>RCWM02000787.1:0-394000 GCA_003667255.2 Euschistus heros | reverse complement strand
TCACAATTCATTTACCTTAATAAAATTAACAATATTAATTATTTCTGTAATGAAAAATTATTATTAAAAAAAAAATGGAAAAATTTATTGGCAAAAGAAATTTATAATTTAATAATTCGTGGATAGGGGCATCACCAACATTGTTTTATTTAACATTCAGCTTTCTTATTAAAGCAATTGAAAAAAAAGGAAAACTAACATGAAATCGAAATCAGAAAAAAAAAAAATAATGTTAAAAAAAATTAACATTAAAAAAATTAACGTTAAAACTTGACTTCCAAACTCCTCCTATAAACTTTTTTTTCTTTTTTTTTTTTTTTTTTTTTTCTTGTTTTATTTCCCACCTTTAATCGAAGTGTAAGAAGGTTTTAAACTGAAAAGTAATACAGAAATATATCAAAATATTGAAAAATTAAGTGATGCAATGAAGAAACGTATATTGAAATTCTATGGACATTTAATGAGAGTGGATGAGAGAAGACTAACAAAGGAAATTTTCCAACACAGCCTCCAAAAACAGAAAATGAATACATGGATACGGATGATAAAAGAAGATATGATGGTAGCAAACAGGAATCATTTTGGGCATTATCAAATACATGGGACAGATACAAATTTCGGAGAGCAGTCAAGATCAAGTTTCCAGTAGTAGTTAAATCACAAATTAATAGACAGTGGTCAGATGAAAGGAGGAAACATGAGGTAGAGGTGATCAAGAAGTATTGGGAGGAGTGGATGAGTAAGAAATAAATTTTTGGAAGTGGTCCACAGATCGCCGAATTCGAAAGAAGAAGAATTAAGTAATAATAACATTATAATAGTTTATTTTTCATTAATTATTAAGAATTAATGAACATTTATAAAGGTAAAGTATGAATCTATCTATCTTAAATACGTGGAATCTAAATGATAACAAAATTGACACCTTCCAATTAAGAGAGTAATTTCATTCATGACAATGACAAACAGTATATGTCTTAATGAAATAATACCCGAAATGAAAACGAATTCTCTCATCCAAATTGGACAAATGAAGGGCTCGCTAGTAAAGCCAGTACAATCTGCCATGGAAGGAATACAAAAAAGACAAGTTGAGTTGATTACATTAATATAACAATAGGCTGTGGGTGGGGAGGGCTCGCAGAGGTGGCGCACTCTAGTTAGATCCTACCTCTATCCTCTGAATACAAAATGGCGCTCCTATGTCTCTTTGCATTGTGCAAAAGGAGGTCTCTTTCATATCTCGCGATTTTAACTCCCACCCTTCAGGACCAAATATTAAAAAGATATTTAGTGGACTTCCTCTTATAAATAAATTTGTTGAAATTCCGGTAATTGTTCGGATCGGCGACACCAACCCCTACACGCGTCCAGAATATCTTTTATCGATCCTAACCTTGTTCTGATTTATTTCGATGTTCTAGTCGCTGCTTTTAGAGGGGAAAGGTTATTCTCCTACATTTACTGAGAAACTCTAAATCTCTGTTCAAAGTAATATTAACTTCTGTTTACCTTTTAATATTAAAATGAGAAATAAGGAAATAATGAAGTGGAAATAAGAAAATATCGAAATATAAGACACTAAATCAATTTTTAATTAATATTAATTTAATCAACAATTAATATACTACTGAACCACCAGTAAAGTTAATTCCTGATGAACTTTCTGTCAGAGAAGTGAAAATAACAAATTATATATATAAAAAAGACAGAATCCTTAAGTATTTATTTGGCATAACTCCTATTTATTTAACATTTGTAGCTACATGTTTCGGAGACAATGTTCCATCAGGCTTCTAATTTTTTTATAAAAACACATTAATCTATAACATTATACCAATAGTTCTACAATTATATAGAAATGTGTCATTTACCTTTTAATCTGTGATTATTTTCACATTGTCAACTCTCCATGTTATAAGCCATTATATAATATAAGACAGAATCCTAGTTGAAAGTGATGATGTTAATTTCTGCTATATTTTCTTAAGGGAGGAGGAAATAAGAAAACATGAAACCTTTGATATAGTTTCTCACATTTATTTATAAACTGATATGTTTTATTAAATTAATTATACAATCTGTCTCACTTTAGGACAAACATTAATATGGATGACAAAAAATCCATTCACAAAATATGTACACTGAAATTATATCACTGAAATTAAAACAACAAATAAAAATATATAAAACACCAAATCCATGTACAAATAAATCTTGTTAAGTTTTATAACACTTTTACAAGTTTTACATTTTATCACTTAAATTGATAAAACAAATATAAATATGTAAAACACCAAATCCATGTACAAATTAATCTTTTTAAGTTTTGTAACACTTTTACACATAAGATAAGATTAAATAAGAAAACATGAATTAATAAAACACTTAATCCTCGTGTTGTTGACTCCTGTTTCACCTATTTACATTTAAGAAGTCTAAATATCAATATAACGAACTAAACAACCCAATCCAAGTTGAGGGGTCACCTGTAGTGTAGTGGTTAGCATAGCAACCTACTAAACCCAAGATGACCTTAGGATTTTTTAAAGGGAGTAAAAAATCCTTAGCTATGCCGTCCTTCGGAAGGGACGTAAAATGGGGGTCCCGAGCCTGTGCGATGTCAGGTACTCGTTAAAGATCCCTATCCTAATTATACCTGGATAGGCAAAATTTAGGACTCCCAACGTAGCATCGTCCGATTAGCCATAGCAGCATAAAGTGACGTTAAACGAAATAAACAAATAAACAAACAAACAATCCAAGTTGAAACTTTAGAAGTGATTGTTTACATGTGAGGTTATAGGAATGAACTATCGAAAAATGTAAACATGAAGTGAAGCGTAAGGATCGAACTGGTCGGTGTAGCGCGGGTCAAGCCAGTTTGGTGGTGTCGCCGATCCGAACAAATACCGAAATTCCTAGTATAAGTGAAAACTAAAAAAAAACAAAAAGATAAACTCAATTTTTCTCTGACTAGTAAAAACAATATATCTACTATATAATTGTCAAATACCACTCACTCATTTAACACGAAATCTCAGAAACCATCAAACGGATTGGAATTCGGTATGTAGCTTCCTCTTGGGCTGTAGGTGCTCGATTCCAGCTGTATCGCGTCCAATTCCGAAAAACGCGATTTATCAGGGATCGGAAATTCTTTGAAATAACATTACGGATCGTAATGAAACTTAGAACATTGCTTCTTATTAGACGTTAGATGAACGATAACAATTAATTGTTAAGTAGTTTGCCCTGTATCGGTACTAGAAGGGGGTAAAATAAAAGTACTCATTAAATTTTTATTTGGCAAATAATAATAGATTTGTTGTGATATGGTATATGGTGATAAGCTAAGTTAAAAAATAGGTTGGATGCCTTAACCGCACACTTTGACCACAAATTAAGTTCCTTATAGTAGTAAACAAACAAAAATACGTTTAGTCCAGTCAATAAACATATTGTAGAGTGCATGGAATATGCGATAATTTTTGACTTCATAGCTTCGTTAGGAATAGTTAGAAGGTAAACATACTAAAAGTCCCCGTCCCTGAAGGGTGAGCTAACGGTGGGGGGAGGGGGGAAGTTGAGTTTTTTTTTTGGTTTTTTCGATAATATCTCGGAAACAGTTGACTCTAGAAAAATATGTTCCAAATAAACTTAAAAGCTAATTGAATTTCCTATAAAATTATCTTATATACATTTGTCGTAATTCTAACCGTTTATAAGATATACGT
Organism: Euschistus heros; assembly: GCA_003667255.2. Taxonomy (NCBI): domain Eukaryota; kingdom Metazoa; phylum Arthropoda; class Insecta; order Hemiptera; family Pentatomidae; genus Euschistus; species Euschistus heros. The sequence continues at coordinate 390,263 of RCWM02000787.1, read as the reverse complement.
TACCGAAAATCGGTGATTTTCGGAAAAAAAACAAATGTCACCTCACTTTTTGTCAAACTTTTGCTTTTATTACGTTCCACAATCGTTTTTCAGAAAAAACATCAGAATCAAAATTGTAGAACATTAAATTTACTTCAATTTCATATGTACGTTTCTGGTATTTGATTCTAATGTTTAACAAAAAAAGAGAAAATCATTTTTTTTATTTCTAAAGTTGTCGATTTTTAATAACGTATATCCCTAAAACCGTTGGAATTTGGTATATAGTTAATTTTATAGGAAATTTAATAAACTTTAATTTTGAACTGCTGCATATTTTTCTAGAGTACACCGTTTTCGAGATATTGTTCATTGAAGCCAATATAGCTGCTAAATATAGCAGCTGAACGGCGAGTCCTAGCGGGGAATGCTAGAGAACAAAAAAAAAGATATTCTTTAAATTTCTGATGGAAAACTTTCTGCAAATTTTCGATCCGAGCAACTCCAACTGTATGGGTTGAGTGTTACATTTTTGAAGGTGTGAAAAAATGTTTAAAAAAAAAAAAAAAAAAAAAAAAAAAAAAAAAAAAAAAAAAAACAAAAAAAAAAATATTCTTTAAATTTCTGATGGAAACATTTATGAAGGTGTGAAAAAAAATGTTTAAAAAAAAAAAACTAGACCATCAACCAAAAGATATGTCCTTGTCAAAAAAAAAAATTCAACGCCTTAAACAACCGTTCTTCTTCCGCACTAAAGGATCAGTCACGTACTTCCCATTTTTTAAACTGCAGAAGTTGTCTCTTTACGAAGACCTCCTGTCGATATTTCATCTTTAGAATTTAGTTGACGAGTTGCATTACTATAATGCCGAAGTTCTCCTCTCTACAGTCCATATGTGCAGTTATATTCATTGGGCTTAACTCTGCTTCAGACAGATCACAGATGTAAATACAAACTCCTCAGGAGAAAAACAAACCCCCACAGGTTCTACTTGGTGGTGATCGTGCCTCTGTCAATAAATTTCATAACTTTTAGTTTCATATTTGCTAATTGCTATATTCCAATCTATCAATCAGTTGTTTGAGGTAGAACAGCTGACTACCCTGTCCCCTTCATCTGTTGAGCAGTAACCTGAAGAAAATAGAAAAATATAAAGTAGTTCTGACTTTATGTTAATTTTTTATGACTCATTTATTAACAACACCCTTTGAATGACAGCGCTCCCGGAGGCAAAACGGGCAAACATTCCTGGCTTCTAACGTTTAATTTCCTTTCTTTTGCATTTTAAATAAATCTTATTAATCGAAAATCTAGTTTCTGATATTATTAAAAAAATTTAAAAAAAATAGTATCCTCTAGATAAAAGGGACGAGTAAGACTAACAAAGGGACGTTTTGAGTTGTAACTCACAGATTTGAATGCCGATTTTTTTGTGGGTAGTAGGGACCTATAATAGTGCAAAACTAGAGTTATAGCCGCCAATGAGCATTAGGAGCAATGGAAAAATATATAAAATGAAAATCATGTTTTATTTCTTTTCCCAGCTCTTACTCGAGATAGAGAAATGATTCTTTCACATTACACTGTAGTTTTGTTTCCTATTTGAAATAAAAATACTTTCGTTATGCTCAAGGCACGACCAAGCTTTATGATGCTCAAGAACTCCAAAAAAATAACAAAAACCCCAATGAAATCCGCTGTTAACCAGTGGAAAATTTGTTTGATGAAAAACTGATCTCAAATCTCGATTTCACGCACCAAAAAACCTTTATATGTGAAATTTTATCAAAATTTAAAAAAAAAACTATTATTTACCCCTTTCGAGGACGTTAAAATTTTGAAGTTGAAATTTCATCAACAACTTCTAACGGCCATAACAACTACTGTATTCAACCTGTTACAATAGAAATAGCATAACAAAAATCAGCGTACATTCTGCTTTTATCCATGCGTATATTATTTACTCCAAATTTAAGTGGACTAAAACTGATGTGAATAAAAAAATCCCGAGGTCAACTATAACTTGAGATATCTCAATAAAGATAAATCCTGCAACCTCCGGATTTGAACTAAACTATGAAGTTTTACGACTTCTAGATGACCTTAAAATTTGGTTTCAATCGGTGGCGAAATATGCGAGATAGCGCCAATTATTTACGTTTTTTTTCAGAAATTGACAGAAATCCAACAGAATTTTAGGGGTAAAAAAATTTAATCTAAATCGTTTGAATACAGCAGTTGTTATGGCCGTTAGAAGTTGTTAGTGAAATTTCAACTTCAAAATTTGTACGTCCTCGAAAGGAGTAAAGAATAAATATTTTTTTATTTTGATAAAATTTCACATATAAACGCTTTTTGGTGCATCGAATCGAGATTTGAGGTTAGTTTTTCATGAAACAAATTTTCCACTGATTTACCGCGGATTTCATTGGAGTTTTGTTATTTTTTTGGAGTTTTTGAGCACCCTAAAGCCGGGTCATGCCTTGAGCATAACGAAAGTATTTTTATTTCAAATAGGCTCCTAATGCCTATTGGCGGCTATAACTTTAGTTTTGCACTATTATAGGTTCCTAGTACCTACACAAAAATCGGCATTCAAATCTGTGTGTCACAAGTCAAATGGTCCCCTTGTAAGTTTGGTTGCCTTCATTGGGGGAGGAGGGCAGCCTTTCACTGCGCCTCCATCGATGAGTTATGTAATTATGATGACTATTGCACTCTTGCACTCAACAATATAACATTCCTTCACTCCTGCGCAGGATTACTACGTCGTCCTCCTGTCGCCGATGGAACTGGACACGACGATGCGGATGATCCTCCAGGTGCCGATCTGGGCGCAGAGGGTCATCTACATCCAAGGCAGCTGCCTCAAGGACGTGGACCTCGCCAGGGCCAGGATGAACGAGGCAGAGGCCTGCTTCGTCCTCGCCGCCAGGAACTACGCCGACAAGACGGCAGCCGTAAGTATATTATTGATAATGCTATTGATAATGTTATTGATAATGGTATTGATAATGGTATTGATAATGCTATTGATAATGGTATTGATAATGGTATTGATAATGGTATTGATAATGCTATTGATAATGGTATTGATATATAACTGTTCAATAGACCGAAAAGTCGATGGGAGGATTCGTTAACCCTGAACAGCTTCGTAACACCTTTATTATTGCATTTAAAAAAAATAATAATAATAAAGCCATTACAACTTTAGTGGTAAGGAAGACTTTTCATGGGGTCATTGGAAAATTAATATTTTTAATTAAGTACTCAGCTTGTTTTAACAAGAGTACCTTCATAAAAATTTACATAACTTTAAATGGCCACTTCAATTGTCCATTATCCTGCTGTAATAAATAATAAAAGAAAATAGGAGGTGTGGGTTTATATTTATAACAAAGCTTAAAAGTTTTGTTCAATAATATTGTCATTTTATTGCCTTTAGTTTAGTTATTTTCCATCCTATTTGTCTCATATATTTTATCGCTGGCAACGAAAGAACAGAATTCCTGGACAAGTTCCAGTTCCCCATCGTCTGGAAACCTATATTCCAGCTCCTCAGGAAAACAGTCGGAAATTTCTATGCGGTGTTAGAGAAGAGGGCACATAACATAAGGATTAATTAATGGTTTGGGATTGTTTATGAGATATTAGTTAGCAAAATTATAAAAATAAAGAAAACAAAAAAAAAATCTTAGAAAATATTAAATTTAATAAGAAAATGAGCGATTTACAGTGAAATAAAATGTTGACTTTTAAATTTAACAAACAACTTACAAGTAAACAAAATAATATGATACATTATTTACTAATAAATTTGTTACAACATTTAATTTTTCATAATTTTTCCAAATATGAAATGGGAGTAACTTTAAGTTATGATGCGATAAGAAGTCCAATCTGATTATTTTTTCTAAGAAATAATAATCTAATTTTCCAGTGAAATGATCCAAATGTGTGTGGTCTTCGTAATCGAAATCGATACGACAAATAAGCGAAGTGGTTTTTTTCATAGTCCATTACTGATTTATGAGATTAATTTCCAAGATGCAGGAGTTACTAATTTACTTCATTAGTATAGCATTCTTCATACTTCATAGTTCTTAATTTACTTCATTAGTATAGCATTGTGACGTAACAAAACATGTGATTATGTTCTCTTGTTTATAACAAATGACGACTATTACTGATGTCAGCATATTGAAAATTAAACTATATAGGTACTATATTAACACATAAAATTACCTTCCTTTTAAATATGAGAAAATAAAACTACCTTTTAGAATAATCTTTAATTAATTTACAAATGTTTATTAACACTTTCGACGTTTTTTTGTTTTTTCGAAACAGGTTGGCAATAAATGGTCTAATCTATAGGATCTTGGACATGTATATTTGGGTGTAATAAAAAAATATATAACTGCACATATTTGAATATTTTAATTTTTTTTTAAAAAACGGAAGTCATTCAGATAATATAAAATTTTATTTAAGACCTATTATTTGAGAAAAGTGAATAAAGAAAGAAGAGCTGGGAGAGAAGAGAAGGGACGATGGCAATTTCTGTTCAAGTTCTCAAGAAAAAACTTTTAGTCAGATTGCATTAGTTCCCTCCTTCGCTCCCTTAACCTCTCGCTTTTTCATTTCAACTTGTCAAAGTGGCTAGAACACATCTCTTTTAGTGTCCGTAGCATTGCCTTTTATATAGTACTAATTGCAAATTTTGTTTTAAATTATCAATTCTTTCTTGTAAGCTAAATTATTGATTGGACAATAACAAAATCAATCTTAGCCCTTGCATTTTAAATGATGAGGCAATAGTTACTTCAGAATTAAGAATTTGTAATTTAGAGTTAAGAACTAGCTTCTTTTACCAGATTCCTAACAAAACGAGTTCTCTAAAATTCCTCTGTTTTATTAAAGACTGAAAGTGAGTCTTAAACGAGGATATTTTAAATGATTTACAATTCAAACAAGCGACAGTTGATGCTGCGTCTTCGGAATGAACGAGCTTTTAGCTTGACAAGGATAAAACTTCCATACTATTTAATCAGGCTTTTACAATAGAAAACGTTTAGAATATTTTTAAACCTTCGGTAAGAGTTGGTTTTCGTTGGAATGACCTAATAGTGGAACGAGAATAAAGCAACCTTTAAAATCAGATGTAGTACTAACTAAATAGACGGGAGCCCTTAGCCCAATTACTATATCAGAAACAACGATATGACCAGTGACCGCGAGGGTTGGTACAAGGATAACTCCCCTTTTATATTATATCATAATGTTAACATTATCTTAGCTTTAGTACAATTAAAATTATTATGAATTAAATTATTTATTTTGTTAGTTTCATAGTTTTGGCACATGTTAACCTATTACCAAAAAGCAGCGGTTTAAGTTGACAAAAAGCGAATGAATTACAACGCTGCTACTTTTCACTCGATAACGCCTCGTTCATCTTGAAGGGACAGTCAGCTGTGACCAATGCCGAATAGATATAATTACTGTTACCTCATCTCATTGCATTTGTGATTTACTTCAGCACAAAAATTTATACCAATCATTTTCTAGAATTCTCCTCCGTCTTCAGTTATTTTGGCATGGTAAATACACTTCATGGTAACAAGATCGAACCACGACACCTCCCCTGCTCCCTTCCGAAATTTTCTTGATTGGGACCTTCTTTTGATTTATTTTGATGTTTTCATCTCTTCTTTTCGATTGGGGAAGTTATTCTCCTTTATTCCCGCATAAAAACTAAATCCTTGTTCAAACTAATGTTAACTTCTATTACACCTTCTCACATTAGAGAAGTGGAAATGAGAAAATATCGAAATATAAACTAATAAAACCATGTTGAAAATTATTTTGTTAACTTCTTATACACCAGGAAAATGGAAATATGAAATTATCAATTTATAAAACAGTAAATCCATATTGAAGCTAATGTTGTTAAATACTGTAACATCTTACACATGAGAATAGGGAATAATTAAACATCAATATAAAACAATAAACAATACTACTAAATAAAAATTAAATGTTGAAACTATAGAAATTGAATTTTATTGATCAGCTCACAGGGAAGAGCTATCGATGAATGTGAAACTCGAAGTGCACAATTGATGTGTCTGTACTGTGCGGGTTTGACGAATTCGTTGTTCAATGTCGTTACCGACATCGTATTCATAAATCCAAAAGATATTATATTTCATCAATTATTGTCATTGATTATTCTATGTATACAATTTCCATGCAAATTAACATAACGAAAACAATGTACTTATGCCTAGGACGAACACACCATTCTGCGATCGTGGGCGGTGAAGGACTTCGCCCCTTCGGTCCCGCAGTACGTGCAGATCTTCAGGCCAGAGAACAAGCTGCACGTCAAGTTCGCGGAGCACGTCGTCTGCGAGGACGAGCTCAAGTACGCCCTCTTGGCCAACAACTGCACTTGCCCCGGCGCCTCCACCTTGGTCACCCTCCTCCTCCACACCTCGAGGGGGCAGTCAGTATACATTTATATACTTTGCATATACCTTCATATACTTTGCAGATACCTTCATATACTTTGCAGATACCTTCATATACTTTGCACATACCTCCATATACTATACAGACATGTAAATATATATATAAATTCTCCTCCATTAATACGAAGCATACCCTCTCTATAGGGAAGGGCAGACCTCGTCCGAAGAGTGGCACCGACTGTACGGGAGGTGCTCAGGGAACGAGATCTACCACATCAGGCTGGAGGACTCGAGGTTCTTCGGTGAATACGAAGGCAAGTCCTTCACCTACGCCAGCTTCCACTCCCACAGAAAGTAAGTATCGCCAAGAAACGTATCCTAAGAATTAAGGCGAAGAGATGTTGAGACCAATTCTCATTAATATAGAGGCTTCAATGTTGATCTTCAAAGGCATTCTTCTTTGCAGAGAAATGTATTCAGTATTGGGCTGTGATTGGCAATCTCCTGTGTTGAAGGTTATACCTGATTTATTGATAGAATATGTTTATAGTATGATAAGGGTTATTTGTTTACCTTCTAACTGATTTCCAGCAATAAGTTTTTTTGTTTTTTTTTTGTGCATATATTTATTTAAAGAGTTTAAATTCCAGTTCTTTGCTATGTCCTACGGACCAGGTTATCTATAATGTATTTGGTGGAAGATAGTGGTTAGTGGCTACTGTTGGTTCAAAATTGTAAATAAACTATAGAAGGAAAAAAAACTTTTGTTTTGTGGTTTATAATGAATGTTGTATATTTTCTTTTATATTGTTACTACTCAGTTTCTATTCTGTAAAATAATTTTGGAGCTGAACTCCATTTTACCTCCTAAGGGAGAGGTTTTTGTCATAACATATGATGCCAATAAAGCTTTATTATTTATTATATCATTAGTAGTTAGTGAGATGAGGTAGATGGTTCATTATTTGAGAGAACTTTATTACCATGTCAAGTTATGAGGTTCTACCCATTTTTGCAACTAAACAAAAATACTACTTGGAACTTCTTTTTTTCATTTAGCAGTAAATATTGCATGGTCTTTAAGTTTATCACTTCAATGGAACAGTCATCTTACCAACAACTAAGAACTTACCAGTACAGCATTCTTAAAATATACCACCAAAAGCATCATGAAGATCTGTTTCTCTCTCTTTTTGATTTCATAGTCTGAACTCCATGAGATTTTGTTAAATTACATTAGCTGGATTCATACTGTTATACCCTGATACCTTCAGATTACCAATTATTCCTAAATGTTACCGTTATTTATGCCTTCTTATCAATAATAATTAAATCTATAGGAAATTAATGATATACAGTCTCTGTTTTTTTGTTAATGTATTCATAATAAAATTGTGCAGAATAAAGAGCATAAATTTTATTATATTAGAAATTTCATTCATGAAAAACTAGTCTTGAACACTGACAGTTTTTAATCGAAATATTTTTTATCTCTATGATCTTGCATATAATATTTGCTATAGTGATGTTAATGTTATAGAGATGCAGAAACTTCGATATAAATAGTAATGTATTCATATTCTAAATTAAGTTTCCAATTTATGAAAAACTTCTATTAGTTAATATCATTAAAACAGACTATAAGGCCAAACAAAATACCATTTTAATAAGGAGATGAATTTATCAGGGGTGCAGTCAAGGTTGAATAGACACAGCCAGTTTTTAAATGAAAAACTTATATTTTGGCGTGCCAACGTTTCGACCTGCCTTGCAGGTCTTCATCAGGGCTAAAATAATTTATAAATAAATAAATAATTTATTTTAGCCCTGATGAAGTTTGCCAAAATATAAGTTTTTCATTTAAAAACTGGCTGTGTTTATTCAACCTTGACTGCACCCCTGACAAATTCATCTCCTTAGTAAAAACTCACAGTCAACAATACAATCATCATCAAAAATACCATTTTGTCCAACCTCCAAGTGTACCAAGCCCTAAAATTGACATTTACCCAAATGGTTTTAATCTAAGAGGTTATGGTGTTAAATATACTTACCTAAGATATTTTAGCTTATAATTGTTATTTCATAGAACCATTATCTAGTTCGAGTTAAAAAATTTATTAATTTTAGAATTATTAGAAGCTATAAATATCTAATACATAATATGGACAGTCAGGTTAGTTTCTGAAACATTTCCTAAGACATGTTGGAACTAGCACTAGAATATTTCAAATGAAACACTTTTTTACTTATCTCCAATATTATTCTAATTAATTTTATGTTTAACATTTAGATATGGCGTTGCGCTGGTTGGAGTCCGTCCTGCAGAGTTGCCAGAATTCTACGAAGACACCATCCTCCTTAACCCTGGGCCGAGGCACATAATGAAGAGAACAGACACATGTTATTACATGTCGATCACCAAGGAGGAGAACTCGGCTTTCGTGGTCGCTAATCAAGAACAAATTCCTCAAGCAAAGACTGAGGGTGATTTTAATATATACTCAATACTATTAAGTTTTAATTACTTATCAATTCCTATATAAATTATTTCATACAAAATATATTGGTTTTAAATTTTCTAGAAACAATTGAGACAATGCTCTCGACTCCTAAAACTAAAGAAGTCATCACAACAACGGCCACTATGACAGATTCAGTGGGTGGGAGTACCGGGAACCACCTGGGGGTACCAAAGCCCCCTGAAACTAACCCAAATTTGCTCAGTCCTGAAATTCTGAACCAGAGGAGAGGTAACGTTATTTGCTTATATGATTGTGATTAAATCTATTTTATTTTATTAATGAATAAAATATTATATATTCAATGAAACTTTACTATGCTTTAACAAAAATTATAAAATGAATACAATGGTAGGTTCTCGACGGCCTAGCATCCTTCCCGTGCCAGACATGATCACTTCATCAACACTCAACATCTCTGCTACACCCCAGGATGAGATAGATGAGAGTGAAGATGAGATGGATGATGACGTACCTTGGAGATCTCCTTCAGAAAAAATCGCGTAAATAAATCATTAATATCTACATTTATATTTCATTCCCTCAGTTTTATAGTTTAATATTATGAATCCATTTTAGATTTGGACTGTCTCAAATTAAATAATTTATTGTTATACTGCATTGCTTTGTATACATCTTTCTCGCACGTTTCTTTATTATTTTTACTTAATTTCAATTTCAAATTCAGCAATGTGATACTTTTCTATTTATACATTGAAGATAATTTCTGTATTATAATATTGACAATTTGTATTTCCTGTTTATTTAGGTCATTCAGGATTGATATTGGAATATATATATTTTTAAAAAAAGATATTTTAAATTAAATTAACTTATTTATGAAGTTACAGCTTTATTATTTTTTCATTCCGCGAAATAGAATAGATAATTTCAAACCACCTCAATTGACTAACAACCACCTATTCATAGAAAATAATCAATGTTTATCATAATAACGATCTGAAATAAAAAACTTGTATTATACTCCCTCTGTTTCAATGTTTCCATTTGAGGTGGGTACAGAATGGTTTGATTTCTAAAATTTGAAATAAAACTGCATGTACTGACGTCTGATATTGCAGATAGATTCCTTCTAAACATCTTACTGCTATATACTTTACTTTATATAACTGAAAATAATTAAATTTTGTTATGTTACACTCCTTTTCGCTGATATTATTATCAGTAGTTGGACAATCACTAGAACTTTTTCCTTACACGTCTCTATGTCTGTTACTTTATCTTCTAACATCACCTCATTGTCATCAAATGGCAGTCTTCTCCTTCTATTCCCTTTCTGATCAAACACATTCCCACTAGCAGCACTCTACTAATTTACCTTTGTCCTGTCTCATTAAAAATTCTTCACTTCTTTTAAAATTCATTGAAGTGATTTCCAAATCCTACTTATTTAAAATATTAAACATTGGTAAATCACTAGCAGGTATCAATTTTGTTTTACGTAATTACCGGTTGTTTCTTAGAATAGATAATACTGTTTGGAATGAAATTGAACAGATCCGCCACTCCTTTTGTTCCAATACTCCAAATTTTCTGTTTTACTCTTAATTCTGTCAAAGATGTTTAAATGAAGAGCCTTATGCATTCATTGAAATTTTATGTGAAGATACCTAAGTATAAGTATGAGAAATCTCTTTGCTTTACTCATACCAATTTGTATTCTCAAATTTATAAAAATTTGAAAAACAGTGTATTCTCTTTGTTATATTAATAAAATTTTAGCTTGATGAATATGAAGACAGTTCAACATTTAATTTACATCATTAATCGTTTTAGTTTCTGATAATGTCTTAAGTTAAAATGCTTTTTGTTATGAAATTGTTAATAAATATTAAATAAACTCAATTCAGCTTATCTTATCAACAAATATAACCTTACTTCTACATGAATATTTTTGACAATTCCTTGTTTAGTTACGCTATTGGGTGGATTCACTAAATAAATTATTTAATATTCTGAGCAGTTGTACACTACGCTTGTTATGATTTTGTTAACAAAATCTAAATGGCTCATTTGAATCAAATGATAACTTCCATTACTACAAGTAAATGAAACCACTAAACTGAGATGCAATAGCGTGTTAGATATAAGAATTAAATATTTAAAGTTGTGCAACTGCCTCAATCTCTATACAGATAGAGACTTATATATCAGGAAATGCTATCTTTATAATTTTTCTGCATGCTCTTTTTAATTTTAAAATGTGTATTACTCTTGAAAGCACAGCACTTTTCCAGCACAAATGTCTTTCCACTGTGGGATGCAACTTTTTTCAATGAACCCTTTTTTTTATTTAAATGTTTGCTTGAAATGTGATTTATGCGACTCTTTTGCCTTTTTATCTTTCTAGAATCTTAAATATGTTTTTCTAAAAAATGATTATAGTTTAATAAGTGACCCAAGCTTAATTGTTTTTTTTTTCCATTTATAAAATATTAAATAGCTGATTTTAGTTATCCAGGAGAAAATAATCAGTAGAGCAGTCATAATAAAACACAAAACTATTTAATTTATGCCAAAATTTCAGTACGCTGCTGTTTAGGCCTTGAGCCAGAGATAAGCAGGCAAAATACAAACAGGGATTTGAATCTAAAGTGAATTTAACAAATGGAACAGAACATTGGTACAGTATAGTAACCGTAATGAGAAACCCATCTCGGTCATTTGCTGTTCAATGCACCCATCTATAATTTCAGATCAAGCATTTTCAAACCAGTCACTATAAACAACTCTAACTCAGATTAACACCAGCTGACTCACCATTAATTTATAACTTTATATACTTTTTTGTATCCGTAAGGTGCTACAAGTTAAATTACCTTTATTTAAAAATGAGTTTCTCCTCTGATGAATGGACTAAATATTACTGATAAGTCTTTATTACTCATCATCCAAGGCGCTACAACTCATATAGAATCAAGGCCTCCTGCAGCTTGGTCCGCCAGTCTTCTCTATTAGTTGCCACTGTTCTCCAATTGTGGATTCCCAAGATGGACCTGGCATCTGCCGCCACTCCATCGATCCATAGGAGCCGAGGTCTTCCCACTCTTCTAGTCCAGAAGCATCCTAGGAATCTAATCCTGGGTCATTCTAATTAAATGACCCACACATTGAAGCCGTCCTACTTTAATTACCCTTAAAACATCTGTGTTCTTGTCGAGCCTTGTCGGTTCAGCATTCATTCTTATCCTCCAGATTCCATTGGTACAAACTGGGCCATAAATTCTCTTCATTATTTTCCTCTCAAACCTTAAGATAAGGGCTTCCTGTGAATTGGGTAATGTCCAGCATTCAGAGGCATAAGTGAGAACTGGTCTTACTAGAGTCTTGTACAGTTGCACCTTTGTTTTTCGAGATATAGCTCTGCTCCTGAAATGCTTTTGTAATCCAAAATAGCATTTATTTGCGGACATAATTCTGCAATGGATCTCTGCTTGTATTTCGTTATCCACATTTACTCGTGAACTAAGATAGTTAAACTCTTTCACCCTTTCAAATGAAAAGCCTCCAGCTACAAAATGCGATGGTTTGTGCACATCCAGTTGTGGGCCTGCATGCATGTATTTGGTTTTTGATTCGTTGACCTCTAAACCCACTCTAGCCGCTGCTATCTGGAGGTTCATAAAAGCATTTTTTTAAATCTGTAGGGGTTGTTCCAACAATATCTAAGTCATCGGCGAAAGCCAAAATCATAGAAGATTTATTGAATATAGTTCCCCCAACTTCTTCTATGTCTTTATTACCGCTGAGTTGATGCTTTGCATTTTGAAAGGAGGGAAATCAATCTCTAATGATCTGGCTGATGTGCTTATACTCACTTCCTCTTCCCTACAACCAATAACAAGTGGCTATAAAGCCGTACGAATAAAGATCTTGAAATGAGTTCCTTAAGACCAATTTGTACCAGTGTGCTCAGTGGCAGGGACACTATCAAATATGTGCCGACAGTTTTGAAGATGGCCCAAAAACAAAGATGATTGGCTACTGTTTAACAGGCTAAGGGCAGTTTTATAATAAATGTTGTGCAAATTAAGAGCGATGGCCTAGTGAGTTGGGGCGAGGGTCCAGCGAGCTCGGTACTGAAGATCATGGGTTTGAATTCCAACTGGGCAGGTTAAAATTTATTTTGTTGCAGAACCACAAATAAATCTTGACCTTCCCAGCCTACACTACAATACATAAGGTAACCTGTAGGACGACCTGCCCTTCCTGCCCTAGTTGGAGTACATTAGGACGTTAAGGTCCAAACAAACAATTTCATGTTTTTATTTTCATTAGTTAGTTATGTCTGATGTAAGCTCTTTGTTTTGTTGTTGTGTTTTTTTTATCTTGATATCACTCTTATTACATTTTATTTATTTCTATTTTATTGTTTTGTTTTCTACAACTGTAGAAGTAAATTTTCAACCACATTCTGTATCTGTATTTTTTTAGCCCTCATAAAAACCTACAAAATTTGGCATAAATGAAATAGTTTGTAGTAGTTTTTTTTACCTGACTATTTTCTCCTATTTTACTATTATATTTTTTCTTAGTTAGAAATCTTAAATAATTTTCAATAATTATGCAGATAATTTACACTGTCCGTTTTAATATTATTGTTATAATTATACACCTTACAATATTATGTATTTTACTCTTTTAATTTATCTTACTATCTTTACTTGGTTACATTTTGATATAAAAACATTTTATAAAAACAAAAAAAAAATATAAAACATTTTAGAATGTTTTATTAGGATATGGAACTAACTATTTGAGCAAATATTTTTAAAGAATAATCTAATTTTGATTGTCTAATGCTCTAAAATAAACAGCACTTCTCTTCTACAGATATTATTCGCCTGATAAGTCAACAAATTATAATATGTTTTATCTTTTGATCTGCTTTTCTGTTTACTTTATTTTATTATTATACATATTTATACACTGGTTTGCTCAGGTTCGGATGATGCATGGTGCTCTTGCCTGGTGTGTCTATTTTTCTATTATCAATTTATTTAAACAATATCTTTGCTGATTATCTGCATGCTCAGGCTTTATTTAAAATTTATTTGAAGAGTCCATTTGTAGTAGATTTATCGTTTATAAAATTAAAAGATATTTAAAACAAATTTTAATAAACTGTTATCACCAAACCTTCCTCGGTTATATTCTAAATTGATAACATTGGTTGGACATTGGCAACTCTTGATACCTATCCTCATTTGGTAGGACTTCAACTTCTTAGAAACCATCCTTTATTTTTTTTATTATTTTATTTTTTTCCATTTTCCTATGCTTTCTATATTGTTTTATATAATCTAACTTTTTTCTTTATATATTTTTACACTACTTTATGATTACAAATTATTATTTATTTTGATAATATTTTCATCATTTAGCTTATAATATATTAAGTATAGTTTTGTTTTTGTTATTACCTTTACTTTGTTATTGTGATCTAATTTATAGAACGCACTTTATAGCCTGAAAGATGGCCTTGAAAATCATTTAGCTTAGACTTTAGTTATAAGGGAATCAAAAACAGCTTTTTGTTTTGTTTTTTTGATACAGCTGACTGATTACAGTAAAAAATTATCTTTGGAAACTCCACCTAAAGCCTAATACCCATCTCTTCTATTAAAACTGATAAATTTAAATTTTAGATATTGCTGCAAGGACTTCTAAAGTTATATTATTTATTTATTTGAAGATTTGAAAATGTCCTCTGAAAGAAATTGTGAGACAACCTTTGAGGAATTGACTCGAAACCTATAAGTTGAGTATCTGTTAGAATTAAATGCTCCGCTATTCATAACCATCTTAAACTTGTGGAAATTTTTAAGAAAAAACTGAAGACTTAACACCTGACATCTTACTTTTTTTATGTTCTGAAAATTTTCTGGAACTGAAATTGTATGAAGGAAAGATATATTTCATTAATTATGGTTCTAATTGTTTCTCAATTTTTGTCAGTGTAATCGTTATCAAAACAAACAGAATATTTTACACAAATTATTTTGGCTTACTCAAGTGTCAGCTCCAATTCTCTCCGTCGAGTCCTCCTGCTTAAGTTGTTTGTTTATTTAGATTAACATCACTTTATGCTGTTATGGCTAATCAGACGATGCTAAGGTGGGAGTCCTAAATTTTGCCTATCCAGGTATAATTAGGATAGGGATCTTTAACGAGTACCTGACATCGTACAGGCTCGGGACCCCCATTTTACGTCCCTTCCGAAGGACGGCATAGCTAAGGATTTTTTACTCCCTTTAAAAATCCTAAGGTAATCTGCCGGGCTGCGAACCCGCGATCTTGGGTTTAGTAGGTTGCTATACTAACCACTACACCACAGGTGACCCCTCTCCTGCTTAAGTTCAGTTTGCCTAATCTCCTTTCACATCCTCAGGGCATAATTAGCCATACTAAACCCTCCTAATTTTATAGGTTGAACTTCATCAATTTGTTTATTTCAAACTTTTTATGTTTTTATGTTTGTCCTTCTACAACATTTGCCATTCTGAAGGAGAAACCTTTATAATACTGGGAGGGATTTTCTTTGATAATATAATATATAGTAACAAATATAGTCGCAATGCTTCTTGAGCCTAAGTTCAGATCCATTATTTTAAAGAAGGTTATTTTGGAGATGTTTCTGAAGATTAAATGGCGCTAGTTGGCAAAGCATTATTTCGATAATTCTAATTTTAATCTCCACATCGATATCATTCGTCTAGCACACTCGGTATTGAAGGAGTTTATTTATATAATAAGTTAGTAATAATTCCTCAAGATTTTCAATCCTCTGCCTTCCAAATATAATAATGATATATTTTTCCTGATTTAAGCCCGCGGGCTTCTCATATTCAGCTATATACTTTGTTTTACTATTCTTATTGTAAACCCAAAATAACTAGTGAATCCAAATAGTTGTACTAGATAATTTATTATGGATGAGACGTCTTGATGCCAGATTCCCACCCTCACGGCTTTCGAGAGTACTAATCAAATCAAGACAAGGCAACCCTTCTCCCTCTTGTATCTCTGTTTCTGTAGTCTTTCTCTGTAGAACTATTATCTTTCATCGGCCAGTTTGATAGCTAATATGATTTCATAAATGTAAAACAAATTATCGGTGACAGATTAAATATAAGCAAACTCCTACGAATAGAACTGAAGAATCAACTATAACTGAACAAAATATTTATATAAAAGGGAAATAAAAGTTATAAAGTAGATCCATTAACAATAACAGTATAATAGAAAATTATAATGTATTGAATGATTTTAAAACATTACAATAACTAATAACAATAAGGTGTAATTTACAAAAGCAATTATTCTCCCATATTTATTTATTAAAAATCATATAATGTTACATAATTGTCCAAAAATAATTTTTTATTTCATTTTTTTGCGACGTTTCATGGTCATTGCCACATTTTCAAGCTCTTACAATGTCCAAAAATACAAGATCCATTTCCAATATAATCTTTAATCGACTAAAAGTCTTGTCACTGGTATCATCTCAATATCTTAAAATAACGAAAAAAAAAAAAAAAAAAAAAAAAAAAAATTTGAACTAAAATTTTTTCTCATATTTCCACATTCATTATCACTGTCTATTACTGCAGTAATATCATTGCAGTAATAGACAGTGATAATGAATGTGGAAATATGAGAAAAATTTTTAGTTCAAATAGAGTTTTTTTTTGTTTTTTTTTTCGTTATTTTAAGATATTGACATGATACCAGTGACAAGACTTTTAGTCGATTCAAGATTATATTGGAAATGGATCTTGTATTTTTGGACATTGTAAGAGCTTGAAAATGTGGCAATGACCATGAAACGTCGCAAAAAAAAAGAAATAAAAAATTATTTTTGGACAATCATGTAACATTTTATGATTTTTAATAAATAAATATGGGAGAATAATTGCTTTTGTAAATTACACCTTAATATTAATTTCTCCTTGGTAATTAATATATTGTATAGTATACTAATAACAATATTTTTTAGTCTTTATTACATTTTTTTCATTTCTTTTTTTTTTATGTATAATTTTTACTTTGAAAAATTAAATATATGTGTCCCTACCTATTGGCAATGATGACCAGTGTGTAAAAATGTATGTTGAGTTTTGCTGTTCTCTGTGTTGTTGTGTTGTTTTGCATGCAACTGATGTTTGCACCTTCCCCAGGTTCCATGTTTCAGTCTCAGACGCGGATCAAGATGATTTCCTCCCACCTTCAGGATGGAGGGCTGAAATAAAAAGGTAAGAAAACAGCTGGCAAAGAATGAGTGAAAAAGAAATATACTAATCGTTTTTTGCCCATCTGTTCCAAGAAAACACTAACCCTGATTGAATTGATCATAACCAATAAGCAACAATAGATTTTACTTTCATTAATGTTATTTAACTTATCAACATTAACCATAATCGTAACTATGTACTATATTGTTAATATGAATACTTGCTAATTATCATCTATGATAAAATGGTTGAAATTAAATATTTAATCTAAATTTAAAATACCTTTTTATTAATCTCTGGAACCTTCTACTTAAAAGAAAAACAAAAAAAAACTTGTAAAACCTTTTTTTTTTTTTTTAAATATACAGGATGTCCACCGGGAATTCCTTGAAAATCAGGAATCATGTGAGATTTTTATTTACAGAGAAAAAATGTGAATTTTGCTTGAATATTACAATTCACCGGGATTTTGGTAATTTCTAAAGTTAACAAAAAAGTGGGATTTATTTACTCATTGGAAATTAAAATTACTATGAAAAATAATTGATTATCAGGAACATCGACAGAAATCCACAATTTTAGCAATTTGTTCTTTTCACTCCCCTTTTTTTCAAATGTGATATTTTAATTTTTTTTTTTAATTGTATTTTCTTATTATTTAAAATGGATATAGTCTATAAACATTTATCAGATTATTGTTTGTTTTGATGCGGTACATAATAAGTATTTTTTTATTTACCAAAATAAATGCAATTGATGGTGAAAGCCATTATTTTTTTAAGTGTTTATAGAATAAATAGACCTTTTCTCCATCAATATTTATATTAAATTAATGTTTGTATATATTTCTGAATATTTAATATAAATATTGATAGAGGAAAGGTCTATTAATCCTATACATACAAAAATTAATTACACACCATCCCACAATATTCTGCAGAACGAGAGGCATTATTTTGGGACCTTATTGTCTTTCTGTCAAAATTTACAAATTAGGGAAACATTTCAAATAAAATCTGTAGAAAAATCTCGACAATTTCAACAATAATCAATTGTCATACAAGGTTTTCTCTTATAAAAAATCACATTTCTAGGAGCAGTAATTTTAACGCATTTAAAGATTTTGGTCAGATACATCTTTGGTTGCGAAGTAACATATTATTACATTCTTAAACCTGAGCAGTTACAAAGCAAAAAATAGGAGACTCAGAAAAAGAAATGACAAAAATCAACAAAGAACAAAATGATTAGCTATAAAGAATCTAATAAAAAAATAAAACAAATGAAAAATATTGACCAATCATGGTACAACAGTAACCTAGAGCATACATAGAGAAACATCATTTTCTATTCCCTGTTTTAATTTAAATGTTTCCTTTATTTGTGAAATTTTTTATTTTTCAAAACGAAATAATTGATATAGAAAATATTTTCCTTTAAAAAAAAAAAATTAAAACAATAAATGTTTTAAAATTTTGTACTACAAAAAAATATTGTGCTAATACTGGATTACTCACAAAAATATAATTAATATAATCAATGAGAATCATGCAAAAAAAACACAAGTTTTAAATTAAAATTTGCCTCGAACTTTATGAAAAGTAACCTGGAATTATGCTTAATGTTTTTCTTGCCCTGCTTGGTCACCGCCCTCAATATATTTTACAGGCAATAGTTTCTTTAGTTTAACCATCAACCATTCAAAATTATCATTTTCACTAGGTTTTTAAATATAACTTACTGTTTCAAATTAGTGTTTTTTAACAATTTGGTACTCTTATCAAAATCTAATAGTGCTTAGTAATAAGTCCCTGAGATCTTAAATACATAAGTGTTTATTGTTCTATATACATTTAAATTAATGATCTATAAACCAAAAAACCTCATTAAATGGCTGAAAATACACAGCACCCTACTAATAAGGGTTTTCATATTGAAACATTCTTGATCCATTCATTCAATGTATGGACCCTCTTCCGTATTAATTTTTGCATAAGTTGCTTGATTTTTACTGATTTTGCATGAAAATATTTGCTTGCTATTTGTACTTTCATGTAGATATTTCAATTTTTTTTTTTTTTAATTGCATTTTTTATTTATAATTTATTTTATTATAAATATTTTCTTATATTTTATGCCAATTTATAATTCTAAAATAGACAAACATGCTAACACATACATTTATATGTTATATGTTATATGTTTATTTATAAGCATATGGTTTTTACCAAAAACTAAATCAGTACAGACTTCTGAGTTGATTATATATATATATATATATATATAAATATATATATATATATATTCTATATATTGATATATATATATATTATATTGTTTGTGTCTGTCATCTTATTATATAATTAATAATATATAATGCTTTAAAAGCAGCTCAACAAGTGATAAATGAATTTATCAAACCTAGCTGCAGTTTACATGGAGTTTTGATTTTTATATAATTGAAAAGTTCTGACTGCTCCAATATGAATTTTCAAATATAAGTCAAAACTTCATATTATTAGACCCACAAATTAAATATTAAAAGTGAACAAATTAGTAGCAAAGGTAGTTTGGTTTTATAAAAATATTTTATACTTTCATTTGGGTTCGGTTCCTCTCTGCACCACTTAATTATTGAACCAATAAATTATCTCTTAATTATGTTATTTAAATGGTCTATTGTGTCACTGAAATTTCTATGTTGATGAGTAATGATCATCCATTCATGATTTCTATCAAGCAATTAATATTAATAATTTCAATAAAAAAATTGAAAAGTAAAAAAAATATGTACATTCCTGTACAATTATCCAAACAAAACTTTATACTAGAAATATAATTTTTTAAATAATAATATAAAATATAATTTAGATAATTAAATATGAAGCAGTTTGTTCTTTTATTTTATAAATCTGTTGATGCTTAGCTGTTTAATATTTTACATAGATCTAAGAGAATATATTTTCTGATTCCTCAGGATAGTGAAAGGTTTTCCTCCCGTATCTCCATACATTGGAGTCAGCCCAACGCTGTGTTACCTCCTCAAAGAGAAAAAACCTCTTTGTTGCCTTCAACTTGCCCAAGTAAGATATTTTAAATTCTTTTCACGAACCTAATTGTTTAAATTTAATAGACTATTTTATATCTTATCATTAATTTTTTGGAAGGAATGTGTGTATTTATTGTTAATAAGAAAAGGGGCTAAGAATTGTTTCTTAATTTTTTTTATTTTTTTTTATGCCAATTCAGGAATCCATTCATGCCAAAACTTTCTATGGAATGATATATTTTTTATTACTTTTCAGAAATAATAGCATCAATCAAAAGGGAAAAAAGTTTGTTTTACAATAACAAAAATAAAATTCATAGCTATTAGAAATGAAGGAGCGTATGGATGTCTTAATTTTTATACCAACATATAATAAATAGAAATGCAGTCTGATTATATATTATATATTCTACATAAAAAAAATAAGCAAAATAAATATTTTGTGCAATGTAAAATAAAAAGTTAAAAGAATGAATGAAATTGGTAGATTTTATGTCTATCAACTTTGAATTAAATTTATTCAAAATAAATTACTGCTTATCGCAACCAAGTAAAAAATGAGTAATCATAGCTCAAGATAGATAGATAAGACAAAAAGTGTGTTTCCTGGATAATTATAGAATCTTATGAAAGACGAGGACTAAATATCAGTTACAAAATTTCAAAGCACCTTGGCACTTCATTGAATGACGTAACAATTGAACAACACGCTAAAATAGTAGAGTATTTGAAATATATGATTAAATAAATAATTAATTAAATAACCTTCAATATTGAAGCCACCCCTATCAGTGATATTGAACAGAGAACAGCTGAAGGGAGAGAAACCATGTCAATGCTAAATTGTGTCCTCAGGAGCTCAAACTGCTCCGTAATCAAAAGGTTATTTTAGTAAGGTACGTTCAAGTCTATAATGACATATTTATATCGGGTCATTGATATTAGATATTGTAATTGATGATTAGCTGCTGGAATGCTACCACTCAGCATCCGCTGGATATTACCAGTGATGCAGCTGAGAGAGCAGCGCTGGGATCTCTTAAGGTCTGGCCTTGACTCCCAATAAGTGGGGGGAAAGGCTCGATTCGGGGTTCCCCATGCTGAGTGTGTCTGTATTGTACATATAGTAAGAATCTTTTTCTTTTTTTTTTAAATTTTAATTATTGTTATTTGATTTTATTTTTGATTTTTGAATTATTAGTTTTATTTTTATAATTATTATTTTATTTTATTTTTATCTTCTATTATCATTAATTTTGTGTGTATGAGTACTTGTATATATTGTGTGAATGAATACATCTTTAGCACTGTCACCTATTGCCCTTAATTGAGGCAGATTGTACATATATTTCAATAATAAAAAAAAAAAAAAAAAAAAAAATGCTGCTGAAATGATGTTTGAAGAAGGCCGGCAAGAAAATCCAGAGAGGAAAGAATTTGAGAACTATTGGAGATGAAAAGGAAGGAACATTTTGTCGACTAAATAAGGAAAATTAATAATTTAGTTTGTTTATTTTAAGATAGTGTTTACTGAATGGTTAAAGATGATTATAGAGTTGGGTTTGGATTAAAAAGAAAATGGGAAGACTGAAGAGTATGACAGAAGGATTAAGTAGAAGAGAGCCTGATGGGAGATGACATCAAAGAAATGGAAGCCATGGAATGTGCGGATCAAAGAAGAATTTTGAACAATATTTAGGTTCAGAAAAACCTTGTTACTGGAAAGTATCTTGAAAAAAGAAATAAAATAAATATTCTCTACATAAATGAAAAAAAAACAGAAGTTTATTGAGGTGCTTATATTTCCTCAGATTTGAAGAAAAGTCTATCCAACTGTAATATCATAAATGTTGTAGTTTGAAGTACGCAGGTTGGAGTAGAAGAATCAATCGTAATGTTGTAGTTGTTTATAAACGCTTGGAGATTTTATTCAGTTCTAGATTCAGCTCAAGAAGGAGAAAAAGCATTATTTATTTTAAGTTACGGAGAGACCAACGAAATCAAAGCCCTCATCAACTATAGAGCTATAATTTTTTTTTTTTTTTTTTTTTTTTTTAATGTAATGCTAGCAGATGTGATATTTGTTTATTTGATGAAACTCAGTAGTTTAATTAGTTATTTCATAGAAGCCAGTTTTGAGCGATGAAGTCTTAGAATTTATTATTGTTATCTGTATTATACTATAAATTAGGTCCTGGCAAATTTTGAAACTATCACTATAACAACATTTTTTTTATTCATTGATTTCCTATCATCAGCTGATTAATTTTTTGCCAAGGCATAATGGCTAATTAGATATAACAATATTGGTTCTGACTAACCTTTAGTATGATTTTAAATTAATGTTTACTATTGTACAGGTTTGTGAACATTGCACCCATCGCAATGCTAAGGAATATAATTGGCAAAACAAGACTATCATTTTAGCTGCAGATTATGCCTCAAACGGTATTTACAATTTTATCATCCCTCTGCGTGCTCACTTTAGGTAACTTTATTTTCAAGATTTATCATTTAATTAATTATTTTTAAATAATGTAGTTTATATAGTTTAAATGATTTGACTATTATTTCTCTTTTCTTTTTTTCTTTTTTTTAGATCCAAAAACTCCCTCAATCCAATAATTCTGCTGCTGGAAAGACGCCCGGATATTGCATTTTTAGACTCAGTATCATACTTTCCGTTAATTTATTGGATGCTGGGGTCTATAGATTGGTAAATTTATAAGTAACTCATATAATTTATTTATTTATAAATTATAATTTAACAGTAATATTTACTGTTATTTCATAAAAATGTGTTGTTTGTTTTTAAACCTCATTTAATTGTATTTTAACTTAAATGAATATCAATGACATCATATTCACAACAATTCATGTTTTTATTATTTATCCTTAATTTACTATTTCAAGTATTCAAAGAAAAAAACTATATGGTAAATGGATATAGAAAATATGTATAAATTATTAATGTAGTTAATTGAAGGGTTCTATGGATGAAGGGTCTATGTAACATTTTCCAGCTAAAGTAAAAGTAATCAATAAATTACTCAAAATTATGTTTGGTTACATAACCTCCTCATCCACAGAATACTTCAATTATGATTATTATGCTCAGTAAACAAATAAATAGCTATTATTGTTTGAAAATTATTTTTGTTAATCTCATAAGTAACAGATAAAATATTTTTGACTTAATACTTTTTATTTTAAACATTCAACTTTTAACCATTTGATATTAAGCCTCAATGTTAAAATAAAGAAAAATTCTACTTTTATGTCTTATTTCTTAACCTAGATTCCAGTTCATAAACTCTTAAATCAAGTATAAGTTTGATTATTAGTAGTAGACCTTTTCGACTAACACAAACAGCTTTGTTATGAAAGATATATTTTCTTATAGCAGATAAACCTATACATTTTATGTAATTTAAAAAATAGTTGAAGTATAACTTACAATAATTATGATGTTCCGCTTTTAGCTTGGATGATTTGTTGAGGGCAGGGATCACGCTAGCCGAAAATGTTGTTGTCGTTAACAAGGAACTGTCAAACTCAGCTGAAGAAGACACACTAGCAGATTGTAACACTATTGTCGCAGTCCAAACTATGTTCAAGTAAATGTTGAGACTTCTATTTTGAATATATATCATTAATAGATTGTTACATTTTTTAAATCTAAAATTAAACAAATTTAATTTAAATAGATAGATTTTTAATTCTTCTGAATGAAACTACCAGGTTTTTCCCAAGTATTAAGAGCATCACAGAGCTGTCTCAAAGTTCCAACATGAGGTTTATGCAGTTCAGGGCACATGACAGATACGCACTTCACCTCAGCAAAATGGAAAAGGTAGTGTTTATTTTTATTATGGCCATTTTGTAAATGTTGAAATTTTAAATAGGTTATAATTTTTAATTTGCCCACTTAATAAGATAACAGTAATATTTATATTAGATGAAGCACAAAATGTTCTTACATCATATAGGCTGTCTGCTATCTTCTTAATATACTTACTGTTTTCAATAAATCAGTTTTGTAATATAATTAATGTAAAATCATTTTGCATGGCATTTTCATAAATAATTAGCTCTTCATTCGAATCTAAATCTATCTCTTTTCTAGCATAAAGGAATACATTATACATTTACCTATATATATCTTTAGTAATCTTCAATGTCAACTTTCAAAATATTCCTTTTCTTCTGTGAACACTATTTTATGTGTTTTATTTTGGATGGTATATTATTAATTATTTAGTTGATAGTTTAGAAATGTTGTTACTAGATGGTATTATATATTTTAGAAGTTATTACCTCAAAATATTCTTCCAATATACTTTCATATTAAAAAATATATTAAACTATTTAACATAAGTTTGTAATTTAAATTAACTTTTCACGAGTGCTTTGACAATGACTTTTAATAATAAAGATTAAATTATTATTTATTCTTGCACTGGTTTAGAATTAAAGTATAAGTTACTTTACTTTAAAAATTACTATATAACATCTATAACAAATACTACTTTAGAAGAAATACAGTACTTAATATCGATCAGAAAAATAAAATAATATTAAATTATAGTTGACAGTTATTATTAATGGAGAAGATGATCAGGGATGTAGTCAAAGAAGACCACAATTAGGATTGATCAATTAATTGCCACTTCTATTGAGATTATTTTATTAGAAAACTAGTTTGGAATGCCAAACATTTATCTTTAGTTCTAAAACATACAACAATTTTTTTTTCTAAAACATACATATATGTAACATCGTACTGATGTGTTGAAAAAAAAAATTTGTATGTTTTAGAACTGAAGATGAATGTTTGGCATTCGAAACTAGTTTTCTAATAAAATAATCTCAATAGAAGTGGCAATTAATTCATCAATCCTAATTGTATTGATCCTTATATACCATCATGCGTCGGGGTCACCTGTGGTGTAGTGGTTAGCATAGCAACCTACTAAACCCAAGATCGCGGGTTCGCAGCCCGGCAGATGACCTCAGGATTTTTTAAAGGGAGTAAAAAATCCTTAGCTATGCCGTCCTTCGGAAGGGACGTAAAATGGGGGTCCCGAGCCTGTGCGATGTCAGGTACTCGTTAAAGATCCCTATCCTAATTATACCTGGATAGGCAAAATTTAGGACTCCCACCGTAGCATCGTCCGATTAGCCATAGCAGCATAAAGTGACGTTAAACGAAATAAATAAATAAAATAACCATCATGCATACCTGAAGTAAAGAGGAACACGTCTAAGTAGAGATACTTTAATACCTGCCCACGTTTCAACCTGCCTAGCAGGTCTTCTTCAGGGCTATAATGAACAAAATACTAGATAAATAGATAACAAATGGAATACAGAATGACATGGTTAAAAAACAATATACAAAAAACCGTTATAGAAAGGAACAGATATATAAATCAGTAATAATACAAAGCAGCAAGGTAAGGTTAATGAAAAGACAGGAATAATATTTTAACATCGTTCGTCTCCTCACAAGTGTAGTTCAGTGGCCCTGAAGAAGACCTGCAAGGCAGTTCGAAAAGTTGGCACGTATCAAAGTATTTCTACTTAGACGTAGTGTTCCTCTTTGACTGCATCTCTGATCATCTTCTTCTCCAGAAAAATAAAATAATAATAGTGAAAAAGGACTGGACATGTATACATTATTGAAGATGAATTTAGAAAAAAAAAAAAGATAACGTTCAGCAAAAACAGAAAATTAGTTACGAAGTTATATTTTAAGATTATTATAAAATTTATATTTTCTTTGAACTGGATTAACAGTAGGTGGCTGAATGGGTGAGATTTGAAAATAGTATGGTAATTTTAATGACAAGTTGAGAAGATTGGAACTTCTATAGGGACGAATACGCTTTGTAGTTGAGACGCTGTGAAACAAAATTTGGGATTAATTTTTTTTCCAGGAACTCAGAATAGTTGTGTCCTAGAATAGTTTTTGTGCAAAGATTTGAAGTAAACTAATGAATAAGAATCCTTTTTTTAACAGTCCACTAAAGATATTTCGGTTGTATTAAGAGGTTCCTCTTTTTGAGTTAGAAATTTTATGAAAGTAAGAACAGTAATAAAGAAAGTAAAAGTAAGAAATGAGTAATGAATAATTTCCTTGATGCTTAAATGTTTCATGTATATATTATTTTTTTTATTTCTTTGGTATATTATCTACTTTAAATACCACACATCCAGATTGAAACAGTAACAACTCTAAACAAATTTTGCATTGCTTAGTTATTTGGATTTTAATTATAAAGATTTTATTTTGAAGGAGTTAGTGTGTTGATAAATTTCCTTATTAGGTAGATGTAACTTTATTTTAAAAAAGCAGAATGAACAGTTAAATAACTAAGAACAATTTTTTTAATAATGTAAATAAAAACATTTCAATTTTTCTATTATTATTATTTTCATATTAATTAAAAACTTATCCTACATATGATAGGATAACAAAAAATTAATACTGGTTTATGCCCAGCTTATGAGTCCTTTGTTTGAAAAATGGGACAGGTGACATGAGTGGAATCCCACGTTTAAAAGTTTGAGATCTAAAAGGCTTATGAGTGCATGGGGTTTTCACAATCTAAGTAGGTAACTGATAAAAATCTTGATTTTTTAAAGAAAAATTAATTTTATTTATTAATTATCAGAAATTATCATTGTTATTTATTAACATTATTATTATTATTTTATTTTTTTATACCAATAACAATAACTCTAATTTACTTTGAATTTTACATAAAGTAAAAACTATCTGAATTATAAGTAAATAATCAGCTGAGTTGTAACAGCTGATACAATTTAAAAGTACATTTTCAAACTATGTATTTATTCATTTAGTATACAGGGTGTTCGGAAGATCGTTGGCCAAAAAATTATCTCGGGTAGGGAGGGCCATTTTGAACTTATTTAAGGTCACTTACCTATATACAAAATCTTACGGTTTTTTTTTTAATGAATTTTTTTGTGTAAATGGCCAAATCCAAACATTTATGCCTTATAACTCCGTTGTTTACTGATATATCAACGCCATTTTTTTAAAACTTTTTCTTATTTCTGTGGTGGTTGTTCTAAAAATAAATTCTTCCTTCATTATGGTAAACGCGGCATTGATTTTTAAAATAAGTTCTTGTTTTGAAAAAGCCCACTACAACTTACCTGTAAGAGAATGTTTAAACAATTGTTTCCCACAATCCTGGATAGGAAGAGGGGGTCCAATTGAGTGGCCAACACGGTCTCCAGACCTCACGCCGCTCGATTATTACGCCTGGGACCGTGTCAAAGATTTGGTTTATAATGAAGAATTGTTTTCAAGACAACAACTTATTCAAAAAATCAATGCCGCATTTACCATAATGAAGGAAGAATTTGTTTTAAGAACAGCCACCACAGAAATAAGAAAAAGATATCGTGCTTGTATTAGAAATAGTGGAGATCATTTTGAGCAATACCTGTGATACTCAACAAATTAAATTTATGAATAATTTAAAATTAGTTTAATTTTGTTCCCTAATTATTGTTTACAAAAATGTAGATAAAGTTTACTCTGATAAAATCGAGAAAATATGCAGTTTAACCTATGCTATAAAGAAACACAACTATTTGTTACTTTTTGCATGAAAAATATGATTCGATTCATTATTATTGTTAGTGTGCGCTGGTGCACACCCTTTTGTTACTTTATAAAAAATAAAAAAAAACTAGATTGCTGCGTGCCTGCAAATGGTATTTTTTTAATGAGTATTAAATAGAGAAGTTTTAAAACAATTTGGATTTGGCAGTTGCGCTTACTTTTTTTTTTATTGAACCTAAACTTGAAGCTCATAATTTTTATTTTTACCTTTGACAAGATTTAACGATCTCCCGCTTTTTTGGTATTTGTTTTTTGCACCATATCTTTTTTATTTTACATGGACAATGTATTAGTAATTACAGAAAAAAAAAATGGCGTTGATATATCAGTAAACAACAGAGTTATAAGGCATAAATGTTTGGATTTGGCCATTTACACAAAAAAATTCATAAAAAAAAAAAAAAACCGTAAGACTTTGTATATAGGTAAGTGACCTTAAATAGGTTCAAAATGAACCTCCCTACCCGAGATAATTTTTTGGCCAACGATCTTCCGAACACCCTGTATATCATACCTTATTAGGTTTTTTTTATTTCCAGTAACCTACACAATTCACTATTCTTTACAAAAATTATTTATTCAATTTTAATTTGAATAAAAAAAATTTTAAATACCAGAAAATTACTATTTTAGAACTGCTAGTTTGATATATATTTTTTTTTTGTTTATTTATATAGCTTTTCTGTTTGTGGCTAGGCAATGTCTTCGTGTAGATGATGCTTATAATGTAACGTTACTAATTGCGATAGACATATAGTAAATAGAAACACTAATATTAGTTATGAGTAATAAATAATAAAGTAGACAACGTATAACTTCAAGTTTAAGACCAACTGCTAATCTCAAAAAATATTTCATATAAAACATAGACATTGCATATTTATTTACTAGGTATCATTGTATTTGTAATTATTTTTATTTTTCGGTTCTATTGTTAATGCATAAATTATAGCTACAATCATTATTATTTATTTACTTTGCTTTAGTAACTTTTATTATTTTTATTATTATTTATTTTTATTATTATTTCCCCTTATCTTTTTCTTTTATATTCTCAGGGTCACCGCAAACGCTGGTACAGTTTTCCTGAAGTAAGAACTTAATACATGTTGGAAACTTTTTGTATTAACAATAACACTTTGATGAATTTTTTAAAACTGTTTTATTTAATATGGTAATTTAACAAATTATTAATAACTGTATATTTTGTTTTGAATAATTATAATACATAAGCCTAAATAACTTTTTGATTGTTAAATTGCTTCAATTAATACCTTTTATCCACTAACAATTAATAACATCAAATGCTTGGTCGGTTATTGAAAGAAAATTCTATTTGTTTTATTAAACCTATTATCAAAAAATAAACTGAATGGTGATTATTAATTTTTAATCCTCAGAGTAACACCACAAAAAGATTTCTAAAAAGAAAATTTACTCTAGAAAGTTGACATAAAATCACCTATATGACAACAAACTCTCAAAAGATCGGTCCGGTATTCATTGCTTCAAAAGGAAGCATTGTTTCTTGATCAAACACTAACATTCTAATCATCAACATTACTCTCCTTTCAAATTGACTATAATAAGGAGTTGTTATTATCTAGGTTCTAGATAAAATATGAAATATTTCCAATTAAAGAATCCAAAAGTAATAATTTTATCTTTAAAAGCAATCACTTATCAATATAATTGATTTTATAATGGCCCATATTATAATATGTCTAAAAGGTCGTCTTAATAAGGAAATGAAACAAATAAGTAGATTATTAATCGGTTATAACGATCTTGAATGGACCATAAAATTTTGTACGCTCTAAGGTAGTCTAATAGAGTATACGTAATGTCTTCATTTCTTTGAGCCAATAAACTACAATAATGGAAGATATGAAATTCTGTGGATCCTTAAATAATAAAACAATATTCGCTTTGCTTTTTTTTTTATAAATGCTTCATTATTCATTTTGAAAAATTTCAGTTTGGGCCAAACCTAGAGAAACAGAACGGGAGCGGTCCGATTGGACCAGCGTCAGAAAATGTACGTACATTCTCTTGCAAATGCCTGCATTTCTAGTAGGATCAACTACTTCTATTTTCTGTCAATTCACTCGTAGTTTTGAATAAAAATTACATTCCATTTGGCTGACAAATAAAGCTGGATTTGACATGTTCTGCATGAATAATAATATATATAAAGAAACAAATGAAATTCCTTTTTTTTCTCAATGCATGGTTTTGTGATTTAACAATTTTTTCACTATTAAATACTAATTTTGCGGAGATGGCTAATTTTGTCAACAATTAAAATAGATTAGAATATGATTAGAAGATCATAGAGTTTTTTTTTAGACTGTAGAAAATGTCATTTTTTGTGACCTTTGACATTAGACATTTTGATATGAACATATCGAACATAACCATAACATCAAAGTTACATCATCGTCACAATAGTTTCTTAGAACTTGTTTTGCCTGATATAAAGGCCTGAATTTTGGGTAGATTTGTCTTTGAATCCATTCATTTGTATCCATTATGTAACTTGTAAAATTATGAAATTAAATTTTATTATTATTAATGCTATAATTTTTTTAAATTTGGGTAAATTTAAGAAAATAAAATGTTTTCGATCTCTCTAAATTTACTAATTTTACATCAACTGAGGATAAAAAGACTATTAATAAATGCTATTCTGTCATAGAGTTCTTCTGTTTATGAATTCCTCTTGTTCTGAGATTATCACTTAACTTCCAAAAAGGCTCATTAGATAATTAGCGGCCAGTCGAGGGCCATTTAGAACAAAAACAAAATTACTAGTAAATCTTATAGGGTAGAAATGTATTGTGTTTCATATCCAGTTCTTGGCATTACGATAATCAAATTAGACTTTTGAGTTTAGTTGTTGTTGTTTTTTTTTTTTACTAACCAATGAATAAATATTCTCTTTTTATTTGGCTACTTTCAATTAATTAAAAATTACAAAGAACGTACTTTTCTTATAGACATAAAAAGATTATAACACACATGCATTTTATTATTGTAAATATCTTTCACTTTCCACACACCTCTTAATTAAGGTTCATATAAATTTTTGGTTCATTTTTAATAAAACTATAAAATCAATGTATTCTGAGAAGTATGAAAATTTAAAATTCCTTCTAAAAAGTTAATGAAATAATAGAACTTTCTCAATATTATCCATTGTTTCTTCTTGGTTGCTTGTATTATTTGTTTTCAAATTAAATACATTAGAAAATAATAAAGTAGTTTAAGTGACTAATGAATCGTCATTGGAATAAATTAGTAAATATGTAAAACCAAACATCTCTACTTTGATGATTGAGTTTAAAGGATTACATTTCTTTTCTTTACCTCACAGTTTCAAATCATAATTTGGCATATCCATAAAACAAATGTAACCTTGCCTTATTGTAAACTAGTTAATATATTTGTTACTTAAATTAGTTTATTTTCGCTTTAATTTACATCACAATTGTTTCTAAAAACATGCTCATTGTATTTTAATATTTTATAGTTGTCTTCAAAGCTGTATAAATATGTTGTAAGTTGAAATATTTGCTGGTTTATTGTCAAGGGAAAGCTACCTATAAACATTTTTAATTTTGTATAAACAATTGAAGCATATGTCCATTATAAAAAGCAATTTGTCACAAATGCAATTATATATATATATATATATATATATATATATATATATATATATATATATATATATATATATATATATATCTTTGGACAGTGCATTAATGCTCATGCAGGTACCAAATAATATGAACTGCAGATTATGATTGTAAACTATGGTCAGAATTAGTTCTACGATGTGGATTATCAGCCAAAAAAAAATCTATCACTAAATGTAATTTATATTTATAATTTAAATCACCCTTTAATGTTAGCTTATTTATTCAAAAAGTTTCCATTACTTAATAAATCCTACTTAGGTTATATTTAACAACTGGATCTATTAATATATTTTGTTGAAAATTAAACCAGCTTTTATGAATTTATTAACATTCTCTTCATGAGGTTTATTTTCAGCAATGATGGCTTTCTCTTATTTTGAATTCTGTCACCGGGCACCTCTAAAGAAAATAATTATAGAAAATTACCGTAAAATGGGCTCACATTAGTACAGTGGGGTAAAATTGGTACATAATTATTTCTGTGGTGATTTCCTTCTGGCAGGTTGTTGTATCGACTTTTACCAAATGATAGCGCATGAATGAGTCGTTTCGTGGGCTTTCATTTGGTAAAAGTCGACACAACAACCTGTCAGAAGGAAATCACCACCGAAACAATTTTGTACCAATTTTACCCCCACCGTACTAATGTGACCCCATTTTATGGTAATATTTAAGTTATTATTAACGAATATTTTTTAATTTAATTTGAAAAGGCTGAAAGGGAAAATTGATTTTTAAAAATAAAAAGTGCAGATGGATTGACAAGAAATAAAACTGTATTAGTTTCATGAGGGGTCTTTTTGCAAACTATAATAAAATTATTGAAACTAAATTAACTCATGATTTCATGGCTTAAGTAAGTAAACTATGTAAGGCCAACAACTCTAATGGTTCATAGAAGGGAAGAAGATTTTCAACAAAGTGAAGGAGGCCATGGTTTGGTGGTAGAAGATAACATCTTGATCACATTCAACATACAGGACAGGAAACAGGAAAAACTCTAGAATTGTTGAAGGTGCTAGAGATGGTTGCAGGGCCGATGAGAGCCAACCCGGGCCTTTTTTTTAACAAAGAACATGTTTTACCAGTGACCTAGTTGGTCAAAAGTGTTGCGCTTAGTTTGATATTACGAGAGTAGGAACAGTTATGAGCTCAACTGTTCTTATACTCTAATTACAAATATCTTAACTAGGAAGCAAGTTCTAATGAACTCCTTTAGACACAGTTCCTCCTAATACAAAATAAAATTACTTATCATTTAGATTAGATTAGATCATTTTTGTGTATTGTAAGATACATTCAAAATATTATTTCATAAACATTCTCTTTAGTTATATATCATTTTCTTCCGACCAATTTTATTTTCATTAAAGTCTACTCATTTATCCTAATGAATAATTAAAGTTAAACTATCTGTGGGAGGGGGGGGAGGGGGGAGTTAAGTTATTCTTTATTTTATATATTATTTATTGTTAAGTTGGCAATGAAATAAATTACCCCTTTCCTCAGTACCTTTATAAATTCCTCTCTCTACTATTCAACACTTTATTTCACTAAATCATATAGAAATGATGAATCTTCTTTATCAACACACGAGCTGACACAGAAGAAACCTGCCTTAAAACTATTTTAATTGTTTACCTACTACACTCAATTATATCACTCACAAGGGGACGCTTTGAGTTATAACTCAAAGATATAAATGCAAATTTTTGTGTAGGTAGTAGGGACCTATAATAGTGCAAAACTAGAGTTACAACTGCCAATGAGCATTAGTAGCAAAGAAAAAAAATTTCATCAACAACTTCTAACTGCCATAACAACTGCTGTGTTAAACTGATTACAATAGTAATAGCATCATAAGAATCAGCATACCTTCTGTTTATCCATGCACATAACATTGGGTTTACTCAAGATTTTAGTGGACAAAAACTGATGTGAATGAAAATATCTAAATAAGGAGAAATCCTGCGACCTCTGGATGTGGGGTATGCTAGACAGTTTTACGACTTTTAGATTTGAAAACTTTAAAGTTTTTGAACACGCTAAAGCAGGGTCATGCCTTGAGCATAACCAAAGTATTTTTATTCCAAATAGTATACAAAACTACAATTTTACGTGAAAGAATCATTTCTCTATCTTGACTGAGAGCTGAGAAAAAAAAAAACAACATGATTGTCATATTTTTTTTTTTCGGCTCCCAGTGGTCATTGGCGGCTATAACTCTAGTTTTGCACTAATCTATCTAAACTAATAGATCCCTACTACCTGCACAAAAATCTGCATTCAAATCTTTCAGTTATAAGTCAAAACATCCCCTTGTCAGACACAAATCTTAGTTCTTGGCTTGGTCTTAGACAGTGGTTGGGGGTGGTATTTTAGATTAAACATGATTTATTTATATAAAAAAATTATTTTAAATATTTAAACTTTATTTCAGAGGGAAAAGGAGCGAGGATCTCATATTTCATACATGTTTCGGTTGCCATTTGCTGCCGGGTCTGTATTTAGTGCAAGTATGCTAGACACTCTGTTGTACCAAGCGTTCGTGAAAGATTACGTGATCACCTTTGTGAGGCTGCTCCTGGGCGTCGACCAAGCCCCTGGCTCAGGTTTCTTAACATCTGTAAGTTTTTAAGTTGCTTGTCTTTTATAATATCTTATATAATATTCAATATCTTATGCAATATATGATATCTTATATAATTATTAAATATCTTTGTGTTGTTTTAGATTAGTTTACATTAACAAAATAAGAAACTTTATATTAAATTTAGTTTTTTATTTAAGCAGTTATTTATAAAACTCAATTTCATTTTGGCAGTTTATTTCCTGTGATTTATGATTTTTAAATTGTTACACACTACTCAATCTCATCTTCAATTATAGTATTTAACTATCAGGGTATAAGGTACTATAAGGCCAGCATACAATTTATAATATCCACTTATTACTTACTGTTTAGCAGTACAGGCTACTTACCTGAGGTGTTTAGGGTCTAAGTCGGCACCGTGAGTTGATGCCTACCAGGTCCTCCTCATCTATAATGGTCAGCCTCCTACAGCCTCTTTCTCTCCTTCTTCGTACTCCTTCAAAAAAAGAGAGCTTTTTATTATCCAGAGAAAGTCTTTAATAGGCGCCCATCTCTCATCCTCCCATCCATCTAACTTTTGCATTTCTTCATTTGAATAGATCCTTCCTTTGGGCTAAAACTTACCCCATTGTTGGTCAGGGATTAAAGGGTCCTAACCTATAGAAGTAACTACATCATAGGACGCTGCCCACATTTGTTTCCATCTATAATAATTATTAATAATGTATCTATAATACATTATACAATATAACTATGTAATCCTAATTAGGATAAATTTAATCTAGTTAATGTTGGATATTTTCCATAATTTGAGTATGTTATACTATGATTTACTTTTCCAGATGAAAATAACTAAGGACGATATGTGGATAAGAACATATGGTCGGTTGTACCAGAAACTGTGTTCGACAACTTGTGAAATACCAATCGGTATCTACAGAACGCAGGACACCAACATCACAGGTTCTCCACAGGTATGTCGTCGACTAATTTATACTTTACACAGAATGCGTACGACTATACTTAACTTTTATATTTAAGACTATGCTTGCTTTTATAATTATTAATTCGCATTTAACAATACTTTTATAAATTATAAGCTTGATATTATGAAATGAGTTGATTCTGAGGTAAATTTAGTAACATTCAATTTTATTTATGATTGCCTTGCAGTTCTTTATAACAAATTTATAATTTTCTTTTTCTTTTAATTATAATTTAACATTATAGCTGAGTTTGCTTGTTATTTTTGGCTCTTGGCAACCTTGATAATAGTTTAACCATTTTATGTAATTTTAATTATTTTGTGCTTAATAAAGTAACAAGCGATCTCAAAGGGTAGTTAATTAAAACAGCATGACTGATATCACTCAACATGTCATGTTTACTCACCAGTAACTTACAACCAGCTCTTTTTCCATTTTCTTCTAGATTTCTTCTATTAAAGCTCTATATTTATTGCTGCACCTTTTACAACAGGAAGTTCCTAAGTTAAGAAAAGGTTTCTTAAATCAAGGCATCAGTTACTGCTGATTCAGTTTGTTTTACTTTTCTTCTAGGTTGGAAAATACGTACTTCCATTTCATTATCGATGTATGGAGTAATCAATGAGATATGATATTTAAATAGGCAAATAGATAATGAATAATATGAAAGATCTATTCTTTTCTCAAAATCAAAATAATTAAAATCATTGCCAGCCGCTTTGTAGATATTCATAAGATTTACATGTTGTCTCAATAATCGAGATATATTGTCCAATAATAGGCGACTATTTTCAAAATGAGTGCTTTAAATAATAAAATAAGTTATTTTAGTTTAAAGGAAAATATAGTTTTAAATTATTCAATAATAAATAATTATTATTATATTTTTATTTTTCTACAAATTTTCATACTAGAGCCTTGAGGCATACCTTGATCATGTCTCCAAAGTTGCGAAAATATAAAAAAGAATAAATTTGAAACTTAATGTTATCTAATTAACCAATCCATTAATTATTTATCAGATTAAAAAGCCCATCTTTATCTGTTATTGAGAAAATTGTTGGCATGTGATTCGGGACCAGATATGTTTGTTTTCTGTTCGTTGCGCTGCTCGACCAGGAGCAGTGTTCAAACGCTGATGACGGGAGCATGGCATACCAACCTGTCCCAACTAACAACGGAGCACACCAGCAGTCTCAGGTAAGCCTCCCCTACCGAAATGAATAGTCTACACCTCCTTTTAAAATACCAATAGGAACAATAATATATGTTTAGAAAATAGATTTTATATATACTTTCTGGGGGTGCAAATCAGAAGCAAGAATTGAACTATTCGACCACAATTGTATTAATATC
Organism: Euschistus heros; assembly: GCA_003667255.2. Taxonomy (NCBI): domain Eukaryota; kingdom Metazoa; phylum Arthropoda; class Insecta; order Hemiptera; family Pentatomidae; genus Euschistus; species Euschistus heros. The sequence goes on along the minus strand of RCWM02000787.1, from coordinate 353,679 downwards.
AACAAAGCAAAGTTTAGTGAATGTTAACAAGTATAATTTGCACAGAAGTAACAGCATGCCATCTTAATAATAACCACACCTGCACCTTATTCAACTGTATTCCACTTTACTTTGACAACCATTACAAGTACAAGTATGTTTGAGACTTTCCTTGTAAACTAATGTATCATGTTTTTAAGTATTTTGTAAATTTTGTTAGTTTATACTTTGCTTTATAGTTTTATTTTTAATGAATTGACATTTTCTAATCATGTACCAATTTTTTTTTTTTTTTATTTTATATTCTATCTTGATTTTTATTAGTTTGGAAAATTATTCTATAAACATAAGTAGTAAGCCAAATTTGAATAATTTGTAAAATTAGAGTTGATAATTAGATTGGATGCAACTGTTGTGAATAGCTAAAAGTAAATTTTGTTTGAGCTCGACAAGAGAACTATACAATATATAGAAAAATAAAAAAGAAAGAAAAACAATGATCACAAAAACAGATGACAGATTACATTACAAAAGTCAACTTTGGATCATTAATTTGTCAACTGTTAATTTTGAAATAATTCATTATAAGTTATTTCGCAACACTTACAAGACATTATAATGAAAATATTGTACCTTTAGATCAAAACAGTATCAACTATTCCTCTTCTTCAAATGACGTTGCTCAAGCCCAAAAAATGGATTTGAGCTTCATCTATTCATTTTGATAATTTTTCAAAATTCCAAATTGCTTGTAAGATCCAAACAAAGATCAACTAAATTTTCATTTTTTTAGTTGTTTCTGTTCTCATCTAGTTTGCAAGATAATTAGTATAGCAAATAAAAATTTAAATAGAAATTAAGAAAATATTTGATGTATTTAAAAATTAAATATTTACATTTTGAAATAAAAAATTTTCAGTGAAAATGTTCATTTGTAAATAAATTATTTAGAATTGAAAAAGAAAAAAAAAAAGTAATTTATTATCTTATTTTAATTAAAATAAATATTTACATCGAGTCATAAGTAGCTTCTGTTTTTTTATCAAACATTCATTTTGCTCTCATTGAATAATAAAATTATATTAATAAATGATATATTCACCACTATCTATAAAATTTGACTTCAACAACTCGTGGTGAATTATTCCTTTACAACCCCACCATACACACAATAAAATTTTTTTGCCATGGATGTTTGCTTTTGGGTCTGTTGGGATGGTTGATCCTTACTAGGCCACAGTTTTTTACGGACTATATTGTCATAGCTAACTCATTTTTCATCACATGTTACAATCCTGTTTAAAAAAGACTGAATTTTTATCCATGAGACTTGTGGCGATTGACATACAATCTTCTTTATTTCTTTTATTGAGATTGTGAGGTACCCATAATCCTAATTCCAGACTATTTCTCCAGGTGGTGGTTGACATTTGATTGTGATGTATTCAAGCTTTCTGCTATACCTTTTCTTAATTAATGTGAATTTTGCTCCAATATTGTCTTTAAAAGTCTGTCATCAAAGCCGGAAGGACGTCCCACCCTCGTCTTCTGTATCTCCAGAACAGAATTTTATAAAACAGTTTCTAATTGCTCGATCAGTTATTAGTCCATAAACACTGTATATTTTTTCAGCTGTCATCTTAACACTGTTGCCTTGTTTGAATTCCCCAAGTATTACATGACGAATATGTACTTATTTACTCTCCATTTGTGAGGTTAAAAAAACAGTTTAACGTAATGTGTATCACACAAAATAATTAGGATTGATGAATTAATTGCCACTTCTATTGAGATTATTTTATTAGAAAACTAGTTTCGAATGCTAAACATTCATCTTCAGTTCTAAAACATACAAATTTTTTTCAAAACATCAGTACTATGTTACATAGATTATATATACTAAAGTTTTTAACAGGGTAAGACAAGAAATCAAGCATGGGCCCTCACCTTCACTCACCTGATTTCTTGTCTAACCTTTTTAAAAACTTTAGTATATATAATCTATGTAACATAGTACTGATGTGTTGAAAAATTTTTGTATGTTTTAGAACTGAAGATGAATGTTTAGCATTCGAAACTAGTTTTCTAATAAAATAATCTCAATAGAAGTAGCAATTAATTCATCAATCCTAATTGTATTGATCCTTCTACACCATCATGCGTACCTGAAGTAAAGAGGACCACGTCTAAGTAGAGATACTTTAATACCTGCCCACGTTTCTTCAGGGCTATAATGAACAAAATACTAGATGTGACAAAAAATAACAGAGTGAGAAATAGATAACAAATGGAATACAGAATGACATGGTTAAAAAAAATATTCAAAAAAACCGTTATAGAAAGGAACAGATATATAAATCAGTAATAATACAAAGCAGCAAGGTAAGGTTAATGAAAAGACAGGAATAATATTTTAACATCGTTCGTCTCCTCACAAGTGTAGTTCAGTGGCCCTGAAGAAGACCTGCAAGGCAGTTCTCTCTCTACTTAGACTCTCTTTGACTGCATCTCTGATCATCTTCTTCTCCAGAAAAATAAAATAATAATAAAAACAGAAAATATACGAAGTTATATTTTAAGATTATTATAAAATTTATAACTGGATATAGGTGGCTGAATGGGTGAGATTTGAAAATAGTATGGTAATTTTAATGACAAGTTGAGAAGATTGGAACTTCTATAGGGACGAATACGCTTTGTAGTTGAGACGCTGTGAAACAAAATTTGGGATTAATTTTTTTTTCCAGGAACTCAGAATAGTTGTGTCCTAGCAAAGATTACAGGTTCCTCTTTTTGAGTTAGAAATTTTATGAAAGTCAGTAATAAAGAAAGTAAAAGTAAGAAATGGTAATGAATAATATGCTTAAATTTTCATGTATATATTATTTTTTATTTCTTTGAATTATCTACTTTAAATACCACACATCCAGATTGAAACAGATTTTGCATTGCTTAGTTATTTGGATTTTAATTAAAGATTTTATTTTGAAGGAGTTAGTGTGTTGATAAATTTCCTTATAGGTAGATGTAACTTTATTTTAAAAAAGCATTAAATTAATAAATTAAATTAGATTTACAGCCATTACAATTATTCAAGCTTAAGAGGGAATAATATTATTTGAAGATTAATAAAATTAATAGATTCATTATAATTAAAGCATAAACTTTTAATGTAAATAATTAAGTAATTAAGACAAGGTGTTGGATATTTAGAATCTGCAACAAACTATCGTTAAAGTGATTGTATGTAATAAGTATCATTAAATTAATTTTTATTTATTGCCATCAATGCTGAATTTTATTAACTGCAATATGCTATATATCGTTTTTACCTAGAACAGCATAGTCGTACAAATACACTTTAGTGAATGAAATGCTGTGAAGGCCATGCAATCAAAAATGCATTTTCAGATAAACAAATGTTATAATAATTGAATGAAAAGAAATACTGAATATATTATAATTGAATGATGGTATAATACAATTAGAACTGATGAATTAATTGCCATTTCCAATAGAATTTTCACTAGTTTTGTTTTCACTATTTCAGTTAATCTTTTGCCAACTATTTTGTGTGACTTGAGGTCTCCATGATGGTATAATACAATCAGGATTGATGAATTAATTGCCACTTCTATTGGGATTATTTTATTAGAAAACTAGTTTCGAATGCTAAACATTCATCTTCAGTTCTAAAACATACAACATTTTTTCAACACATCAGTACTATGTTACATAGATTATATATACTAAAGATTTTTAAAAAGGTTAGACAAGAAATCAGGTGAGTGAAGGTGAGGGCCCATGCTTGATTTCTTGTCTTACCCTGTTAAAAACTTTAGTATATATAATCTATGTAACATAGTACTGATGTTTTGAAAAAAATTTGTATGTTTTAGAACTGAAGATGAATGTTTAGCATTCGAAACTAGTTTTCTAATAAAATAATCTCAATAGAAGTGGCAATTAATTCATCAATCCTAATTATTTTGTGTGATACACATTACGTTAAACTGTTTTTTTAACCTCACAAATGGAGAGTAAATAAGTACATATTCGTCATGTAATACTTGGGGAATTCAAACAAGGCAACAGTGTTAAGATGACAGCTGAAAAAATATACAGTGTTTATGGACTAATAACTGATCGAGCAATTAGAAACTGTTTTATAAAATTCTGTTCTGGAGATACAGAAGACGAGGGTGGGACATCCTTCCGGCTTTGATGACAGACTTTTAAAGACAATATTGGAGCAAAAGAAAAGGTATAACAGAAAGCTTGAATACATCACAATAAAATGTCAACCACCGCCTGGAGAAATAGTCTGGAATTAGGATTATGGGTACCTCACAATCTCAATAAAAGAAATAAAGAAGATTGTATGTCAATCGCCACAAGTCTCATGGATAAAAATTCAGTCTTTTTTAAACAGGATTGTAACATGTGATCAAAAATGAGTTAGCTATGACAATATAGTCCGTAAAAAAAAAACTGTGGCCTAGTAAGGATCAACCATCCCAACAGACCCAAAAGCAAACATCCATGGCAAAAAAATTTTATTGTGTGTATGGTGGGGTTGTAAAGGAATAATTCACCACGAGTTGTTGAAGTCAAATTTTATAGATAGTGGTGAATATATCATTTATTAATATAATTTTATTATTCAATGAGAGCAAAATGAATGTTTGATTAAAAGAAACAGAAGCTGCTTATGACTCGATGTAAATATTTATTTTAATTAAAATAAGATAATAAATTACTTTTTTTTTTCTTTTTCAATTCTAAATAATTTATTTACAAATAAACATTTCCAATAGAAGTGGCAATTAATTCATCAATCCTAATTACTTAGGTTTTATTTAGATTTTTTAAAATCCTGTTAAAAGGAAAACAAAAATTATTAGAACAATAATGTTGTTAAATGAACTAAGCTAAAAAAAAAATAATAATAATAATAGAAAGAATAGCTGAATAAATGTAATTAATATTTGAAGTGTTAATACCTAATATAAATTTTAGTATTCAATCAACATGGGTGATGAAGCGAAAGATAACCACACTGAAATGATTGAGAGGGCAGAGATAGCAAACCTAGTGAGGTCTAGGATGGAGAGTTTGAACCTGCCTTCGATTGACTATGACGATGTCAGTGAAAAGAGATCCAGCCTGTCGTATGTTATCATCAATCCATCCTGCGACCTTAAATTAGAGGAGGGAGACATAATGTAAGAGTTTTATTATTTTAATTTATGTCTACAATTTTTATATATTTAATACACAAAAGATAGTTTGTGGAAAAGATATTTGAGGCTACGGTAACACTGTAAATAATGTATGTTTATTGTGCCAATAAACTTTGTAAGCCTTCATCAGGACATTCGAAGGATGACCCTAAAATAATTTTAGATTATAAGAGGTAAGATAGTTTGATTGATGAGGGATCTAAAGTTGCTTGGATCAAAAGAAATATAGAACTTCATTATTCATCAAAATATAAATGCATCATGAAAAACTTCACATATGCAAATAATGATATACAAAATTAACTACTATGTTTTTTTCCAAAACAAAACATCAGCCTTTTTTGAATATAGTTTTTCTCATCACTTTATTTCTATGCAACAAAAAACTAATTAAAAAGTTATTTCCAAATACAATAATCACAACATTTTATGATCAATTTTAATGGAAGGCTAAAGTTTATTTTTCTTAAAAAACTTTCCTCATCACTGGTCAAGAACATAACATTTTAAAGGTCTCACTTTTCATCTCAAATGATGACCCTATTGAGAAATAGCCCTTAATTAACTTAAACATTACTGGACTACGATTGAGATATAAGCTCAAGGTTTTTTATAGCTCGTATGGTGCCTGTTTCTTTTTCCTAGAAACTTTTCCAATCTGGCTCAGATGCCACCCCACCGTCTGGAAAAGTGGGTTGATTATGACAAGTTATTCAGCTATCTTTATCTAAATTGAAACCGCTGATGTTCCTAATATTGCCATAAACTTTGTTTCTTATTGCTGTAAGAATCCAACCGAAGCCCTTTCCAAAGTATGACATATCTCGGGTGACTATTTGATAATTGGATTATGGCATCAACTTCACATCAATTTCAGAATCCATTTCCTTTTCTGTATCAATATGGGTCATCTACAAACGTTTTTAGGTTGAATATGAAATTATATTTACGCTAATCTAAATTTAGTTTTTAGACTAATTTTGTAATTTATATTTATCTACGAATAGTTATGTTAATATAAACATTTAATTCAATGTTACAAAAAAAGAAATTGATTTTTTTTTTAATCTGCTTATACTTAAAATATAATTTAATATAAAAATTTTATTTAATTAAAGAAACCAAAAAAATTTAACTATCCTCAAAAAGTCGAAAATGTAATTTGAGAATGTAGAATTCTTCTGAATTTTGAACCTTTGTTATTACATATTAAGGATCATATACTTATCCTTTAGTATCTGTAATCATAGCATCATTTGATAAAAAATGCGTCATTTGACACTTAATTTTGACAAAGTTTCCGGGACCCCTGCCCTGTACTTTTGCCGTCCCGTATGTCGCCCAGTCAAAATTCCTTAAAATATACACTGTCTGTAATAATGCACTAAAAATCATGAAACTAAAATTTCAGTAATAATTAAATTAGAAACAGTTAGGGATTTCTAAGATGGAATTATTTAATTTTAAGAAATCAATTGATTGCTATAAAAGAGAGTCCCAGACTGCCCTGGCAAAAAGATTTTGAAGATAATCTTAATGCATATAGTTTATTAATGACAGAGATTTAAGGTAAAGATGTAGTAGTACTGGACTTGTGTACCGATTCTTAGAAAAAATAATTTTAAGAAAAAGAAATTATAACTTACACAATACTGACAATTTCAGATATTTGATACGACCAAGCCCATTCTCCGCTCAGAAAACATTTGAAAGGCACAACTCTCGCAGAAAGTCCAACATCAGCTTCTGTAGCACGGGGCTGCTGGCGGGCGCAGGGGCAGGTTCGAGGCGTGGCTCAGGCCAGTACTTCCCGCCTCCGAGGCCTCCACTTTCAACGACCAAGGCCAACTCACTTTCTCTTCCAGACTCACCAACAGTAGCAGGCACTTTCAGAGGAAGGTAACATCAACTATTTGTTCTAATTAACACTTTATTTTAGACGTACCATATTTATTTCCGTTCATAATGCACTATCTAATTACTGTTGTTTGACTATATTGTTAAAGGTTAATAGAAATAATTTTAGTATTACTAATATCCTATTACTCTTTTGTAATAGGATGGCTATTTTATTTGGATTAATTTATAATTCTAATATTTAACCGAATAGGCATTTTATAATAAAATTTATTCAATAACAGAGAACTTTTTATGCCATACAGCATATTAAGTATTTGTTTCGTATACATTTTTTAGTGGTTAAATCTTTCTTTTTATTTCAGTAAATACTAATTGGTTATGAATTGCTCAAAATTTATTCTGCAGTGTTCAGTATTTAAAAATCATCAATAAAACATTTAATTCAATCAAGAATTAAAAAAAAAAAACGAAGTATAATAAATAGTTTTATTATTATTATTCATGGATAATGGTATTTTATTTATTGCTAAAAAAAAAATTTGTCCAAATCCGTCTGTCACTACAGATAGAGAAATGCTACTATACTATACTAGTGATAGGAATCAAATCGTCCTAAGTTGCTACAACCACTATATTTTACAGTATTTAGCTAAAAACAACAATTAACAATAATTAGTTTAACTAAAGAAGAATATTAAAAATATTTTTAACACGGATTTTTTAACATTTTTAATTAACTGTATTTGGAATGATAAGAGTTAAATTTTTTGCATTACACATTTCTTATAGTAAAATTAAAAATAAAATTTTATCACAATAAATATTCAAGGAATTCCCTAATTGTATCGCTAATCTATATTTTTTTTAAATTTTTCTTTAATTGATCAAAACAAAATAGACACAGAACATATCCTGTGCCTATAATGAGTATAATGAAATCAATACATCTCTTTATGTCGCACAGGTCAAACTCCCTGAGGGTTGTTGATGATATTCTGATGAGAAGGAGTAATTCGCTGAGGCAGGGGCTGACGATGAGGAAGTCCAGCTTGGAGGAGATCGGCCTTGGACATTATCCGCTACAGGTATATTATTAATATTGATCTACATCATTCCGTTGACATCTTATATCAACATTGTTTTGTTTTAAAATATCTAAAATTTTACTGTTGCAATACTACCCTAACTTAAATCCTTGCCTCTTATATGAAATATAGTAATATGAATTGGTTTTGTAAAATATTATCATCGCTATATTATATAACAAGAAATTAATAAAAAAAAAAGTGTTACTTTTATGATGTCTAGTTTAGTTGGCAAGTAGTTCCACTAGTTTCGAATTCTATCAATTCATCTTCAGATTTAAGTAAAAGTAATAAAATAACTATAATAATAAATAGAGTTTGTAAAACAAATGTAAGACAAGAAATCAAATACCCTTGGTATTGATCAAGGCCTAAGTGGATAGGAGAATAAGTAACCGAGAACTGGATGAACACTGTGATATAAAGGAGGAGGTTAAGTACAGTGGAGCGTCGATTATCCAAACATCTATCGGAACGTTCAATTAACAGAATCTTTTTATTTTATTTTTTGGAATGTAATTTTAATTAAAATTGATCATCTAATTACTTATTTGTATAGTGTTTTTTTTTTTTTAACAAAATTATTTTTTCCATGAATGTCTATAAGGAATAAAATATCTATATATATTTCTCAGAAACTGCAAATTTTTTTAAATGAGTTTAGATAATCTAAACCACTCCTGACAACATTAATTCGGATAATCGACACTCTACTGTATTTATAGCTAAATGGAAAGGTGAGGCCGCTGCTAGTAATTGTTTTATCTTTGCTGAATGAGAATAAATTTAAAATAGAGCTGTTAGAAATGTTTATTTGATCATTTAATTATTGGATTAGATTTAAAGAATTTCTTTATTTCTAATGGTTCATAATTATTTTATTTGATACATCATTAATGATTAATTTATTGAAATCATTTAATTGGAAATGAGATGATAATGTGTTGTTTTTTTTTCTATTTTCAATGTGAGATTTAATCCATATTAAAAATAATTAAATGTTATTTTAATTTACTTGAGAGGATATCTGGATGTAATAAAAAAACAAAAAACACTACATACCATGAAGTCTTGGGTTCAGTTCTTTGGTTAAGATACACTGTTACTAGGCTAACGGTTGTGAAAGGAGATTTTGGTTGAAATCACCCTCAAACGGCAGGTTTTCCCTGACAGAGTGATGTAATATGGAATCAAAATATACAGTAATGTATCGATTTTTTTTTATTATATAAAATATATTTATATTTATTAATTTATATGGGTTATGATCTTAAACTATAACTCACTGGTTACTTAATCCATATAAATCTTGTCCAACATTGACTTTTTGAAACATTGAAATAATTAATATTGATTAACTCGCTTTTGCCCCATTTTTATTTGCGGCTTTGCAATCATATTTAAACATGTCTGTACTAGCCGGGATCACAACACAAAAGCAATTTCGCATTGTTTATTTACTCAGTCTAATTAGATACTGCGCAACAAATGGTTGAATTTAATACATTTATTTTCAATACAAGCATGAAACGGATTTCATAGGATTCATAAAGATATTACAGAAACTCTTATAGAATTACTTCAAAGTGGGAAATTAACAAGATATTTAGCTCAAGAGTTAAATACCAGTGAATCAACAATTCAGAGAACAAGAGCCAAAGACAAATTTCACCGATTATTGTTGATGATTAAACTAAAAAACTATCTGATAGAGAGATAAGAATAGTCATTCACAATTGATAAGATCTTGTGAAGCGTCTTCAGCTTCTAAAACATTGGTATTTTTAAGGCGTCACTGGCATGTCAGGGAACAGTGCAAATAATGGGGTTCTTAAACACCAGCTCCATATTGCGACCACTGTGTATACAATCTTGTTGCTTATTTGATGTATTGCTTAATTTTCCTGACCAAATAACTCTATTCCATTCATTTTTGGCCAAGTTAATGTATTCTTTTCAAGCTTTAATGCTTTTGTTAGTAGCAAGTTTTTTTTTCTTGTGCACATATTTGCTAATGTTCAACCGATAACAATAGTACTAACATCTTTTAGAAATTTTCCTCACGTATATTATTTAAATAAGACATTATAAATTAATGTATTTCTATTATTATTTTAATTTTCATACAGTAAATTTCAAATAAGACCATTTTAAAAAAATATAGGTAAGGAGAGTTTTTTTTTAACCAAAACCTCATATTAATTTTAGATTATTCAACAATCTTAGGGTTTCAATGCAATTTAAAATAAAAATATGTGTAAGGAAAATTTTAAAACTAAAAACTGATATTATTTTCAGATTTATTATTTATTTATTTCACATATAAGGGTTTTGTGGTGCGTTAAATCGAGATTTGAGGTCAGTTACTCATGAAAAAAAGTTTTCCATTGATTTACAGCGGATTTTCCTAGGAATTTTGTCATTTTGGAGGGGGGGGGGGGGGGGGTTTGAACACCCTAAAGCCGGGTAGTGTCTTGAGCACAACTAAAGTATTTTTATTTCAAATAGCATACATAACTAGAGCATACATAAGTGAAAGAAACATTTCTCTATCTTGACTGAGAGCTGGGATTTTTTTTTTTCTTGGCTTCTAATGCTCATTGACGGCTATAACTCTAGTTTTGCACTATTATAGGTCCCTACTACCCACTCAAAAATCGGCATTCAAATCTGTGAGTTACAACTCAAAATGTCCTCTTATTCTATTATTTCTATAAAATTATAACTTCATTACCTTGGGTACTGTTAAGAAGAATCAACAAAATATATTACTATAACATTTTAACTGAACTCGATACTAAAGCATGTTTAGCTTTCCAATTTGCAGCCGATGTGCCCACCGCCTGCAGCAGAGACTTCAGGGATCAAGATCGCTCTCAACGGTTCGATCGGCCTAGAGGTGACCCCGCCGGAAGAGAACAGCTCTCCGTCAATTTCTTCTAACACTGGCCTCCTGGTGGCTCCTCAGTCAGAGCAGCTGCAGGGCACAATCGTATGATATAACCTCATGTGGGGCAGGAGGTACCCAATGTCCAATCGCCTCTGATCTACGCAGCAGCCTCATCCAGGCGGTAAGCCATAATAAATATTAAATATATCTTGAAAAAAAAAATTAAAAAAAGTTTTATAGTGGTAAAAAAAGCGCAGTAAAAAGAGATCCAATAGTTGCTGAGGTACCCATTTATCCAACTTTTTACTTTTCCCATTTCTTTTAGGTAGTTTCAAGCTGTAGATTCGGAAATTTTGAGCTGTTCAGCAATTTCTGAGCATGTGTGGCGTGAATCTGCTGCGATTATATCCTGCACTTGTGCTTGTTCAACCACTTTTGGTCTTCCAGACCGATATCCGTCTTGAAGCGATTCATCGCCCTCCCGAAATTTTGAAAACCGAAATTGTGCCTTCCGCTCACTAAGACTATCTTTGCCAAAGATGTGACAAATATTACGAGCGGGCTCTGTCGCTTTTGAACCACGTTTGAATTCATTCAGCAAAGCAGATCTAATTTAATTTTTACCGCTCACCATTTTTACCGCACTTTTTAAAATACACAGAGAAACTGAATTGAAGGTTGCCACTGTTATTGTGAAGAGTAATTATTATTGTTTACATAAGAACAAATGAGATTAGGTAGAAAGGAATTTACATGGTGTTAAAACAAAAATATAAAATACTGTATTAAAAAACGACTGGACTATTTGGAGGACCTGGTAATTTGACTATTTACTAATAATCAACTGCAATCCAAATCCTTCCTTCAAACTTAAAAGATAATATATCTAGAACTCCCATTTAATATGAAATAAACTAATAATAATAATAAAGATGATAATTTTTTTTTTTTTTTTCAGGCGTGAGGCATATGTAAAGTAAAACCTCCTTTGATGCACAATGAGAATTGTCGAGATCAACTTTTCATTGCTACAATTTTAGTTAACATACTTGTCGTGTATGTGTAAATGTTCTTTATAAGATGTTTATTATGTATGTACATTAATTAGTTGTTTTATATCCCAATGTAAATAGAGCTCCCTTTTAGAATTTTCCTTTTTTCAGTCAATAAGTAAAAGTCCCGTTGCATGGTCGCAAACGGTCATAAAACATTGGGTAGAGCTTTAAAATGATTTGGTCTGTTGATACGCGGAGATGCATTTTGCATGCTCTCTATTTGAAACACCTCAACGTTAGCTAGTCGTAGTACCCTGTCAAGGCAGCATATTTTAATTTTAACAAGGTTCAAGTAAGTAAAATTTAAATAAAAGTTTTTAAAAAAATTAAAAAGTAATATTATTATTAATTGTAATAATAATAAGAAAAAATAAGAAAGATTGACGGTGACATATCAGTTACTTTTCAATATATTAAACGTTCTAACATATTTAAAAAATTTATAAAAATATTTTATGAATAGAATTAAAAAGTTGTTAATATAATATTTTATTTTATTTATGCACAGTTATTGGATTTGTTTTTAAAAATATTATTATGATAAAATCTATATTAGTTTGGTGGGTCCATTAGTTTGTACTGATAATTAACTAACATATATTAAATTAGCTCTAGTCTATTTAATTATATAAGCAATTAAATTCATACTTGTTGTACATGTTACTTTGTTAAACATATAAGCTATATACATATATATATATATATTTATAAAATCAAATAGTTACACTTATAAAGCATGAGATTTTTTACTTGTTGAATTTTATATTAAAAAAATAAGTAAATAAAAATTCTATCGTACTCAGATTTCTAACAAGACCAAGATTTTTACATAAATTAATAAAAAGTTATTCATGGGTATATTTGATCACATTTTTTTATCAATGAAAAATATTTTGTTCTTATCGGAAAGCTTGCTTGTTCTGTTATTTTTCTACGACAACCCTAGTGTATTATATTATGAGATGTATAAAGTTAAAAATTTTAATATACGCTGGATGAATATGGGTCCAAAAAGGACAACAATTTTAGTTTTGAACCCTGTTATAGTATGATACGATATGATACATACTGTTATAATGGAACATATTGCCTAACTCTTAGGTGCTAACTGCTTTCACTTTAATTTTTTCCAACGCAACAAAGTATATTTTCATTTAGAAATGTCATCTATCGACTATCTCCGATATTTAACTAAGTAATTATAAAGTACAGAGTATATATTTGTAGTGAAAAAAAAAAGATATTTGTAAACAAGAGAATGGTATTATGTAAATGTAAATAGGTTAAAATATGAGTAAATTAGTTATCATTACTTTACTAAAAAACCAACTCGACTAATTCAGTGGCCTTCTAACTACAACAAAGAGCTATTGTACATAGCAAAATTGTAAATATTATAGTGAAAAGAAATATATATAAATATATACATTTGTTTTTGATTTAAATAAAGTGGACATGGGTGGTAAAGATTAACTTTAGTAAGATAAGACAAAACGAAGAGAAGAGACAAATAAACTTGCGATTCACTAATTCACTGTATATTTTCAGTTAATATTATAAATTCCATCAGATGCTCAAAATTAAACAAAATAACTTTATATTGCAATTTTTATCACTCATGACTGCTCATTTTATATTGAACTAACAGTATGCTTGTAAACTGCTGATTCTCAATTCATTAGTCTAAAAATCCTTTTAAATTTAGAATATCTATGACACCTATATAACTTATATTAAAATTTTAAACATTATAAGAAATGTAATTCATCTATCTCATTCATATTTCAAAAATATTATAGATTTGTACATATGATATTTCGGATCAACAAAACGATATTAAGAACTTTGATACTGTTTATAAAAGGCTTGGACTTGTTCGGCTGTGACGTTATTAAAGGTTTAGGTTGTTTATATTTACAAAAGGATAAACAGGAAGATATATTGTACAATAGTAGAAATACTTACATTCAAAATATCCTCTTTATGTTAACATAAGAAATTATATATACTTAACTTTATTATCAGGCAAAGTTTAAATATTATTTTTGTATTTGTTTGTAAACTAATTTATATGTCGTATATTAACAACCTTTGATGTTTGTTTCAATTTATTATGGATGTTATTAATTTTGAAAGCACCATGGGTAAACGTAGGGCAAAAGGATAACTGTTGGTAATCTGGAATGAAAATTTAAATTATTCTATTTTATTCCTCTTTAAGTGATTTATATTAAAACTTTCTAATTGAAAACATAAACAAAGAATATTCTAGAATCATTTTCATGTGCTAATTTAAAAACAAGAAATAAAAAATGTCTTATTAAAACTTTAGTTATAGCAATGTTTATCAATTGTACACTTTTGCTGCTCACTGTATACGTGAAGTGAAGAAAGATATAAAGGTAATTGTTTCTGTTATGAATATTTTATATCTGATGTCTAAATGATTTGATCTATTTCCTCAAAATATATTGATATTGATATAGTTGGTCATTGTCCAAACAATTAGAAATGTATTAAATTTCTTATAGAAAAACAATATAGATTATATTTTGATAGGCCCTGTCACACCTTTAACAGTTTGTCTAAATAAATGCTAAATCTTCTCAAGACACTTATTACACTTCCACTTCACCACACGAATTGTATCTTAAATTATTTCGTTTATAGAATTCAAAATTATAATTTTAAAAATGTTATGTATGTTTTGGTAACGTGTGTTTGTGTTGATCATTTGGGCTCATTGAAATGCCTCTTTCTTGTAATCCTACAAAATATACAAATTTAATAAATTTTGTTTTCAAATACTTTTTAACTTCATTACATATATATTTAAAAGTATTAGATATAACAACATCCAAGTGAAATGACAAACTAATCTCTTAAGAATAATGCATTGCAATTTTTTTTTAAATATTTACTATCATTATTAGCAGAAAAGAGTATTAAATATGAATTCAAAACTTTTAATTTAATTCATTGACGACGTAGAATCAGGGATAAATAAAATATACTTCTTACCAAAGGAAGAGATTCTAACTTTTGTAAAAGCAGCAGGCAGAGAAACACTATGGACTTTGAGAATATAATAGCTAGATTATTACAAGAAAGTCATCGCCACCATAATTGTTTCTATGGCAACAGAGAATCAACATCTGAGGACTTGAACGATAAATTTTAGATAAAAAATCACAAATTCAGTTTAGTAAATAATAAAATTCAATATTTTATTTTATTATATAGTTTCCTAACTGTTAGACCTAATTATTTCTTTTAAAAAATAAACTTTGTTACAATCCAATAATTTTCAATCACCCTCTTCTTTTCAATTACACTGCCCTGCTTAACACAAAACAGGTAATTAACCTTCTTTTTTTTTAATAGGTTATATACATTATTAACAGCTAAGTTTTCTTAGTAGAAAGTAAAAAATATTTAATAGTACAAATGTCAAAATGAAGAACTTATTATAAAAGTATTTTCTGTGATGTTATGCCAATAATAATTTAATATTAAACCTCATTGAATCACAAAGCATCAGTATTTAAGTACAAACAAAAATGTCAATACTTCTTTTGTGATTACTTCAGCTGTAACAAAATAACAGCTGACCTAACAAAATAATTTGAATGTATTTATATCAAATTAAGTGATGATTCAATTGCATTTTTATAATATGGTATGTTTAGAGTTAATATGTTGTTTTTATATTATATCGGTCATTCTATCACTTTGTCGGAATTTCGACATTGCGATTCCATTAGAAAAAAAAAGAAAAAGTTATGTAAAAAAAAAAGTTTTTCTTCATAAACATCTTGTCTACTAATGGTACTATCGAAAAATCCCTTCATAGAATGCTGTCTATATGCACATTTATGGTGATGATAGAAATCATAAAAGTGAGGGAAATAGAAAAAAAAACCTGCAGCACTTACAACCCATGAAGGGTCTCAGGTTCAGTACTTAAGTAGGCTATACTGTTTCTGAGCCAACAGTTGTGAAAGGAGGTGATTTGGCCAGAATTCACGCTCAGCCAAAAGGTTTTTTCCCCAATTAAGGGTACTCACTTTTTAAGAGGCTGGGTGGAGGGAAACAGAAAACATTCACAATTCAAATAATAAGGGAAACAGAAAACATTCACAATTCAAATAATAAGATGTTTATAGTACAAAAGAATTGTTAATGAGTATGAGATCAATTAGTCGATGAAAAGATATTAGTCAACATTATTTAAACATAAAACTTGAAAGAAAAACTTTAAAATGGTAAGATATTATAATATATTGCATATTATAATAAACTTTGGCATTGAACATTAGATTAATATGATGAATATTATATTATATTAATTAATAATATAGATGGTATAATTAATTAATAATTTATGATTAATTAATAATATTAGGTTAGGAAACAGTGAAAATATATATAAAAGGTTTTTTTTTTATCTAATTGCACTTACAATTTTTTCTATTGTAACCTATTTCCCTCACTTTTGTTGTGAGGGAAATAGAATTTCGAGTTTGATTTAAGATTTACAAAACCATATGCATTTCAAAACAAAAAACAAATAGAACTCTGAACTACATAGGAAACATATACTTCAACTCAAAGAAAACAAGAATCAAACTTACCTTCTTTGAAAAATCACTATGTGAGGGAAAAATAATTAATGAATGATGCGAACACTTGATTCGACCCAAACCTGGGACAAGTAGCAAAGGAAATTTGTTGTTAGTTACCCTCAGTTTGGCGGAAAGCTTGCAGGCCTGAATCAGAATGGAAAGAATCTTGGTTATGCTTTGGCAGGCTTTTTAAAAAAATGTGAGGGAAATAGATTAATCCCATGGGGCAGAGGCAATAGAAGTCATTCTTATTATTGTAAGCAATTAGTCTCCGTTCCAATCTAAAATACTTATAATTGCAGGAATGGAGAACTTATTCACATTTATAATTACCAACTCTCATGTTATGGGACACGTGAGGGAAATAGATTTTGACGTTTTGAATTCAAATTTACCCGTGAAAACAAACCAATAACTATGGGAAAACTACTTCACGTTTAAGATGTATCTTGAAGCTATTTGTTATAACTGGATTACAAAAAAAATCTTTTAGAAACCACAATCGCTTTGTGAAACAAATTCGTATGTAATGGTAGAATGACCCATATACAGTTTTTTCTATGCATTGATGTGTTAAAATGAATTAATTTATGAACAAGAGAGAAGAAAAAAAAAAAATATAGTCTTTCAACAGGAATAATATATGTAGTTACTAGAAAGGCAAGCTTCTAAAGCATTGCCTCAGAAATATCCTCTAAACCCGTTTTTAAGCCCATCTAGTTGATAAACTGGATAAAACCTAAGCCAATTTTTGGAGGTAATGATAAAAACTTTAATAAAATACGAATTCTAATTAAATTGTCAAAAGAAACATGACTTTATTTCTTCAAACTTACTTAAACCTAGTAATTCAATGCTGCCAATTTTTGTAACAGTAAACCAAAATTGGAAAAGGGTTTTAATATTTAAATAACTAATTGAGAAATAAGTCGTTTGTTTACTACTTACTATAAGCATTTCATACATATATTAACTACTTTACATTTTTTATAATTAAGTATCTACCTTGTTTTTTTGTTTTGTTTTTAATATTCAATCTTTATACTAATCTTTTAGTTTAGATTTAATTTTATTGTTATATTTTCCATTACTTTTTTTATTATTTGTAATATTTTCTTATTTATTTTGTCTATTGCCTTTTTTAGTCACACTCTTTATTTGTTTATATATGTATTCAAATTACCATGCTGTTAACTAAAACTATTATAAATGAATTTTTGAAGAACAATGTTGAATGACTGGATGCATATATTGAACAAAATGTTGAGTGGTATCAGTTCGAAAAAATTGTAGGCAATGTTGAAAATTAATTAACTAAATATGTTACATTAACACAAAATGAAATATGTTTGTTAATTTCCAAACATTGCCTACAATTTATTCTAACTCATCCCTCCCAGCCTCTTATCTTACATTGTGAATATACTTCTTCTCAATGAGGTGTGTGGAGAGAACATTCTGCGTACCTGGTGGTAATGGGTCAGTCTGTTTGGCCTGAACCTCTTCTCTCAGCGAGTACGTCCGCTTAGGGGGTCAAGCCTTATTACTGGCGGTATACAAATTCTGGTACCCTTGGCATCCTAAGGTGTTCTGGGATTTTTTCGTTTTTGGCCCTCTATAGACTGATGCCGCGGACGATTCGCCGAAGGACGGAGTTCTGAAAAGTCTGCGGGGCGGGAAGAGTAGTCCTGTGCATGTAAGGCAGCAGTGGGACACCTTGGTAGAGGGTAGTACGAATAATGGTTTTCCACTATGGAGTGGAGTGATAGTTGAGGATAGGTAAAATGATATAACAATGGTGTCAGTCTTCTTAGGATCAGCCCCTCGATGATGGCAGGTAGTAGCCCAAGAACTAGTTATCAAGAGAAACTTGGATAAGTAATATACCGAGTTTTTTTTTCAGAACTTTGATGATAAACCTCTTCTGAATAGAAGTTGTTATCAAATAGTTATTGTAAACCATTTACATGAATAAGTACGTCTTTATTTACAGCAAACTTAATTACATTTTAGCGGGGCAACACTGAGTGTGGAAGGTTATGTTATTGCCAGTGCTGCCGATTCCAAAATAACAGTTTTCCTCCGGGTAGCAGCCAAATTTCCCTTGTTTCACCCCAGCCATTTCAAAACTTCCCCCAAATGACAAATTAGTAATGTTACTTTTCAAATTCAATAATAAGACATTAAGTTTAAAGTGTCTTAATCAAAAATTAAGATATTCTTCATATATTTAATGTAGTTTATGTAATTAGATATTGTTATAAAATAAAAATGAATACTTATTTTAACCAACTTATACGCTCGAGTTTTTAAAATTCAGAACGATTAAAAGATTAAATTGGAATTTAATTTAATTATCGCCCAAATCATGAGCCCTGCTGATGACCCATAACCTCCAATAATTGCTCGAATTTCCCCCGAATTCCCCCTAAAAATCCCTCTGGGGGGAAATTACCCCCCAATCGGCAGCCTTCAGTTTGACACGCCTTAGTTCTGTTGGTGGTGCCTGGATCGAAAATTTGCCGATATTTAACCTAATTGAAATTTAATGGAAAATATTTTTAGAAGCTATATTTGTAGTGTAACTTTATTAATCATTCATATTTTTCATGATGAAAATTCTATGGTTGACTGTAGGATGCAATTGTAGAGAAATGGTCAGGAATGTAGTCAAGTATAATTAACACATCCAAGTTTTTTAAAAAAAGCTTTATATTTGGAGTGCCGAGGTCTTCTTCAGAGCTAAAATAACGTTATTTATTCCTGTAGTAGATCTGCAAGGCAGGTCAAAACGTCGGCACTCCAAATATAAAGCTTTTTAAAAAAGAAACCTGGATGTGTTAATTATACTAGACTGACATTCCTTTTTGACCCTCTTCTTTATTTCCCAAAAATTTATAAATTTACTAATTTATTTTAGTAATGATCCAATTTGATTGTTATTTTTAACATTACCTATTTATTATTTGTATATTATATGTTCCTCTTTATTCGTCACATTTGTTTTTTGTAATTTATAGCCCTGGTGAAGATATACAAGGCAGTCAAAATCATCAGCAATGCAATAAAGTTTTTTCTTCTAACCCTTTTCACTATACCTTACTATTTTTTCCATAAAATTATATTAAATAATAATTTCTGAAGGCTAATCAAAGTTGTAAATTCCACTATAAAAACAAATAAGAAAATATGAAAGATTTTTTCAGACTCCAATAAAAAATAAGAGTTATATACCAACAGACACGGGCCATTCTCAAAAGAATTGCTGCTTTCATAAAAATAATTGACACTTGTACTTAACATAGTGGCAGATGGTCACGTTATCTTGCCTTTGATTTTTTTTTACTACTCTACCACATCTTTTGTAATTTTTGTAGGATATTTCTTCTCCAGAGTATATTTCTGAAGTAGAAAAATGGAAAAATATTTTGAAATCTACTGAAAATGTCAGGAGTGTTACTGTCACCAGCTCAATAAGACAACAAAAATGAGCATTCTTGTTTTAAATTTTTTTTTTTTTTTTTATTGACTTAAATTAAAAGCACATCCTAGAGAAAAATATCTGCGTATTTTTTTCAATAAAAATAGACTATACAGACAGCCAAAAAAATAATGCTGTCCCCATCTTACTTAAGTATTGGTCAGAAGTGTTACTGTTCTTTCACCTTGATATCCAAAAACTGACTCTGAAAGGGTGTGGGAACTTCCTCCAAAAGTATTGCATCCTCTTCTGACTGTTAAACCAGTTACATCCGGTTCCTTGAGGAAAGAGAAGGTTAATTAGCTTTGAAAACAATGGTAATTTTTTTTATTCAATGTCAGGAGTGTTACCGCTATAAAATGTTTTTTCCTCAATTCTCAAACTACTTTGGTTTGTTTATTTTTTCATTGTTAAAATAGTGTCCAAAAGTTCATCAGCATGGAAAAATGAGGTAAACTTTTTCCTTATGAGTGAAATTGGACCACATTTTTGAAAATGGAAACTAAATTATAGTAAAGTTGGTAACAGTCCTGACTAAAACTTATATTTTACCGACCACAGAAAAAAATTTAATTATTAACCCAATAACCAATTCTTAGCAAAATTAGGTGACCCATCATATAATTTTATTGCAGTCCTGAGAAAATTTAAATAAAATTATACTCCTTAAGAAATTATTTGATTTAGGTAACACCCAAGACAAAAAAATCACTTCTGTTGACATAAACAAATCAATAAAAATTAAAAATAGTAAAAACGCATGATTCCAAATTATTTTTCAAAAATTTAACGTTCTTAAGATATGATACAAATATAATCCTTCAAGAAAAATGAAGTTTATTTTTGACTCAATCTCTAAACCCAAAACAGCATTTTTTTTTTTATTTTTTTTTTTTTTTTTTTTTTTTTTTTTTTAGAATGACCAATCTGAGATTCTAGAGCAATTGGAGAATCATAATTTTTATCCATATTGAAAATAATCAATTTACATGCTAATGTCTTATAAAATAATTATAAAGGTATTTTATGCCACACTAAATAAAAAAAAAGTGGAATGTGATTCAGATTAAAATATTTAAAATAAATCAAGAAAGAAGAATGTAATGAAGGTATATTTGAAAAGTTTAAAATATAGTAAAGAAATACAAAACACTGTCAATTGAATAGAACAAAAACAAACGAATATCATAACAGAAAGTATATTTTATACATACTGTATATATAAAATGTATTATGTATTATGTAGAACTACAGTCATAATATTTTATGTACTATGCAGTACTACATAAAATAATATTTTGCAAGTTGAATCCATTCGGAAGTTGGATAAATTGATAATTAATAACAAATAATAAATAAATAAATATAACATCCTAGGCAATCTTCTTCAGAACTTATATTCTAAAGTTTTAGAACAATTAATAAAAAAAAGTTTCCACTATAGTTTTTATAATTCAAATTAAATACAAAACAAAAAACAGCTGGAAAGTATTTTGTGTAAGTCAGGGCATTAAAAATATATTGTAATGAACAAATAACAATAATAAAATTCGAAAATAGATAAAAAACAAAAAAAATAATTTAACATGAACAACCTAAAATAACTAATCCAATCTTAAAAAAGAAAATAATATTTTTATAAACTAAAATTCATAAAACAATCCAAGATATAACTTTGAGCAATAATTTTGAAATTAAATTCAGGATACAATAACCATACACAACCATCAATGACTAGAGATTAGTTGTCAAATTATAAATTCTTAAATAAAATACAGCTATTAAGATTCAGGCGAACTATAAACTTCCAGAAAAATTATTTAGAGAAATGATTTTATAACACAAAAGCTTTCGCCAATCTTCAAAAACTTTTTGGTCATGAAATATACATTAATATTTGTACTATAAGGTATACTCCAGGGTTTTCATTGAAACCCCTTTATTTTAAATTTTTCCATATTACAGCAGCAATATTTGCAAAATAGATTATCTTCATAGACTTAATTAATTCAAGCAATTACATCAAGATGCATCTTAACATTCTATGGAAGCCAGTAAGCAATTGAAAAGGTCTTGATTAGATAAATATTCACATAATTTGTAAATACAATCTAAATTCAAAAAAATTTTTCTTGCTACAAAATGACTATCAATTGTATAAGACCAGCCACTTATTTTTAAACAGCCCATTCTCTGCAGCAAACTAGCTCTTCTAAGGCAATACTGTAATGGAGGCATAATAATATCCTTATAAATGGGATAATTGGTTGAAATTCGCTCCTCAATCAAACTACTCATATACAAAGGTTTTTTAAATTCATTTTTATTTGTAACAAATTCATACAAGTTCAATTCACAACTTATTTTATCTGCAGCCATTTTAATTAGTTCACTAAAACATGCACATACATAAGTTAATAGTTCATTATGATCTGGGTAATGTATATAAGTATCTAAATCAAAACTTTTATGACAGTTGATGTCGAAGTCCTTTAATAAAGTCATCTTACAAATCATCTTGGCACAATCTAAATCTCTTTTGTATAAAGCTTTATCTAGCGCCGTGCAATAACTATAGAAAGGCCAAAACTCTTCACGCCCATTGTAAATAATTGCACCATACTCTAACAATTTTTCAACTACCTTCAAATTTCTAAAATCTGATTCTGCTGCAAGGTATATAGGTGTATAACCAAGATCATCGCTAACATTGACATCTGCTCCATTTTTCAAAAGTTCCTCAACTAAAGTACACTTTCTGTTGTTCATAATCACATAATGCAAAGGTGTTCTTCCTTTGTTGTCTTTCGAATTGGGATCGGCACCATACAACAGCATTTCATGAATTCCCAAATGTTCCGCTGAGTTGATAGCAGCATAATGTAATGGTGTCCTTCCTTGGATATCTTTTCCATAAACATCTGCACCATTCCTCAAAAGTTCTCTAATTAATACCCACTCCCTGTCATTCATAGCAGCATAATGCAGGGGACTTCGATTTTGAACATCAGTCATAGTCGGTTTGGCTCCATGCAATAACAGCTCAAGGGCAACCGCTGAATCCTTGTTGTTCCTGACAGCATAATGAAGAGGGGTTCTAGATTCTTTGTCGATAGCCAATATATCTGCTCCATTTGCCAAGAGCTCTTTAATTATGCCAATACTTTTCTGATACATCGTGGCATAATGCAGTGGAGTCTGATTTTGCTTACTTTTTACACAGGCACTAGCACCATGTTGTAAGAGTACTTTAGTTATTTCTAAGGTTGGTGCTGAGTGGAGAAGAGTTATTCCTTTAAATCCTCTACGTTTATTAATATCAACATCCTCTGACAATAAAGCTTTAATTTTATCAATATCTCTCCAATATATAACTGCTTTTTCAATCTCTTCTTGATAACATGGCATCCTAACAGCTAAGAGGAATATTTTAAGCAAAATATGATATCAGTCAATAATATACCAATTTTATAACTTGCCAAGTAAAATAATCATGCCTGTACATAGTTATGTTGTGAACTTGTATAAACCATTATTACAGTAAGATTATAAATATTAATTAAGAATTATTTCAAAGATCATCAATTGACACATCGGGAGGTTTGTTTTCAAACAAACACTGCCCCTCCAAACTTAAGCGATCGATCGTTAGGCGCAAACTCAACCAAGAGCTAACAATCAAACATTCGAGTTAATTCTTTATTCATAAAATAAAACACTTCAATTTTTTTTTTTTTTTAATTTATACATTTATATACCTTATCTTAAGTTGGCTGTAAATGGCTGGTTAAAAAAATAAAAATAAAGCAGTAATTAAATGTTACAAAAATATATCGTGTAATACTACAAAATATTCTGGCTAAGAATCTGAAAAATATATTTCTGCGATTATTTTTGAGTTAATGAACATTTTTTCTCAAAATGTTTTCTTTATATATACGTAATATGTATCCATTTGCCGATTTCTTAGCCTTCAATTTCGGATTATAATGCCTTGGATAGGGTCGTTATAGAAATACGTTTTTATTGGATATTTGTATCGACAAGGCGCTTCAGCCCTTCAGCAACCAGAATACCGTTTTATCGATTCTAACTTTGTTAGAGTTTTACGATTTATTTCGATGTTTCAGTCGCCACTTTTCGAGGGGGAGGTTATTCTCTTTCATTTACACACAAACTGTGAATTAAGGATGGGTCGTTCCACCTTTAGAAAGTAACAGTTTCTATTGTTCCGTTCCAACTGAAAAACCAATCCATTTTTCGTTCCATTCCATTCTCGTTCTTTTGATTCACTGTCATATTAATATGATAGCAACACAATGAAAAGTACAAAATGGTTTGACCGTCATAATGCGTAACATTCTTTTGTCATTAGTTTGGTAGTCATTTTGTTAATTTCCTCTTCAATTTTTTCTAACTCAAACCTATTTTTATTTAATATCCTTTTTAGCCCCATCACCTAATTATTAATTTGACTATATTAATTAATAACAAAATATGACTCCTGAAAATGCTAGGAAGCAGTAAGAGGAAAATGTAAAAAAAAAAAATAAAATAAAAAAATAATTAAAATAATGCAGACTGCAAACACGATATGATAACACTAAACAATATTAAAACTTTAATTTTATATACGTATACAATTAAGTCAATTATTAAAAAAAAAAAAAACAGTGTCAGCGGTCAGCGGGACCGCCGATAGAAGCGAAGCTTCTACTAAAATAATAAAAAAGATATTGTAACGCACAATTAAAAAAACACTTAACCCTTTCGACACATTTTTAATTACAAACTCTAATACAAAAGATGTGCCTATATTATGAAGAAATTATTTGGAAGTAATATGCAATTGTTTTTAAAGCAAAGTTTTTGTAAATATAAATCATAAAACATTAACTTTATATAAATATACAACATTAAACATAACAATAACAATAAATCAGTAAGTACTTTTTTATATATTATCTTGAATTTTATTATGTAAAATCAACAGGTAATGAGTGTATGCAATTTTATAGCATCAACTTCCAATAAACACTACAAACACAATACTGCTCAAAACACTTTATAAAATGTTTTTCTTTCATTAAAAAAAAAACGATTTGAAGATTTTTCATTCATTTGTAGTGAATTTTACTGTATACAATTTTAATTAAATTGTTTACTTTTAAGCACAAAAATCTTACTTATCATATATCTTTTAAATGATAAATAAATTTGGCTGTATGAAACTAAACAATGCCAATAAATTAAAAAAAAAAAAAAAAAAAAAATATTGTAATAAAATTTAAAAAATCATCAAAAATTCAGTTAAGGAAGTTCAAATTAAAATAATAAAGGTATGTTTATTAAAGACTTAATAAAAAACGGTACAGATTAATATACAGTCAAACCTAGATAAGTGGAATCTCTTGGTGATAGGATTTTAATTCCAAGTAAAGGGGTATTCTTCTTAAACAGGGTTTCACTTATTGAGGTCATTAAGGTTGCATGTACCACAAAAGAGGTTTTCAAACAACTTGTAATTGTTACAATTGTAAATATTTATTACTTGTGTATGTAGAACACACTTGAAAAACCATGCATACATAAATACATACATCTTCAGCCAAATATTGGGCCTTTCATTTTATCAATATCCCACCAATTTGGATATTTTTACTTAGGCACTGCTGCAGCCATGTTAGGAGACATTTTTTTAACTCAGAGTATTCACAAGCCTGAAATCTTTTTATTTTCCCATGTCTTCCAGATCATTCATGTTCAATTTTGTTTTTATTATTCAAAATCCAACACAATGTTGATTTTGGCGAACCAAACAGTTTTGCGAACTCATTCCTTGACATTCCACTTTCAAATTCATAGACAAAACTTAATTTTTCACTAATTGAAAAGCATTTTCGAATTCATGACAAGTTGACAGGATAAGCTTTACTTATAAACTGGAAGGGGGGGGGAGGGGATTAGTGTATAGTAACAGTAGGGAGCAACAACAGATTAGAGTGGAATATCAATATGCTTAATATTTACACTTTGGGGACCAATTAAAGCAAAACAAACCCATCTATCCCTTAACATTTTCTTAGTAGTAATGAGAATTCCACTTATAGAGGTAAATTCTCTCATTTATAGAGGCAATCACCACAAAAATTATTCCACTTATAGAGGTGAAAACACTCCAGGTAAAGAGTTTATTTATTATTTAAGGGGGAAACAACTGTGCCAAAATTTGGAAACAATCATAGACGATGATAATACCACAGATAATCATAAAATCAGTTGAAAAAATTCCTTTCCTATTTCACCAAATAGACATTTAGATATAAATATAAAAATAAAGATGTAGGTAGTTGGGGTATGCAGACATACACAGCAATTAAAAATAAATTTTAATTTATAATGCCGACGTTTTGACTTGCATTGCAAGCCTTCATCAGGGCTAGAAGAAAAAGAAAACAAACAAAAAGATATGACAAAATTGCAGAGTATAAAAAAAGGTATGAGAAGAATAACTGTATGAGAATAGCATAATGGCAATATATAAAGACCAAGAAGACAATTTTTGTTTGTTTTATTTTTCTTCAAGCCCTGATGAAGACTTGCAGTGCAAGTCGAAACGTTGTGATTATAAATTAAAATTTATTTTTAATTGCTGTGTATCTATTTCTACATACACCAACTACCTACATCTGTAAATACTTTTCGGTCAACAAATATTAAAATAATAATAGATTATCTGAAATTGATCTCTTAATTAATAAAGACATAAATGATTTAAATCTTTTCATAAAAATAATCCAGGCATTTATTTGCTAGATCAGACAAAACCAAACAATTAGCTACCACGTATAAAGAGAAATACGATTATAAAATTACTGTGGTGGAACGAATGTGAAAACGTTCTTAGTTCGTTCCAGTAAGGGGAAGACTGGCAGTGGTGGAACGAACGTGAAAACGGTCTTCGTTTTCGTTCCAGTTGGAACTAGAAAATTATTGGAACAAGAAAGAATCTCGTTCCGTTTCTAACCATCCCTAACGAAAAACCGTTCCACCTGGAATGTTCCATCCCTACTGTAAATCCATGTTCATTAACTTAGTTGTTAACTTCTGTTAGACCTTCTCATATCAGAAGGAAAAATAAGAAAATAATTACGTGCGAATAAGAGAATATAAAAAACTACATCAATGTTGAATTAATATTATAATAACGTATATCAGAAATAATATAATACATACTAACAAGGGGAGGACACACTCAGTCTCTCACGGATCTTGTTGGCAATTTTTTTGGAGGTTCCTGGTCAAAAAATATTAGACACGTATTTTGCCGTTCAGACCAATGGGCCCTAGAAGCCGAGAAAAAAAAATAAAATAGCATTAAACTAATTTATTTTTTATCTCGAGTTTAAAAGATTATATCGACATGATTCTTGCACCAAGGTTTTCAGTTTTAATTGCGGATTTAAGTAAAAATACAGCGGCTCCATAGATTTTGGTTTAGGTTAATTAAATTATAAAAAAATGATTAGTTTTTCAAGCAAACTACCTCTATAAATTTTTTCACACAAAAATTGACGTCAGATTCTAATTCAGCACCCTCAAAAACATTAAAAAACGGTTATTCAACAAAATCAAAAATATCATTTTTTTCACCCTCTTCGAGGAAAATGAAATTTTTAAACCGATTATTGGTTACATACCTTTAAATCACCATTACTTTGTCACGCAATTCACTGCTTGGAACCGCTGGAAAGAGGAGAGTCTCAGCTTTCTTTTCATGTATATAAATGTAAAATTCGATGAACAAAAACCTATTAAAAAAATTGGAAAATACGGAAAACATTTTGATTTTTAACTTGAGTTTGAAACCAGGTAGGATGATGAAACCAAATACATTTCAAGCGTATTGCCACCCTATATTTTGAGTAAAAAAATAAAGTTGATACATTAAACCGTCTAAGCGTAATTCATGTTTTTATCAATTTAAACAAAAGTTGCCTACCACTTGGTCAGGCAAATTTTTATTTTTCTATTTGGATGATGAATTCGAATCCGATGTCGGTTCTTGTGAAAAAAATATATTGAACGTACTTCACTTGAAACATTTTAGCTTTTACACTGTAAAATGTGATTAACTATTATTATTATTGAGTGCATTTAGTGTGTTGTTAAAATATTTGTTTAGTTTGTAAGTCGATCCATTTATATTGTTTACTATTAATCTTAAGTTTTCTTCTTTTTTGTGTAGTTTTATTAATCCGTGAACTGTAGGGTGATATATATTATTTGGTGCCATGTTGATTTTTTCTTTTTTATTAATATATTTTTCTTTTTCTAATTTATCCAAGTATTTATTTATTTCATTTATGTATCCTTTAGTTGTATCCAATCTCAATTTACGATATGTATTTTTATCATTTAAGATGTTAAGCATTTTTTCATTATAATCCATTTTGTACATTATCGTTAATTGTTTTGTTTTGTCTGATTTAATAATCATCATTCCTTTATTATCTTTCAAAAATTGTTTCAGTTCTTTTATGTCTCTTATTATTTTATTCTCTATTATATTATGAACCTGACTTTTATTGCATTTATTATTATTTTTATTTTTATTTAAGAAGTTATTAATTGTAATACTTATGTTATTTCTTAGAATATTCCTGTACTGATGAAGAACTTAATAATAGTATAAAAGAGAACACAGTAGAAACAATGCCAAAAACATCTAACATAATTTTAAAGAAAACTTATAACAGAGTGAAATACATCCCAACACTTACAAGACAATTAATAAATAATTTAAATAATGAAAACTTTAAAATTAATGGTGCTTTATATAATAATAATAAAATTAATAACATAATAAGAAATACAGAAACAATAGACAAGTGGACTAAAAAAGATCTGATTTATAAAATAAACTGCAAAGATTGTGAAATGCATTACATAGGTGAAACCAAACAGAATTTAATTAAAAGAGTGAACCAGCATAAATATGACTGCAAAAGAATAAACAACAAAGAGAAAAATAATAAGACTGCACTGTGTCAACACACAAACAAATTCAAACATGAATTTGACTTTGAAAATACAACCATATTAAATCATGAGTATAAAACCAAAAATAGAAAAATAATGGAAGCAATTTATATAAATAAAACAATAGACCAGGCAGTAAACTACAAAACTGATACACATAAAATTGGTACAAACTATGCTAAATTAATAGATAGACTGAAAATATAAATAGTCCATAAAAAGAATAAAATCATTAATAAATAAAAGTAATAAAAATGTAAATAGTAGTGACAATACAACTAATAGAATGGAAATGGAATGGTAAAATAGGAACTATATTAAATAGGCCAGAATGCTGACAATAAATAAACAAAACAATAATTGAACATTGCCCAGTGGTGTCAGTGTAGAAGAGATGACCAAGTGAGAATATCACAGTGTTAGGTAATAAAAACCAAAAATAGTTAAGTGATGTAATAATATAGTAAAGAATTGTAAAATAACATAATGATTGTAGAACCTGAAGATGGAGCAACATGACAAGCTCTGAAACATGTAGTTAAATGAATAAAGCGAATGGGGAGTTATGCCTTTATAATATAATAACTGATATTAATCTCCTTAAATGAAACATTTAAAGTACGTTTCCTGAGTTTATTTATTTCAGCCGTGTAACGACTTAGAGGTCGGGATCCCTTTCACTACCTTGCGTTGTAGTGGTAAAGGTTTCTCCTGTAAAATTCCGATCGATGCATCCGAGAGATTTATATTGTCTTTCATGGGACTTAATAAACTTGTGTATTTCTTCTAGTAATGTGGCGACGATTAAGGTACAAGTTACTGATTATTTCAAGATTATATCTTCTGAATTCCTTAATAAAATTATCAGTTTACTTTCAGACTTCGCTGTTGGAAATATTTCGTTGTGTACATCACTTACCTTATAAGTTCCTTAGTTATAGTAATGCTTACAGAAGTACCCGTTACTGATTATAATATAATTTATGAGAGTCCAGGAATTGATATTTCTATTGCTATTGGACTACGAATTTCACTTGGCTCATTAACCTCTTTGTTTTTGGATATCGATATCAATTTCTTACCGCCATTAGTAAACAATTCAACCTGTATTGAGGATTCATAGGACTGTAGTTAAAGAAGTTGGTGATGGATCTTAGTTATTACATTAATATTATTTAAACAATTAATTGCTACAATAAGATTTCGAATCAATTAATTTTGAAGGACTAATTGATTTTTTCAAGTACATTTCAGATACCAAGTAGCTATTTCTAAGTTTTCTTATCTGTTGTCAAGTGGAAGATAATTCTGTTGGTATTCTACTTATTCCATTTTAGTAGTTTAAATGTAAACAGTATTATTATTATTGTTGTTTTTTTTAATGTTAAGAATGAAAGGAAACCAATATTTTATTGTTAAAGATGAATTTAAATGAGAATTTATAATATCTTCATTATTTTATATTAAAGGTATTAAACAAGTTATTGGATATTAAACAAAAGCATAGGTATGACTATGACGGTTTATGAAGAATTGTTCAAATCAATCAAGAAAAAAGATTCAGAAAATGTTAAGTTTATCCTGTCATCCAGCCCATATGTAAATGCCAATAAGACTGATCATAGAGGCCAAGGAATGACTCTTCTCCACCATGCAAGTACAGGTGACATTTGTAGAGAATTAGTGCTTCACGGAGCATCTGTAAATGTTGAGGATATCGATGGACGGACACCTCTGCACCATGCTATACTTTACAGAAGTGGCTTTGAAGTTGTGAGAGAGCTATTAAGATGTGGTGCTTGTGTCAATGTGCGTGATAAATATAATGCTACCCCTCTGATAATTGCTGTGCAGTTATTGGGTAAAGATGTTGTACCAATAGTGAGAGAGCTTTTAAAACATGGAGCAAACCCTAACATTCACGATATTCATGGTTGTTCAGTACTTACTTTGGCTGTTTTAAAAAATGATTTGAGATTGGTCCAAGAGATGTTGGAATGGGATGCTGACATAAATTTCCGAAATGAATCATCAAATAATAGTTACATGTTCATCTCTCCTTTGACTGAAGCAGTATATAGGGATGAGGAGTGTGCTAAACTTCTCATTAAAATGACAGTGATGAAACATTTTGACAATAATTATAAACAAATTATCAATTTAAATAATTTCAGTAAAATTAGCAGTTTTATTAAATTATCGTCCTTCCTTGAAGAATGTGCCTGTGAAATCCTTCAAATGAAATCTCATATAATTAATATCAATTACAGGCTGTTTGAGTTTGTTGACACTAGTCGGAAGTGTTTTAAACCTTTATACTTGAATGATAAGACAATTAGAGAAGTCACCTCTTTTTATCCTATTTACCGAGATATAATTACTACTAACATACAACCACATTTATTGAGAGCTCAACTTTTGCGTGAATTAAGATGCTTACAATTTTACACTGCCAAAGATATAGATGAGAAAACAACTGATAATGATAGCGTACGGGAAGCAGTCTGTCTCAATGCTGACTGCTCATGCAAGGTACTTGAGTATCTTACTAATGACGAGTTGTCTGTACTAATAAAAGCTTTCCTCTGCACATGAAAGTTTTCACTTTTTTTAAGACATGTTATTAGTATTGTCATAAACTGCTAAATAACTTAAGAAAGCACTGCCTTGAATAATAGTTTTTAAATTATATACAATTGCTGACTGTATTATTGTTAACTAACAATTTGTATTAATAATTTTATACAATGCTATTTATTTGTGGGTATGTTTTGACTGTAAATTTAATGACGATGTGATTAAGTAGTATAACTGTTAAAAGTGTAATATTAGTGCAAAAGAGCTGTGATTATAATGTTTATATTTATTTGTTTTTATTTTTTGAGTCATAAAATGTACCTAATGAAAATAAACAAAGTATATTTTTCTAAATGTAAATTTTAATTAAAATTAAAATTGAAAGAATTTAAAAAAATATTTTCAGACCGTAGTTTTTGTTTGATTTCCTACAATATCTGCTTGCGGTTAAAATGACTTCATTTGAAATAATTTTAGTTGATTGATTATTGTAATAAGTATGAAAACTGATTATTTTTAATAATATTAAAATTATAAATATTTCATTTCCATCCTAACCTTGTGTTCATATTCCTATTCAAAATCTTATCTTTAAAGGTTAAAAAAAATGTCACAGTGCTTAGTGGCAAAAATATTTATGACATTGGGAATTATAAGGTTAGATTTTGCTTGTTTTGTGTTACTAAAGGAAATTCTTAGGAAACCTCTAAATTATTCTGAAAAAAAAATACTCAGAATTTCATCATTTGCCTCACATATATTTCTAGTAACAATGAAGGCTGATTATGTCTGTCAACTAATTCTAAAAATATAGGTAGTTGAGGTATGCAGTCATAGATACACAACAATTAAACATAAACATTAATATTTTTAACTAGCTGAAAGTACCGCTTTTTTATGCTGCAGTTTCATAACATTACGATTAAGGATAACTGAAATTAGTAAAAGTTAAGCTTAGCGTTGATAATTATTATTACTTAAATAAACCTAAAGAATTCCATTCTTAGTATAATTTTAATAAGTAAATATGACAATTTGCAAAACTTAATTTTTTTTAAATTTTAACAGTTCTCCACTGAAGCTTCAAGGCAGCACTACCATCTTATGGCATCCCTCAAGTAAACCCCACTTCTCAACTTATTTTTTATTGCTGTCAATCTATGACTGCATACCCCAACTACCTCCATCTTTAAATAGTTCTCAGTAAACAAATACCCCTTCAATGTGAACTAATTCTGTTCAAATCTAACAGTCACTCTCAGGATTAACTGGTCTTGGTATAGCGGCAGTTCACTCCTAGATTAAAAAAAAAGCAGAATAGTTAAGTTCTTTAATCGTCTAGGTTTGATTAGGTAATAGATTACATATACCTTTAATTCAGCAACACCCTTAACATTTAAGTATTTAAACACCTCTCTTAAACAAATTAGAGTTGTCTTGAAAACAATCCCATTGGAAATTAAGGAATATTTATTCGTAAGCATCTGATTAGTTTATAAAAGGTGTTAATAAATATTAGTAAAGTGAACACAAATCTAAATTTGGTTTTAATAAAACCAGGCACATAAAGGGTCTTTGGTATTGTTATTGATGAGGAAGTTTCTTCACGGATGGTTACTACCAGTAAGTTATTGAAGAATATGGTACCCATTTTATAGAATTCGGTTATGCCCCAGAGAGATCTGTCTAATGCCTTGCTTAGCTGCCGACTCCCTTAAATTTTTTAAAAAAAGTATTTATTGAAATTTACAATTGTATATACAATGTAAAATATAATACATGAGGAAAAATACAGACTTTGTTCTTTTGCAATTTATTCAGAACCATGGTTAATGGAATTCCCCCTTCTAGCAAACACCTGTAGGTAATGAATGAGATACTTAATAAACACGCACAAATATTTATTTGTTTTTATTTTTAAACATACATCAATTTAAAGCATATGGTTTTCTAACCTACTCAACTATTACAAAAATTAGCTAAGAGTAGCTGTATCTTAGCATCGAATAATAATCAATATCTTAAGTCCCTACACACCCTTCATTCAATTATTGTTTGTTTGTTTTTTAACAGTGTTGAAGTGTTTGAGTAATTAAATTATTTATTAGTATAAATACATAAGATAAATAATAAAATCAAATGTTTAATACATAAAACCTTATATAAACCCACTAGTTTCACAACTTGCTTTATGTCCAATTCCCAATAATCCTTCAGGGCATATGAAAAGAAGATGGTCTTGGACATTTTAATATCGAGCTTCCGTTGCAGTGGCAGCAACGGCTAGTTGTTTTACTAGTTGAAAATATTATGTCAATATATACATTATCCCTCACATTTACTTGGTGTATTTCTTTATGCTTTTGTAAATTTCAATAATTACATACAAATCATCTGAGACTTTTATTAATTTATTTAAAAAGTATATTGGCTTTAAGCCACATATGGGCCATAAATGTTTAAACTGCGGGTTCTCTGTCCATCCTTCTGTGGAATACTAACGGAATACTACAACATAAAACCGAACTCGACATGTACCTACATGAAAAACGGACAGACGTTGCCTTAATTACTGAAACACACCTAACCTCTCGTCATAAGATATATATCCCTGACTACTCCATCTACAGAACTGACCCATCCAGACAACACTTCACACGGAGGAACAGCCATCATCATCAAAACATCACTTAAACACCACCCTATACATTTGCCTATTACACCACACATCCAAGCCACAGCCATAACATTATACACTTCACAAAACACAATAACACTAGCAGCAGTGTATTGTCCCACCACGGTATACGCTAACACCTGACATCTTGGGAACTTTTTTTGAAAAACTAGGAAGATGTTTTTATTTCTGGAGGTGATTATAATGCAAAGCACCAGGTATGGGGCTCCAGAATATGCAGTCCAAGAGGAAACAATCTACTATCTGCGCTCCATAAACTTTCTTTAAACACTATTTCACCAAATTCACCGACTTACTGGCCAAATTCACGATCAAAGAGACCAGACTTACTTGACTTTTTCGTTACAAAAGGACTTCAGGCCATACCTTACACAGTTAGATCTAGCTCCGATCTATGTTCTGATCATTCCCTTGTACATTTGGTCCTTTTTGAAGAACCAACTCTACAGGAAGAACGCCCCTCACTTATCCGTGGGAAAATAAATTGGGATTACTACCAAACCAATTTAAACTAAACACTGTCGATTCCTATGTCATTAAAAAATGAGGAAGAAATTGAAGAAGCAGTTGAAGTTTTGACAAAGAACTGTTGAAATTTAACTAATGCTTTTGATCTCATGTGTTTTTTATTTTTATATAGATAGATTATAGTTTTTATTATTATAAATCATTTATAATAGTTTTTTGTTTTTTTTTTCAGTGATCTATCTTTTTATTTATCATCTCTTTTTATTGCACTATTTTCTTAAAAGATTAATACGTACTGAATATTGGTATTATGTGCTTTGTTAGAGGTTGATGAATTACCTCTTGACTGGAATAATGTGATTTTGTATTTTGCATTCTAGAATTTGTGGTAATATATAGTATAAATGTGGAAACACCAATAAATGCTCAATAAAGGGATAAATGTAATGAAGGATTAATTTAATCAAATTTTATATAAATAATATGCAGGATCGGGTGCCACACACCACTGATAATCTCCAAATTCTCCCAAAAAGGACATGAATCAACTCAACACAAAAATTTCCTCTACTATTATTTACAGTGTAAAGCCAAAAAATAAAATTATGAGTAAATAACTACTATGGGCGTTTATTAATTTTTTTTTACAAAAAGTCATGTGTTGAAGGCATTGCATGCTTCCCTGTAGGTTTAATTATTATTATAACTTATTTTACTATTTGGAATAGATAAAAAATTAGATTAATACAAATTTTACTGCTGTATGTTTTCTTTATCTAGGACAACTGATGATTAAGAAGAGTTTACAGCAGTTGTTTGTTGATAGGCTGCAGGCTACAGGTTATAGTTTTGTGGTTACAATTTGGCATCAACAGCTGTTGACATTGCAGGTCTCTATTGTTGGTGATGTTGATAAACATGAAATAGTTTCCTGTAAGGCCTTATTTATATTTTAAATATTTTACACCTCATCCCTGCCAGAAAATTGCATTAAAATTACTATATAAGTAGTCGCAGATGACGCCATCTAAATAAAAAAAAAAAAAAATAATTGCAAAATTCAAACTACTATTTATACAAACTACTTCAATATAATTATCAAGCGAAATCTTACAGAATAGATTAGAGGGTAGTCAATGTCGAAAAACCCCATTGCTGAAAAAGGCTTGGAGTCTGCTTTAAAATGTAGAATGATTTTTTTCTTCAAACATACACAAAAACCATTATTATTATTACCTATTAAATATTGTTCTTAATAAAATTGCTGAACTTTTGCTTCCTCGTTTCATGGATTGTTTATTATACTCAAATAATTCATGATTAAGTTTTATATTATTATATAATTAATGAAACAAATTACTGTGTAATATAGGTACTTCATTAGGTCCCCTATTGTTCAATTTATAACTCATAGCAATTTAGAGTTGCGCTTTATTATTAATGATTTAATATGATTATATCTTTCAGTCATATTTAACATGGAACATGTTTTACCCGTGACCTAATCGGTCATAAGTGATAATTTTTTGGGGAACACAAAGACTTTACACATAGTTTGATACGCTCTAGCTCTGTTAGTGTTGCTCGCACTGAAGATTTGATGACAGCTTCCTTTTCAGAAATTAAATGGAGAATATTTTTTTTTTCATAACATTTGTCGCTAGGACCTACCGTTTAGGAGCTATATTGGTTTGAATGAATAAAAAATAGATATGAACATAGACGATCAAAGGAGAAATCTCTAAAACATTTCCATATTATTCTTTCTTTAGCCGACAGGCTCAAGGGGGGCTTTTAATTTTTAGTTAACTAATAATTATTTGACTGAAAGATTTAATCATTATTAAATTAGGTGATAAATAGCTTTGGTTATGATTAAACTTCGCCCAACTCTGATATACACATATAAGTTAAGTATATGTATTTATTAATAATAATATATATATATATATCACATCATAGGGATTAATAAATTCAGAACATCATACTTACATTTCTTATCAGTTGATTTGTCCTATCATTGAGTAT
This sequence comes from Euschistus heros, assembly GCA_003667255.2. Lineage (NCBI taxonomy): Eukaryota > Metazoa > Arthropoda > Insecta > Hemiptera > Pentatomidae > Euschistus > Euschistus heros. The sequence goes on along the minus strand of RCWM02000787.1, from coordinate 316,648 downwards.
CAAATGGCTTAACTTCTTATTAAAATTCCTCTCCTATAATTAAGAGCATACAGATAATTTTAATTAACTTATAAAAGGTAGATTGTAAAGTTCTTTCCATTATATATTATATACAATGTTAGCTATTATAATACTATATCTGTGTGTTTGTGACACTACTACCTCCACATATATTATCTCATTTTTTTAAAAGAAAGACACTAATAATTTTTATTTAAAAAATATACTCTTTACTTTACATTGGCTATTTAAAAAAATTGTTTTCTGTATGTTATTATAAAATAACAATTTTTTAAAATAGCGAAATGTGTATACAATAATGAATATTACTACTTTTTGTGATCAAAACACCTTTGAAACTATAAATAAAGAAGCTCATAGTACATTTTTAAGTTATTTTGCCAAAAATAAACCAATGTGATTCAGTTGATAAATATAAACATATTGATAAATAGGACACATGAAGGTAAAAATATTGTTTACACTGAAGTACATTGGTGGTTACCTATTAAAATTTTTAGTGATAGTAGTTCTCAAGCTGCTTCATAGTATATATTTTTAAGATGAAGTCATGGGGCACAGCTCATATAATTTATAAATTATGAATATAATTTATGGTTTAAGTACATAATATAAAAGTTTAGTGAGGTTTGTAAATAGAAACTCATTATTTAAAAAAATGGATTTTTTAAGCAGTTTGTTCATAGAAAATAGTACATCAATTCAATAATTAATTACTGGTATTTTTAATTGGAAAGGTAGATTTCTACAAAAAAATATGTCAGTTACAAAATAAGGAAATAAAGATATGAAGATAAAGTAAATAAAACACAAGTTAATATTAAATGAAATATAAGCTAAGTGAGCAAATAGGTACGCAGGATGGTACAGAAGGACCTATACAATTAGGATTCATGAATTATGTGCCACTTCTGTTGGATTATGTGTATATATATATATATATATATATATATATATATATATATATATATATATATATATATATATATATATATATATATATATATATATATATATATATATATATATATATATATATATATATATATATATATATAACTAGTCTTCTGATAAAAAAAAAGTCCAATAGAAGTAAGATAAGTCAATAAAAAATATAAGTTAATAAAAATTAGTAAATGAAATGGTAATAGTGAGGTTTGGATAAAAATTAAAAATAATGGTAAATATGATGATGTGGACAAATGCAATAGATGTAAGGTAGTCTGTTTAATTTTAAATAAAAATAAAAGTGCATAACAAAAATGGCTTGTAAAGTATGAGCAATAAAACAAAATTATACAAACAATAATAAGCATTCAAACAAAAATTAAAGTATGGTAGATACAAAATAAAAATATTATGTAAGTATAGGATAGATAATAATAATATAAAGAAATGAAATATTAAATAATGGAAATAGAACACATGTTAGGTGATTTAATATACAAATAAAAGAAGTAGATTAAAGCTACAAATAGGAACACACTATATTGAAAATAAAACAAAGTGCGAGTCATTGTCAAGAATACTAGTATTTTTAAGACCATCCATTGTTATCACTCACTTTTTAATAAATTTCGAATTAAGGGTTCTAGATTTAGTTCCATTATTAAAGGAACAGTTTTTTTATTTGTGCCTAAAGTATTTATTGTCTTTCTTAGAAGAGAATTATTCATTTCTTAAAATATTTATTCGTTTCAAGGAAAGGTTGATTAATAAACAGAATTGTATTCACTTAAAGCCTCTTTATTTTTTCTTCACTAGAAAATCCTTCTATGATCCATTGCTCTAATAATACTCAACTTTTTTTTTTACCCAGCTTTCTTTTCAAAATTGTTCAAACCAGCTTTCGTTTCAAAACTTTGGGCATTAATGATTTTTGTTTTTCTTTGTGTACTATAAAACAGGGTTAGTTTGCTGCAACATCTGGAAAACTTTTCTTTGGCAATAGGATTTAGATCAAGAAATAAAAATAATTTAAAAAAGGAATGTTCACATTATAATAATTAGTTTCATTAATGCTGTTTAAAATGTTATTGAATGAGGCTAATATTTGTTCCTGTATTTAATGATAATTTAGTTGTTTTGAAAATGTTTTAGAACTGATGATGAATGTTTAATAATCGAAACTAGTTTTCAAATAAAGTAATTCCAATAGAAGTCCATTAATCCTAATTGTATAGATCCTTCCATATCATCAGCCGTACCTCAAGTGAAAAGAGACTTCAGCTTTATTTTATAAAAAAAGGAAGGTATTACTTGCGAAGATGTGGCTTACAAAAGCAAGCAGTGTGATTTCTATTTGCATTTATAATAGAATCTGAGGATCTCGTGCCAGTGTTGCCAGTTTTTAATTTAGGAAATCCCTACATTACATATAAAATATCCCTAACACAAAAAAATGAATCCCTGCAAAAACCCATTTAGATCGAAAATATATATATATATATATATATATATATATATATATATATATATATATATATATATATATATACTATATATACACACACACACACACACACATATATATATATATGTGTAAATATACATATACTGCATCCCTGAATAACAATTATTAATAGTACACATTTATTTTAATAACAAAGAACATAGTTTCAAACCACAGAAAAATGAAAGATTGGTATCGAATTTATCACATAAACATAAAACATTAATCTAATCTATTTTAAAATACAAGCTCTTAATAAAAAGATATAATTTTAATAATAAAAGAACATAGTTGTAGGAAGATAAGGTTTGTAATAAAAAAAAAAACTACTGTAAAAATATTGAATGTAACGACAAAACGAAAACTCTAACAATGGAGGTATAACATTATGAATAAAATCAAGCTCGAAAACATTAATGGTTACAAGTTTACAATCGATAGTTTTACAGTGATATCGAATTACCTATTTAATATCAAAAATAGAATCTCAAAACAATTTTTGTAGTATGTATTTCACCTCGAAAAGTAAAATTCCCCACAAATGTGAAGTTTTTGAAGCATCTCCCCCAACGCCCAAAGGAATGATAAATCCCCCTACCGTAGGGAGAAATCCCTACTTCTGGCCTCACTGTCTTGTGTTGAAAGGAGCGAAATTTGGAAGTTTTAATTTCGAATGTCTACCGCTAGAATGCGCGCCGGTTAAACAGTAACTGGTTACCAAAAAGTAACTGCTAAAAGGGGCAAGCCACATCTTCGCAAGTAATAAAAAATAAACTATTAGTCTTTCTTCTTGCGGTTTATCCCCAAATTTAAAATATTTTTTAGTAAATCAGGAGATTTAATCAATTTATATTTAAATTGTGTCTTTACAGTGAACTGGAAATTGTTAATTGGACGTTTTCTTCTTGACCCAGAGAGATGCTATTGATTTATTTGAACAAGTCGGAGATTATATATTACCTGCCCCCTTCAACTCTCACATACTTAACTAATTTATATGTGATCAGTATCTGATTTAGTGGTTACCAGGCTTATTGTGTTAAGGATTGTCTTTAACCAGAAATATCTTTGAGTGAAAACACAGACTGTAGTTAGAATCCTACTTCTTACCGCAATTTTTGTTTCGGCGCAGGAGTAGACTATAAGCCAGCTAAATGAGCTGTATAGAATCGTCCAGAATACGTAGATATTATGATAGGTACTCCAAGACTGGTACCGTGAGTAAGAGTATATCAATAAATAAATGTTACATACTGATAGAATGAAAATATTTATAATAAAAATTGTCATTTGCAGAGCATAGCATCCCCACAGCGCTGTACTACAGGAACGAAGCACCTTGTGAAACTTGATCAAACGCTCCACACTCTGTTCGTTTAACATTTTCGAAAGTTGGTTATAATAGAATCTGAGCTGAACAAATTGGTGTGCCACCTGCCATACGACAAGCCATTTCAGGCACTGAAGCAGGTAATATGTATAAACACCAAAATTATTAATCATGTGATACCCTTCCTTTCCGAATTCATATATAATTTCTAAAAGTAAAACCAATCCAAAGAGGTAATGCAACCTCTTACTGGATGATGGGGGGGCTCCTAACAATTTGCCCAGTGCATTAATATCATGAACCAATTTTGAGTGCTTCTTTCTATTCTTCAAGAGCCAAAATCTCGAGATCACTGGAATGCAAGACGTTGGACTGTCAATGAAATAAGCAAATGAGAAGTATGCTTTCACTTGTAGTTTCATTTGATTAACATGAGCCACACCGTGAAATATTGTCGAATATACGTGTATTATAGCAAATGCAATGTAAGAAATTAATCCTATTAAATCTATGAGTGGGATCTTGCATGAGAATATAAAGATCTCTCGATACCTATCGTTAAGTTTTAAGAACCGATTCAGTTTCATAACCATCACTTGTAAATTATAATCTCTATAGCCAGCAATATACCCTGCGTTATCTTCTGAAATGCCGCCATTAACGATGAGATCAATAGCAATTATAATATTTTTCATTCCACGGTAATGTTATTGTTTATCAAACAAGTGAAAACGCTCTAATCCAAACATAATGTAAGTTGATTAAGGGCTATGTTTGTTAGGGCTTGCTGTAGTTAGATTAATTTGAATCATTATGATCGGTCTTGGAAATACGCATCTGACATCTTTCGGTTTATTACATTTCATAACTAAAACATTAAACATAATGGTGCAGATTATAAAAATGGTCCGTTGAAATAAATAATAGAGAAGATAGCAGATGAATAAAATTTGGTCTAAACTAAAAATATTTTTAACAGCAGTAGGGTAAGAAGATAAATATCCTTCCTTGATGGTCATAAATGTTTAAAGATAAGAGCCGAAATTCGCTGATCCTCCCAACCCCCTCCCCTCACCCTATCTTCTTAAAATCTATTGAGAAAAATAATTGATGGGTCGCCAGAAAGAACGATCATTCCCCAATTTTATGAGCTTGCAAACATGATTCTGATGACTGTTATAAAAGGAATTCGGGCAAGAAAAAATGTAACAGGGTTTGTACAAAATAAAATGACCGTGTTGTCAAATGCTTGTATCCCAAAAATTATGAACAAATTTTGATTGTTTGCTAAGACTGTATTCCCTATTTAGAACACTAATCTAACCTTATTTATCAACAACCCCATAATTAAGCGTAAGTTCATTCTTCTTAAGTTTTTTTTCAAAAATGACATGAAGGTGTCTTATGGAATTCTTGTTATTTTAAAAAAGTTATTGGACAAAAACCTTGTTCAGCTGCCGAAGCCGCTCGTGAAATCAACGAAGTTGAAGGAAAGGGTGCCCTTGACGGCGTTTGTTTGATAAACTGTCCAATGAAGAAAGTCCAAATATAATTACTTTGCTTTTCTTTTTTTTTTTTTTTTTTTTTAATTTGTTAATTTTTCATAAGTTGGAATTGCGGTCCTAGTGTTCTTCAGCATTCATCCCAAGGTGTGGTATCAAAGGATGTGTTAGCAGGTGTCTAATGACAGTACTATTAGAGAAATAATAATACAACTATTTGGTTGAAAAACGACCATTCATTTATTTATTTTTTACACTATTAGTTTCGAAGTTATTAAGCGCTAAATATCAAAGATAGCAGAGGTCGACCTCAGGCTGTAATTCTGTATCTTTATGAAGAGTGTGACTGTGATCGTTTGATTCCAATGATATATAAATAAAATACAATACAATAAAGGATATAGAAAAAAAAAAACAGATGCATAATGAATCAGTGTTAATGCAATGAAGAATTTTTTCTTTATCATTCTTTTCTTGTTCTTATCCTTACCTTGCTTCTTTGTATTATCACTGCTTTATGCCTATTGTAATTTTTTTATCCATCTGTCATTTTTTTGTTTGTCTCATATTTTATGTCATATCTAGTTTTTGTTCATTTTAGACCTGAAGAAGACCTGCTAGATGAAGGATCAATCCTACTTGGTACTGGTGCTAGTTTAGCTCCAACTTTAACTTTAAGTATGGGTCTTGACAAATTATACCTCTCTACTTTAGAGTTCTTATGTGTATTTCTAGGATTGGTGTGAATACAGTTTAATCTGCCCCTTCGAGCTCCTGAAAAGAAGATGGGCTAAGGACCTTCTAATATTGGACTATTAGTTCAGAAGTGCTACCAATGCCTAGTTGCTTTACAAGACATGAGCATGTTACATTATATTCACTATTCGTCATATTTCTTTAATACAGCTATGAATATCAATAAATTGACTTTAAAAACTAAAGTTTTTCAGCTGTATATCAAATTGAGAATTACTTTCATATTTCCAAATATTTCCATTTCTCTTAAGAAACAGCACAGCTCATCGAAGCTCGAATGGTCCCAACACATTCCTTCTCAAATTTTCACCTCCAACTTCAATTGATTACTAAAATTATATAATAACAAGAAGCTTCCATCTGAAATCTATTTAGGAACAAACTCACACTTTTTATGTCATATTTTAACTGTTATGTTCATTAACTGGTAATAAAGTTGTTTCATATTGTACATAAAAAATATAAAGTCAAGCACTGTTGAGCATGGCTAACACTTGGATGGGTGACTGCCCTGCAAATAAGTCCTGATACTCAGTTAATGCGGTGTGGGTTCGATCCCAATATGAGGGCAGTACACCGTCCTCATCCTGGGAGTCACATGGAGGTGAACGACCCCTGTGTCTGACATAGCTCCTGGTCCTATATGTTGGGGGTTGGGCATAGTACTAATAACCCTAGTCTGTAAAATCCGCCCCGTAACGAAACCTTAAATCGACCTCAGAAAATCTATGGTAAATACGGACCCCGGCTTTCCAGAAGATTCCAGAAGAACATGCAACAAAGTGGTAGTGATGGCCCAAGATAAGCAGAGATGGAGCTGACTGGTTAAGGCGGTCAAAGATCTTCAAGGTCTATAGAGCCAAACAAAAAAAATAAATAAATAAAAAATATTACTTTATTATAATAATTATTTTTTCCATGCTCTATCTAAATATTTAAGAGCATGGACAAACCTCTTTGCAGGCCTTGGGTTTAATTTTATTGCTGTTTACAGCAATTTTCCTCCATTGTTAAATAAGAAGAATAGGCTAGACGGAATTTAACAGTTTTATTATTTAGGCTTTCTTAAATATATTTGATCACATGATTATAGTAAGTACAATATATATAATGATTATAGTAGTTAATTATTTTGAATTTATATAATACTTATTTGTGTTTACAGTTATTCAAGTAATTTAAATTCATCTATTACTTCTATTATTAGTGCTGGAACATTTTTGAACTCCATGGTCCATTTATTCTATTCCTCTCAGTCTATTTGGTTCATTCAATGAAATATATCTACCTTCATTCTCGAATTAAACTAATGGTGAAATAAAGCACATATACTTAATATAAATATAATGTATTTTTCTTTAACTTAAGCTTAATAATCAAATAGTAGATAGGTAACAAACATGTTAACAATAGACATCATTTTAGGATAACCAAGGAGAACAGCAAAATAAAAAAATTTAAAGTTTCACAAATCATTTTTCCATTTCACACATCTTTATTCTCCATTTCGGTCCTTACAGCCATTATTCAGCTTTTAATAAGATATGTTGTATATTAAATAGTGTAGCAGAAAACTAACAGGATGTCAGTCAATGACGTATCATGCGAAAATGAAAACAGTCGAAAGGTCATGTTTGACCTTATAATGACAATATCTACAAATGGTGGAATTGGATTGCTCATTTTTATTTTAGATTATGAGTCAGAACTAGATAATGGCTGTAAAGACTCAAACATTACTTTGAATTTTTATTTTATTAAGGAAACATGGACTAGAAATAGTAAGAAAGAAACTGGAAAGCAATTTAAATTCCTGTTCTACATATCTGATGATACATAATCACAGCAGATTTTAGATGATAATTCATATTTTTTAATCAGTTCTAAGCTATATTTATATAAAGAATAATTTTAAGATTACACAAAAGCATTAACAGCTGGAGACACTAAATAAGTTTAGTTCTCTTACATGGATTTATCAACATTATCATAAGCAATATTATATATTTTTTCAAGGAAAAATCACGCATTGTGCTGCAATATTTTTCATTTGATTATATACTGTGTATTTTCCTACTAAAGATTGCAATACCTATATCATACAGTACTGAGTAGAAAGCTTTTACATCTATGCCCTTAAATAAGGTTTTTAATTTCTAATTTATGAGGGAAAAATTGAGTGTTGTAACTTTTCAGACGTCGTTCCTTCCTGAAAATTGGACTAATATTATGATGTATGTAGTTGCAGCGGACACCATCTGCGTAAACAACAACAAAAATATGTAGACATATTAGATAATTTTACTAATTCAATTTATGACAAAATAATCTTACAGAAAAAAGTAGAGGATAGTCAAAGTTGAAAAACCCAAATGCAGAAAAGTCCTTGAACTTGACTTTGAAATGCAGCATGATCCTTTTCTGAAATAAAAGAAAATGTTGGCATAATATTGCCCTTGATAATAATCATGAACGATTTGATTTGATATAATATCATTTGTAATTAAGAAAATAATTCTTGCTTTTAGGTGTTGGTATTTTACTATGGAGGAATGGAATGGAATTGGAGAACTTCACCATGTATAAAGGGACTAATTAAATCGCTAAGCATTCTCTTTTTTTAATCAAATTTATGGATGAAAACGAAGTGACAGTAGAACACAGGAGTGTTATAGTTCATGATTTAGTTTCCGCTCCTCATAGCTCCTCAGCTCAAAGGTCGTCTGCAGAAAACAATTTTTGAATGAGAGGTTGAACTGTAAAAATAAGCTATGTCATAGAATGCAATGAAAAGCAAAGTGATGAAATGATAAATACAAAACCTAGCAAAGTGATACAAGGAGAGTAAATAATTAATAAGGAACAGCAGAGCAATACCGTTGTTTTAAAAAATTGCTTTGCGGAAATGAAGAAATTTACTTAAAACTTTCTCACAGAACAAAAAAAACAAAAAACCATTGAGTTGGGTAAAGGAGGGATAGAAAACAGGGCTAAATTTAAATAAATCAGTTCTATTAATTCATTTGGATATCACCGAAGGAGAGCTTCAGCCTCTGGTATTAAGTTTCTTCCGGAGAGTGACAACAAGGCGAGACAGAATTAGAACCTTGGCGTGCTCGCCTTGATGGACACCGTTGAAAAGAGGCTTCGAAAGAGATTCGGACTGAATGAAAACTGAGTTCCAGGGATGTTTTATAAATCCAGGCTCATTGAACATCGCCCTAGTGGAAGACTTTGTCTTTTATGGGCCGACCGTTAGTTTGGGACAGGAAAATGGAGTGAGCTCATGCAGCATAAGATCAGAGGGCCGGGGTGGGCTGTATTTACCCAAAGAGCTTCGTGTCGAGGAGCGCGGGGGTCGTGAAGAAGCGTTATACAAAAGGCGCTCCACCAGATCGGCCTCACCAGCTATGCACCGTCCAAATCGATCCCTACGCTTCACTTCCAGTTTACATTCATCGATAGCTCTTTTCTATAACCTCACATGTAAACATCAACTTCTACAGTTTCGACTTGGATTGTGTTGTTTAGTTTGTTATATTGATATTTAGTCTTCTTAAATGTAAAAAGGTGAAACAGAAGTTAACAACAAGTTTGATGTTTTCTTATTTCCTCTTCAGTAATGTGTGAAAGTGTAACACAAGTTAACAAGATTAATTTATACATGGATTTGGTGGTTTTTGTTTGGTGTCCTTTTTAGGTCCGCGATCATAAAACCGTTAAATATTTTAAAACAATATCCTGGAGGACAACAATGGCAGAAGTTATCCTTCGGATAGCTTAAAAAAAAATAATAAAAATTAAAACAGCAATCCTTAAGGACGAAAAGCTAATTATAATTGTGGATGGAGAGAGTGGCCAAGGATGTCCTTCCTCGGCCTCAAAAAATCGTCAGATCCTGGCAGATCTGTAAAACAGTGTCCTTAAAAACAGAAGCCATCATTTTAGGTCCGCGATCATAAAACCGTTAAATATTTAAAAAAAATATCCTGGAGGACAACAATGGCAGAAGTTATCCTTCGGATAGCTTAAAAAAACCGTAAAAACCATTAAAAACCATAAAAAAAACGTAACTTTTCTCTGGATCCCTGGACACTCTGGAATTCCTGGAAATGAAGCAGCGGACAAAGCTGCCAAAGAAGCTTCTGTGATGAATACCGCACCACTAAAAATATATGAACCAAATGATATTAAAGCGCTTTTGAAGAAAAAAGTAAAAACTAAGTGGGAAATCATGTGGTTCGAAACTCCAATGACGAACAAGCTAAGAAATATAAAAAAAAACACGAAGCAGTGGGCAAGCGCAATAAGGGGTAATAGAAGAGAAGAAGTTGTTACAACAAGGCTGAGGATAGGACATTCTAACCTGACTCACGCATATCTGATCACAAAAGAGGCCCAACCACATTGTGAAAGATGTCAATCTCCGATGACCATTAAACACATAATAGAAGATTGCATACTATATCAACAAGACTTTGGGACTAAGAAAATACACCGATCGACAGAACTTGCTCTAGAGGACTCCAGAAACTCTATTAACAAAATTATAAATCTATTCAAAGAACACTCACTTTACGACAAAATATAATACGAAAATTATAATAAAGGACGAAGAAAAATAAATTTTCACCATTTAAATGAAAAGGGCGTAATAACCTTGTAGTTGATCGCCCAAATAAAAACTCAATCTACAATCTACATGGATTTGGTATTTTGTATATTTATATTTTTTATATCAACTAATGTGAGAAATATTCATTTTATATATTTTGTGAATGGATTCTTTGTCGTCCATATTACTTATTTATCTGAAGTGAGAAAGATTGTATTATTAATTAGATAAATTACATCGATCAAAAAATGAATGGGAGAAAGTATATATCATTAAGTTTCGTATTTTTTTATTTCCACTTCCCTATAGAAAACATAGCAGAAATTAACATCATAACATTCAACATGGATTTTGATTTATGTATTTAAAATTTATTTCCACTTCCCTATTGTGAAAAAGTTTATCAGAAGTTAACAATACTTGTGATTTAGCATTGTATTAATTCTTATTTAGTTTGATAGTAATTCAACATTGATTTAGTATTTTATATTTTGATATTTTCTTATTTCCACTTAATTATTTTCTTATTTCTCATTTTAATATCAGAATGTAAAACAGAAGGTAATATTAGTTTAAACATGGGTTTAGAGTTTGTTCGTACATGAAGGAGTATTATCTTTCCCCTCAAAGTAGCGACTATAAAACATCGAAATTAATTAGAACAAGGTTAGAATCAATAAAAGGTATTCTGGGCGGGCAGGGGGGTTGCAGAGTCTTTTGTCTAGCGCTGCCATAATTTTTGCTGAAGAAATTAATTCTGTATCCAAATTTGTTTCTGGTAACGGTTCGGATCGGCGACAGCACTAAACTGGCTTGACCCGCGCTACACCGACCAGTTCGATCCTTACGCTTCACTCCATGTTTACATTTTTCGATAGCTCTTTCCTATAACCTCACATGTAAACAATCACTTCTACAGTTCCAACTTGGATTGTGTTGTTTAGTTTGTTATATTGATATTTAGACTTCCTAAATGTAAATAAGTGAAACAGAAGTTAACAAAATGAGTTTCATAAAGGATTAAGTGTTTTATGAATACATGTTTTCTTATTTCATCTATTCTTATGTGTAAAAGTGTTATAAAACTTAAGAAGATTAATTTGTACATGGATTTGGTGTTTTACATATTTATATTTGTTCTATCAATTTAAGTGATAAAATTTACAACTTGTAAAAGTGTTATGAAACTTAACAAGATTTATTTGTACATGGATTTGGTGTTTTATATATTTATTTGTTGTTTCAATTTCAGTGATAAAATTTCAGTATACATATTTTGTGAATGGATTCTTTGTCATCCAATTACTTTTTGTGCCAAAGTGAGACAGATTGTATAATTAATTCAATAAAACATATCAGTTTATAAATAAATGTGAGAAAGTATATCACAGGTTTTTTATGTTTTCTTATTTCCACTTCCCATGAGAAAATATAGCAGAAATTAACATCATCACTTTCAACTAGGATTTTGTCTTATATTATATAATGGCTTATAACATGGAGAATTGACAATGTGAAAATAATCACAGATTAAGAGGTAAATGACACATTACTATATAAAATATAATTGTAGAACTATTGGTATAATGTTATAGATTAATGTGTTTTAAAAAAAAAATTAGAAGCCTGATTATGGAACATTGTCTCCGAAGCATGTAGCTACAAATTTTATTATTAATTTTATTTTATAAATAGGAGTTATGCCAAATAAATACTTAAGGATTCTGTCTTTTTTATATTTATAATTTGTTATTTTCACTTCTCTGACAGAAAGTTCATCAGGAATTAACTTTACTGGTGGTTCAGTAGTATATTAATTGTTGATTAAATTAATATTAATTCAAAATTGATTTAGTGTCTTATATTTCGATATTTCTTTATTTCCACTTTAATATTTCCTTATTTCTCATTTTAATATTAGAAGGTAAACAGAAGTTAATATTACTTTAAACAGTGATTTAGAGTTTCTCCGTAAATGTAGCAGAAATACCTATCCCCTCTAAAACCAACGACTAGAACATCGAAATAAATCGGAACGAGGTTAGAATCGATAAAAGGTATTCTGAGCGCATTTAGGGGTTGGTGTCGCCAATCCGAACCATTACCTTGTTTCTAACAGACCCTCACCGTGTAAACTGTTAGAGCGTATACGAAGACATTGTACAACCACGGCAAAAAACTGATGCCGAGTGAACGAATCGTAAGAGATTGTTAAACATTATCGAGAAACTTCTGAGATACTTACATTATTTACTAATACATTTGTACTGTCGCTCAGGATCAGCAAGCTTAGCTTCTTATTGAAGTCTCTGGCCTGTAAAAATAAACGTGTATTCTACAATAAAGCAACACAAGCATTAATATAAGTTCATAAATATATTTGTTAGCATTGGAAATATATAAAATTGAATGAGATTAAAAGAAAGAAAAAACGCATTGCTTTAATATTTATAAAGCTATAAACCATTAGTTTTTTTTCTCAGGTTGAAAATTCACTACGTTAGCTCTGGATTCCACAGGATATAAATCTGGTTTCAAGTTAAGAAATAAAATTCCTACGATGGGGAAAATATTTAATCTTATGCTAATAGATAAGATAGGCATAAGATTCTTATGGTCAGTATCTAATGAGCATACAATATTAGACATTGCCTATAACGTCTTTGAGTATTGACGGAGTTAGGCTGCGGATAGATTGGTTTCCTTTACATTTGTTTTGTTTCTACGCAGGAGTATATTATGGACCAGGTGAAAAATATATTGAGGACCGCCCAAAAAAAGTAAACATAATGAAAGGTTGTCAAAACCTCGTGCATTGAGCATGAACCCACTATCGGGTAAATGTAACCCACACACCATAAAAAAGTAAACATAATGAATGGTTGTCAAAACCTCGTGCATTGAGCATGAACCCACTATCGGGTAAATGTAACCCACACACCATAAAAAAAAGTAAACATAATGAAAGGTTGTCAAAACCTCGTGCATTGAGCATGAACCCACTATCGGGTAAATGTAACCCACACACCATAAAAAAGTAAACATAATGAAAGGTTGTCAAAACCTCGTGCATTGAGCATGAACCCACTATCGGGTAAATGTAACCCACACACCATAAAAAAGTAAACATAATGAATGGTTGTCAAAACCTCGTGCATTGAGCATGAACCCACTATCGGGTAAATGTAACCCACACACCATAAAAAAGTAAACATAATGAGGTTGTCAAAACCTCGTGCATTGAGCATGAACCCACTATCGGGTAAATGTAACCCACACACCATAAAAAAGTAAAGACAACAAAAATAGACATTTGTAAAGCATAACATTCCCACAGCGTTGCACAACCAGCATCTCCTTATCAAACCGCTCTTTGTTCAACTTGGCCGAAATCTGTCCGTAACACAATCTCAAAACAGCAAACTGGTTTGCGAACTGCCGCACTTTCCAATCTGTCCAAACCCCTTGAAAGACTAGTTCAATCACAAATCTCCAATTTCCTAGAAAACTCTCATCTCCTTAATCCGTTCCAATCTGGGTTCCGACCTGGTTATTCAACTCAGACAGCCTTAACAAAAATTACAAATGACATACATACTGCTCTTGACGAACGAAAAGTAACTGTACTTATCCTTCTAGACTTTGAAAAGCCCTATCTTTTTCCTCAAGCTCTCTCCTCTGGTTTCATTCCTTCCTCTATAGTAGAACTCAAATAGTATCCATACCAAACCAGCCACTTTCCTCTTCTCTTTCGTTGACATCAGGGGTCGCCCTAGGCTCGAGTGTCTCTCCTACCCTCTTTTGTGCCTACATAAACGATTTACCAAATTCCATTCACCACTGTTCCTACCATCTATACGCGGATGATTTCCAGATATATCTATCCTCTGATTTTATAAAATCATTCTCCCTTATCCAAGAGGACCTTAATAGCATTTGCAAGTGGGCCTATGATAACAAGTTAAAATTAAATGTAGAAAAAACGTAGGCTATTATTATAGGTTCTAATACCCATTTGAGATCCCTTCCCCACCTCCCGATCCTGTCTATGAACTCCCAACCTATTCAATTCCACTCCACAGTTAAAAACCTTGGTATTACCTTCGACCAAACCCTTTCATGGAAACCTCATATCTCCCAAATTTCTCGACGGGTTATATCCATCCTTCCGGACCGATTCAATTGTTTAAATTGGTGAAGCAACCACCCCTGGATCACTTTAAATGGAATGACCCAACTAAATATAAAGCGGGCAATCTTGTCTCACAAATATTGAAGTTAAACAAGTGTAATGCTATGAAGATCAACTGTCTATCTTAAGATTTCTATTCACTCATTCTTTTTTTGGAACTAGATCAAGCTAATATCATTTGTACTATCTTACTTCAAATTGATCATTTTGATAGGTTTGTATTCTTACCATTTTTTTTGTTTCGGCACACGAGTACACTATGAACCAGGTGTAAAAGCTATTCAAAATCGTCCAAAATAAGTAAACGTAATGATAGGGCGTCAGTGTATCGTGTTGAGAATAAGAATCGACCACCAAGTAAATATTACCCACAATATGAACGAAACCGTTGATGGTGAGAATTGTCATCTGTACAGCGTAACATTGCCACAGTGTTGTACAACATGAACCGAGTACCTCGTGGCATTTGACCAACATCTCTGCGCTCTCCGTGTTTAACTGTTTTAAAATCTGTCCATAATAGAACCTGAGGACTGCGAACTGGCTTGCGAACTGCCACACGATAATCCATTTAAAAAACTCCTCTATATAGAATGTGTAAACAGAAACGGTTGTAAACATAAGACTGCCTTCGGTCCTGACCTCGTAAAAAAATTCCGAAAGCAGTAACAATACAAAGAGGTAATGCGATCTCTTACTGTAAGGCGGAGGGCCATCGACACCTAATGATTCGCTTATCGTTAGGATATCTTGAGCCATATTGTTTAGCTTGGTTCTATTGAGACAGAGGCACAAAATTGATAATACTGGAAAGATCATCATAGGAACAGAAATGTAATGTCCAAATGAAAAATAACCATTGACTAGTTGTTGCATATGTTCCATGTGGGGGTTGTATTTAAGGCCTGTTGCAATATGGGTTGTTATATTAATAATATGGGTTGTTGCAATGGCAGTTGTAAAAAATAACATTATTACATCCGCCCAAAGAAGTTTGCTTGTAGAAGAATACATATCACGAAACGCTTTATGTATGCTTGCCAAGCGCCTAACTTCCATAACTGTCTTTAGGAAATTCCTACAAAATATTCTGATATATTTCACTCTAATGCTTCGACTGAAGAAGATAAAATCAATACTATATGTTTTTGTTGAATATCCAAATAAACACGATCTTAAGCAAACATAATTTAGAAAACAGGGCATATTCAATTTCAGGATCAAGTCAGTTTGATATCAAAAGTTTTAGCTTATTATTTTTCGGCAGCATATTTTTTATAAAGAAAATTGAAAACGTACTGCGATCTAATTCTTTTTCTTGAGATTCGGCTTCAAGACTTTTCGCAAACATTCTAATCACACTAATTTAATCTCTCATTCAATAAAAAAAAATCATATGTCGACTATTATCAGACCTCTTTGGGGGCACAGAGCTATGGGGTTCCACCAAACCATCGACTTCCACATTTTCCACAATGAGCTCAATATCCTACATGTCACTTATTTGAAACGAACCAGATACCTTTCCTTTCATTATAGACATAATACACTCTCTAGTATACTAGTTTCTTCACTTGTTTCCCATTCCATCCCTAGTAAGCCTCCATGTTCTATGAAAAGAATATAGCAACCAGATCTTCTTCTAATGTACAACATTTATTTATATACTACCAATAGGTAGTTTCTTCACATGTTTGTAGTCATCTCATTAAAAACACTATAACGTATATTTACTCGAAGTATATTATAGTATAGTTGTAAATTACATTAACAAATGAAAAAAATAAAATAGCTTTCTCTGCCTTAATCTTTAGTTTGTATTTCTTTTCTGAGCATCTGAGCTATGCACTACACCAAAATGGCACGCTTTCAATCACAAAGGATTTATTCAAAGCCGTGGGCCCATAGTATGATGAGGGATATTTACCTATTGATTGATGTTCCGTTTTAAAGTTTTCCCGTATATATGATTAGGCGAATTATCGAAATCCCTGTACGAATCCAGTAAATCCTTGGTCCTAGGACATGTCGTTTGATGGATGAGACAAGGCATTTAGTTTTAGCAACAAAGCTGATCCTCTCGGGAAACATTCATTATAATGTCAAGTAATAAGTATCCAAATATAATGCGGTTCCACCTATTTTAAGTAAAGTTACACTCATAGTGCAAATAGTATATGACTTTAGCCCTGGCCAAAGGTGAGTTGGCCTCTGAATATTTCGCCCGCAGGAGGAAAATAGAGGATCAATTTTTATTTCCCTAGGAATCACGGATTGCCTCACTATATTTTCTCATTTGCAGCTTAATGTTCAACCGCCTTTTTGTTTTTGCGAAGAAGTGAAATGTTTGCGTGTTTTTTTCGAGGCCCTAGTCCCTTGGATTAATTAGCATTATGAAAGTAAATTTTGTTATATCCATCTTCAGATAACTACTCATTAAGTGAATATGATATAAGGAAGAGAATTTTCAATTTTTTAATATTATTTCAGAGTAGTTACTAACTTTTTCAAGATAAATCAAAGTTTAGCATTCTCTGAACAGCGAGTAGTCGGCTGTTTCTAGAAGTTTGTAGTGTGTGATCATGCTACCTTAATCGAAAAAGGCTTGGGACCATGGGCCCTAATCCGAAATCTAACAATGTCCAGTTCCTTGTTTCAATTCTTCGTTTTGGAAATATTGGTTCGTAGACCTTGTTGATTTAATCATTCGCAAATGATTTTTAAAAGAGCCCAACGTTCTCTCTCAGGATCTGAAGCAAATTAAACGTAAAATTCAAATCTCTAAGAACTTAATGTTCACTGCATGAATATTTTACTCGCAGACTTAAACTCATCACCTCAATTCAAATTAGCCAGATGGAGTAATGATTCCAGTTTTGTGTTTATCTCTCTCTGCAACTCGTTCCTGAATCTTCCATTGGTCTTTTTTAAAAAAATAATAATAAAAATAGTTTTGTCTTCTATAATGTGCTGAGAACATTCAAAACATGGTATGAGATGAACACCTAGTAGAGATATAAATCTAGTACGGTCTGA
Organism: Euschistus heros; assembly: GCA_003667255.2. NCBI lineage: Eukaryota > Metazoa > Arthropoda > Insecta > Hemiptera > Pentatomidae > Euschistus > Euschistus heros. The sequence goes on along the minus strand of RCWM02000787.1, from coordinate 298,744 downwards.
TCCTTTAGTCTACACCGTGACCCATGTTTACTGTATGAGGAGGTCCCTTCTGTTGTAAGGTTAAAGGTCGAATAATTCGCTATCCAGCATAAATTCTAATTTTTCTTTTCATTTTAATCTTATATCCATTTATCTTGTTCTCTCTCGTAAAACAGAGGCACACCATTTTTTGTTATGGAATGTTCTGTATTGTTTTAAATGCTGCTGGGGATCACGGTGTGCATTGTGGTATCACGATATGAGGTAAAAAAAATCATAAAATATTATTGATTTGTTCAGAGAGTTACATGACAGCTCTTTCACAGTTGATATTATACGATTGACTCGCCCTGGTAGTTCTATCGATGTAACCCATGTTACTTAAGTCAAACCATAAGTTGCATTGTCTTAAAAAAAATCCGTAATTACAAGTAGCAAAGTAAACAAAGGAAGGATTTTCCAGCCCTCCAGGACAGAGGACACACTCTAACATATCTAATCTTACTCTCAAGTCCTGACCTAAACCCCAGTCAAAGGTGCTTTGGTTTTGATTGTTTTAACCCTTACGCAATCTCGGTCGAAGAAGTTGTTTGCCTTTCCTTGGTACTGAATCTTTAAAGTGTACTCCCCTTGAGGGGGAAAAAAATATAATTTTCTTTGTAAAAGCATTGTCGAAGGCAGAAGAAGAAGAAATTTTCTCAACTTGTTATAGTACCTAAAGATGAAATTACGACGAGGGATCCTTATGCCCAATTCACACAGAACGGACGTGGCGCGGACATGGCGCTTTTGTCTCTTCCACGTCTCTTCAAAAAAGTCCGCGCCACGTCCGTGCCACGTCACTTCTGTGTGAATTGGAACGTTTGTTTAATAGGAGAGACGCGGAAGAGAAAAAAGTCCGCGCCACGCCCTCGCCACGTCTCTTTGCCGTCTCTCGTGGCGTACAAGGAGGGGCACGCCAGTTCCCCCCTTTTTTTTTTTTTTTTTCTTTTTAGGCCTTTAGCTTTTTTTGGGGGAGGGTAAGGGGTGAATCGGACATAAAAACAATATTAATAAAATTTGATATTGGAGCTACATACATACATATATACCAACAATTTAATAGGGGTGAAACATCCAATTTAATTTTTTTGGGGGGGAAGGGGGGGTGAAGGGGGTATAAAAAAAACTGAACAGATTTTCCCGAAAAACCCGCCAACCCCCCCCCCCCTCCCCCCCAAAAAAAGAAATTAAATTGGTAATGTTTCACCCCTATTAAATTGTTGGTATATATGTATGTAACTTCAATATCAAATTTTATTAATGTTGTTTTTATGTCCGAAGAAGCAAAAGTCCGCGCCACGTATCCGCCACGTCCGTTCTGTGTGAATTGGGCCTTAGAAGAAATCGCAAACAGATATTTTCAGTTTTGCCACCTGAATCTGAGCTATCTCCGTACAAGATGCAGTTAAACATTATAGTTAAGACTGAAATTTCAGTATTTGATTGTAACCGAAAAGATCCAACGTAAATTACGTCGGTATAAAGAGGTCTTGTAAAAGACCATCTTTGGAAGGACGTGTTTGGTCTGGGATCGCAACAAGGTTTCTCATGGGGAGGTAAAATTTAATTTAAAAACACTATCAATCAGGCAGTAGTCACGTCATGTTGGTTAATATTGCCTGTAAGCTCTTGAGATTAAATAACTGTAATTCAATTTAAAGTAGGCAACTAACTAACGATTTCAACTTTCTATTTTATTTAAACCTGTTTACACTAATATCATTTATAATATCATAATTGAAATGATTATTGATTGGTTAACATCCTTACCTTTTTTTTTGTTTCAGCACACGAGTACACTATGAACCAGATGAAAAAGCTAAACAAAATCGTCCAAAAAAAGTAAACGTAATGATAGGTCGTCAATGTATCGTCTCGAGAGTAAGAATCGACCAACAAGTAAATATTACCGACAATATGAACGAAACTGTAGGAGGTAAAAATTGTCATCTGTAAAGCGTAACATTGCCACAGTGTTGTACAACACGAACCGAGTAACTCATGACATTGGACCAACATCTCCACTCGCTGATTGTTCAACTTATTCAAAATATGTCCATAATAGAGTCTAAGAAGACCTAATCGGCTTGCGAACTGCCATACAACAAACCATTTCAAAAACATTAAGACATAAAATGTATAAACGTTAACTGTTTTAAACATAAGACTGCCTTCGGTTCTAAATTCATAAATAAATTCCAAAAGCAGTAACAATACAAAGAGGTAATGCGATCTCTTACTGTAAGGTGGTGTCGCTCTGATACCTAATGATTTGCTTATCGTGCGGATATCTTGAAGTATATTGTATAGCTTATTTCTATTGATCATGAGACATAAAACTGATATTGCGGGAAAAGTATTCATTGGCATGGAAGAATAATGTATAAACGAGAAGTATCCATTGACTAGTTGTGTCATATGTTCCATGTGAGGATAATATCCAAAGATGGAACAACCAATGTCTAACGCTGCAACGGAAACTGTCAAAATCAACATTGTAACATCAATCCATGGAATATTAGATCTGAAAGAAGATAGGTTACGAAATCTTTCGTGTCTATTAGTGGAGCATCTAAGTTCCATAACTTGTACTCAAAGTACACTTGTTAATTACAATAGCAATGAATTGAAATCTTTATCACCCTATAGCGCTTGAATACCCTAAGTGAAGGACCACCGTAAGAGATTAATTCAATATTATATACTCAACTTTTTGAGGGGAATATGTTTTTGTTCGATATACAAATAAACACATCATCCCAACATAGTTTAAGTTAATGTAGCTGCTGACCGGGTGTGACATTTGTTTTTCAACTAGTGATGTTTCGTTAGGAACTTGGACTGGTACCAGCTTTGAACCGGTTTAGAACGAAAAGAATCACCTATGTTTTTCGTTCCACCTGGAACAAAAACCAACGCCAAAATATCTCTCGTTTCGTTCCCACGATGTAGTAGAGTGTATATTGCATCTTTCGTTTCGTTCCGACTGCTTCGTTGACCCTGTCGCTCTTGGTTTCCTCCACCCCCTCCATCGCCCCACCACCCTGCGCATGAGCATCTTTAAAATACATCGCTTTCTTTGAAATGTTCTATTCTACCGACAGTGTTCGTCTTCTTCTCCCGGATTCAGAGAAATAAACCACACAAGGTTTTACTGCATATGTAATCAAATGATTTTTTCGCTATTAACTCAAAAACTAATGGAGAAAGAACAAGAATTAATTCCTCCTTTTTTCTCGAAACCAATTTAATTGGAATATTCTCTCTAAATTGTGCACACTGTTTTTGAGCCTTTAATAAAACGGAAGCCCTCAGCTCCCAAAAATACCTTACAGCGTCAGCTCTTATAACCTATACCAATGGTGTTAACGATGTTTGTGAAATTTTATCAAAGGATCCTGAAGTTGCTGACTTCGATTTATTCACAAAAAACCTAATTGCAAAACCCAAATATGAATAAACCATCAAGACAGATTTAGTTTTCTCAAGCAAAGCTAGATGCTATCTGTATGAATGTTGCTCGACACCCGCTTTAAAAATTTGGTTATTAAGAAACCGAACCAAGAAACATGCAAAAAGCCTTGTAATGGATACATTGACTGCTTTGATTAGTGTTATTTCAACACCAGAGCCGTGCTAGAGGATCACTTAGAAAGCAGGGATGGTTTCAACCAATCATCACACTCGTCTTTCAACTCATAAAACAAAAAAACTTTTATTTTTGAACGTTAATTTTCATGAATAAATCTTGATTGAATATTGCAATTTTGAAACTATACATTTATAAAATTGAAACTATACAGCTATAAAATTCTTAATTATAAAATAGAAGGGGATTAACAGCCCGAAGTCACAACAAGGGATGGAACGGTAATGCATGGTAAGTAGGTAGTAGTTTAGTAAAACTGAAGTGGAACGAAAAGTGTACCACACCGTAAAATCTTATTCCGCTTTTAAGTCGGAACGACCCTTCACTAGTATGTAGCAGGTTCTTAAAACTGACGTGGAACGAAACGAAACGAAAACTGGAACTGGTTCCAATAGTCGAAATGAACGTAAAGTCTCATCCCGCTTTTATGTTATGACTTCACTGTATCCAACTCGAAATCCTGATGGCTGTTCGATATAACCTATCTCTCTAACTTAAAGGTAATTTCTCGACTTATTAGAATTACTCGACAGCTGCCGATCGAGAATGATGTTCCAGAAGGCCGAGTGCTCTACTTCCTCTACACCGCTGGTACCTACTACTCCTCATACTTTCCTAGCAACGTTTACCTGATGACTTAGCGATCTTATCACCCCTTCTAGATTCTTCCGAATATTTACCTACCAATTTCAAAGATACATCCAAAATTTATGTTTAGCGCATCAAATGGCAACCTTCCTTTAATTTCTTTCACATTCCACTACTTTTAGTTCACATACCACGGTTTTTTGGCTTCGAATGAGACAAAATAATTACGCGGTACCCATCAGACCTGACGCAGCGAGCAATAATTTAACAAACGCCGAAGCCAAACTTATAGAATAGTGTCAGGTTATCTCATCTTACCGTAATTAACAGACTTCTCATGTATATGACCATCATCAAAACTATTCGGAACTATGGACATGAACTGAGGGACAACAAAACGATCGAACATGAAACGCATCCAATACTTCCAATTTTAAGACCTTCGAACTATTGTAAAAACTCAATATTCTCCGACAAATCCCTACAAAATGATCTCATTACCTTTCGCCTTTCACCTTTTACACCTTACACTTGAATGTTTGAAATCCCATGAATCCTTCCTAACTCTCTATCTCCACCATTATCCAGGTTAAAACCTCATAACCCACCTCGCAAATTTAAACGGCACTGTCTCCGATACTTTTTGTGTCTAAAGATTTAAGTAGGAATCGTGGCATTGACCAGCTTCTCCAATCAACTCCTGAGCACTAGCACACCAATAACTACCACCCTACTGCTGTAGCACTCTCGCTTAAACTCTACATGATTTTGACTCTAGTGACGCAGCTGAGGAGAAGCTCTGGGATCTATTAGGATCTGATTTGTCTTCCCATTATTGGAGGACAGGATTTCTAATTTCCTTCTTCAGCCTTGTTTTTGTATATATTAGGGTAGATCTACAGTATTATATAAAAGGACCAGCCATTTTTCGTTTATGATCACTAACCATAAAAACTACTAAACGAATCTGTACCAAATTTTAACCACATCATCTTTATAGTTCCAGAAAGGTTTAGCAATAATAGAATCTACTGATTTTTAATTAACTTGTTATTAAAAAAAGCGTTAATGTGCGGATAGCAATGAAGTATATCAATTGAAAATTGACGGATAGATGGTGAGCGCCATTTTACATGAGAGGTTTCAGTGGTACGGTGCTATATAGCACTTGAAATTGATAATAAAATTTATTAGGGATACAACCTCCCCCACTGCTTATCGGAGTAAAATTTTTTAATTTTAACTTTGAAAGATTTTACTTTCATAAATTATAATTATATTGTAACTCCATTAAACAAACTTTCAATTAAAATTATAAGTAAATCTGTGGTTGTATAGGCATTCACCGTCAAGTAGAAGAGGGAGAGAGAGGCACCGATGTGTATAAAGACCGGACAGAAAAGAAGATGGCGTCTTTTAGTTTCAAGTAAATTACCCTTCGGTCCCTCGGTCCCTCGGCCCCCTTCCGCTAGAGCGCTCTGCCCCAACCAACCGCCTCATCTTACATGACTAGGACGAGTACCTGGCTTGATAAAGCTAGTTTTTTTATTTAATTCAATATGAGTTCTAGAGATCGAGGGAAAGGGGGACGTAAAAGTGCTGAGATTTTAAAATATTTTAAGAAAATTAAATCAGAGGCAGAAATGAGCAACGGAGGTGAAGGTGATGATGAGCGACTAACATACTGATAATACGGTGCACTCCAAAATGGCTGCCTGCCCTGGCTATTGAGAGGTAAGCCCCCTCCACTTGTCTATAACTCCATGTATTTTATATTATTACTGACTAATTTTATTATTGAAATTGATTGTGAATCGATTCGCTTCCTTACCATATTTCTTGTTTCAGCGCAGGAGTAGACTATGAACCAAGTGAAGAAAATCAATAGAGTCGTCCAAAACAAGTAAACGTAATGATAGGTCGTCAAACTCTCTTGTCTTGAGTATGAATCTATCACCAAGTAACTGTAGCTCACAGAAAGTAGAAAATTATAGACGGTAAAAATTGTCATTTGTAGAGCATAGCATTGCCACAGCGTAGCACAACATGAAACGAGTACCTCGTGGCACATTACCAAAGTCACAGCGCTCTGGCTGTTTAACTTTTTCAAAATCTGTTCAAAATAGAACCTGAGGAAAGCGATTTGGCTTACGAACTGCCGTAGGAAGAACCATTTCAGAAACATCGATATATAGAACGTGTATACAGTTACTGAATAAAACATGAGATACCCTTCGGTCCTCAATTCGTAAAAAAATTCCAAAAGCAGTAACAATGCAAAGAGGTAATGCGATCTCTTACTGTAAGGTGGTGTCGCTCTGATACCTAATGATTTTCTAATCCTGAGGATATCTTGAAGCATATTGTATATCTTATTTCTATTGATGAAGAGACACAAAGCAGATATTGGTGGAAAGGTATTCGTTGGTATGTAAAAATAATGTATAAATGAGAAGTATCCGTTGACGAACTGTTGCATGTGTTCCATGTGAGACACGTATCCTAGGAAGTACCAACTGATTTCCAATGTCGCAACGGAAGTTGTCAAGATCAACATCATCACTTCAATCCATGGAAGTCTCCTTAAAGCCGAATATATTTTACGAAATCCTTTTTGGGTTTTTTTGAAGCATTTAAGTTCCATAACTAACACTTATAAACTACTACAGAATATCTTGAAACTGAATCAAACTTGAATGCTACGACTGAGGATCCTCCTAACCATACTAAATCAATAGCACTCAGCTTTCTGTTGACAGAATATGTTTTTGTTCGATATCCAAACAAACGCATTATTATACAAACACAATTTAGATAATGTGCTTTTATTAATCTAAGGGTCGATAGAGTTCGAAAGAACTGTTATAAGTCAATAAATTAAATAAATAACGCCTTTATATTTTCTATTATAAATATTATCCCTCTAGCACTAAAGTTTCAAGAAGGATAATATCCGAAATGGATTGTTATTTTATCGGAATTAAACTTGTGTGCGCCTGCCGGGGTCAAAGGAGCACTTAGTCCACTGTCCAGGTGACTCCGAGCTGGCGCCACTCAATGAATGAAAACAAAACAAGACACTGTTTATGTCTTTTTCACAAACACTTCTATTGAACTCTTTATTTTTTATTATGTCGCAAATGTATACTAAAATACTCAAAGATCTGTATTTTTGATTAATAAAGTTTAAGTTCAATCGTCTTCTATGAAATGTCAAAACTGTATCGAATTGACTTCAAATCTCACTTGCAGTTTGGATCAAACGATAATTCAGGCACACTTTCGATGTTTCTTACAAGACCGTGAGAACTTTACATTTTTTTAAATGCAATTGAGTTGTGTCACTTTTGATATACTGTACTAATTTTAAGTAATAAGGACTAATTTTCAAATTTTAAATGGAATAAAAGAGATTATATTAAACTATACATTTATTTAATAAAATGGGACATAAAATAATAATAAATAGAAACAATTGAGCACAGGCCCGGAACTAGGGTGGGGCAGAGGGGGCGAGTGCCCCGTGCGGCATATTTTAGGGGGCGGCAAAATTTGAAAATTTTATAAGAAAATTAAGTTAGTAATAACCTTTTCCAAACAATGATAATACAATCGATATTGTTTAATTTAATTTAATTTTTTTCTTCATAATTTATAAACTTTATAATACTGTACTACGGAGGTATTGTATTTTAATGGTGAGAGTGGGGGAAGGGGGCGGCAAACTGATCTTTGCCTGACAAATCTCCTAGTTCCGGCCCTGATTGAGCATTATCTTTCGACAAAGGGTTAATATGGTATGAAGGGATTTAAGGAGCTAAGATGTAAGAGAGGGAAGATATCGCTCATGGGCAAGAAAACTGACAGAACTGGAAAAAATTCATTTTACTTTTTATTTCAGAATAATGATCGTTTCTGGTTTGCCTTGCAACAGGAAAAGTTACATAACTTTTAGGGCAGGCGCCCTCAAAATTGTGTTATTTGTCATTTATCCAAAGTTACGATAGCAAACGGTGGAAGCAAGGACAGTGACACATTTCAGTTATGTCTTGATCTTAACAAAGGTAACATGTACGCGGAGATAAGGATAGTGTCATATTTTGAGTTGGGACGGTTTTCTTGCCCATCAACGATATTATTATGATAACTTCTAAAACTTCTTTTGACTCTCCTGAAAAATTGATGTTTTAGAGTTGTGTCACTTTTTTTGCCCATGAGAGATATGTTTCTTCAATAATGTAATAAGGTTCTGTGAGAGGAGAGATCATTGCAAAGTAAAGAGCCTTAGGAAGTCTTGTCAAAGGAGGAAGAGGAACAATCATTTTATCTTGGTATGGCGAGAGTGGGCTTCTCACCAGGTCATGGCGGAGGATCAAAAGAACAAAACGAAAACTTCAGAAATTTCGGTTTGAACGTTGATACGGTCGAAGTTGAAATCCAACCCCACGTTGGGCTGATGTAGGGGTCTGAATATGATGTAGGAAATAAATTGGCCTCAGCAGCAAAGGTTTGCATTGACACTTTTCGCTCTTGATGTGATAAATTAAACAAGGCTGGTTTTTTGTTGGTTGGTGTAGTCTAATTGCAAGTCATTTGAACTCACGTGTCCACAACACGAGCATTAAGTTAAAATGCTCAGCTGTGTGTTAATACAAAAATATAATTATACTTTTTATTTTATTGTATGATATAAACTTAGGCCAAATTATATCGTAATTGAAATAGATTGTTGATAGGTTCGTGTTCTTACCTTTTTTTTTGTTTCGGCACATGAGTATACAATGAGGCAGGTGAAAAAGGTATGCAGAATCGCCCAGTACAAGTAGACGTAGTGATAGGTCCTAAAAGCCACTTGTCTCGAATATGAATCTATTACCAAGTAAATGTAACTCACAGAAAGTAAAAAATTGTAAACAATAAAAATTGTCATTTGTGGAGCATAGCATTCCCACAGTGTTGCGCAACATAAACCGAGCACCTCATGAATCTTGACCAACATCTCCACTCGCTCAATATTCAGCTTTTTCAAAATCTGTCCATAATGGAGTCTAAGAAGAGCAAACTGGCTTGTGAACTGCCATAAAACCAGCCATTTTAAAAACAAAAACAAATAAAATGTATAAACAGCAACAGTACAAAACATGTAATACCACCCTTCCATCTTGACTTCGAAAGTGATTTCGATAAATAAAGCTATTACAAAAAAGTATTGGAGCTTCCTACCGGATGGAGCCGCACGTATTCCTAATAATTCACTAATTGCGTCAATGTCATGAACCATTGCAGAATGTTCCTTTTTTTTAAACAAAAGCCTCAAATTCGAAATTATCGGAATTAAAGGCGATAGAAAGGTAACGTTATGCGCAAATGAGAAGTATCCATTAACTTGCTGGAGTATATAACCCCAATGGTGCCCGGTGAAGAAGAAAAGTAAAACCACGTGTGTTATACCAATGAACATTAAAAGAATCAACTTTAATAAATCTATCCATCCACAAACTCTTGAAAAAGAACAAACAGTTTTTATGAAATCCTTCATTTAAGATGTTGACCATTGACGTTGCATATCGGAGTTTTAATAACGATATCCGACGGACTTAAAACGTTTCAACTCCTACACTACATTACATAATGAATTCTAAATCAATTACTCAGTTCCATAACTTGATTATGTTTTTGCTTTGAATGTAAATAAACTCGTTATTAAAATGTGATTTTAATAAGTGCAATAGTAGGAATGTTCCCATTCTAGTTTTTTATTGATTTAACACAGAAAGGTTATGAATTTCGAATTTGTTGTTGTTATGGTTGCACCTTTTTGCAAATACTTTGTATTCTCCTAGCCTGGGTTCGAATCTGGCTGTAGATAATTTATTTTCTCGACTTCGAGGTTGGAGGATCCACCTGAGACATACCCAGCCTTTTTAACGTGAGAACGGGTCTTTTTTACTTTAGCCATCCCAGTTACTTTTCTCAGTAACATGCGCTCTAGACAAAATAACAGTTACTATTATTGAGGTAAATGGGTTAAATAAAAACTAGCAGAGTCGACAAAAGTTGAATATAATTATAAACAGACTCATTACATTATAAACACTTAACAAAACACCATGAGGCACAAACTTGGTAAAAACAACATAGGGGTAGGTTACAATGAAACCAGTGTTGCCAGTATCAACCGAATTAAAAAGAGAAAAAAAAGTCTAACACGCACAAATCTTTCAATGAATATAATAATAAACAAAACGTTATAAAACAATTTATCTCAACACTCCCCCTCATTGAAAATATTTTGAATTAAATATTTCATTTTAGTCCAACCTTTTCCAATAATGTTTTCAGTCGTGGTCCATGAAGAGGCTTCGTTAGGAAATCCGCCAGTTGGTCCTGGGTTGCGATTGACTTGATTTCAAGTTGTCCGTCTTGCAAGACTTCCCGCACGAAGAAGTGTCGGATACGAATGTGCTTCGTCCGACGGTGAAACTCCGGATTCTTTGCAAGCTTGATCGCGGCCTCGTTGTCCACAAACAGGGTAGGAATATTGATCGCATCGGATGGTGAGAGAGATTCAATTAGAGATTTCAGCCAAACAATCTCTCTAGTGGCTTCACTGGCGGCCACCAGTTCTGCTTCCGTTGTGGAACAAGCTACACTGGTCTGTCTTTGGCTTGTCCATGACACAGGTCCTCCAGAATATATAACAATGACTCCAGTGGTTGATCTACCAGTGGTGATATCTCCACCCAAATCTGCGTCACTGTATGCTAAAATTTCATAAATAGAATTAAAATTATATCTTATCTTTTTGTTTTGTGTCCCCTTCAGATAGCGGAAGATCCTTTTTACCTTCATTACATCCTCACCCGTTGGCTTCTCAAGACATCTTGATACAACACTAACGGCATATGCTATATCAGGCCTAGTAGAGGTCGCAAGATACATTAAGGCACCTACAGCCTCCCTGTAAGGGTAATTTGTTGTCTCATTCTTGTAATTGCTATAGTCTTGATTATCCAAAATCGGAGTGGACACTTCCTTGCAATCAATCATCCCAAATTTGTTCAGTATTTTCTTAGTGTATGATTTTTGGTGGACTATAATTCCATCTTCATCTTTACTTATTTCGAGACCGAGATAATGATTGAGTTCTTTAGAGTTAACTTTGAATTCAGATTTCAAATCATTTAAGAACTTTTCTAAGAATTTCTTACAAGTGGATGCAACTAATCCATCATCAACGTATAATGCAACAATCAACTGATTCCCATCTTCATTTTTGATGAATATACAGGGGTCTGCATGAAGAGGAACAAATTTTAATTTAGTCATAAAGTTATTAAATCTTTCATACCAGCATCTGGCGGCCTGTTTGAGTCCATACAGACTTTTATTTAGTTTACAGACCTTCTTGGAGCCATCATTAAAGCCTTTTGGTTGTTGCATATAAATGATTTCCTTCTCATCAAGTGTGCCATACAGGAATGCAGTAGATACGTCGAATTGAGCCAGATTCATCCTTTTATGAGCTGCAACGCTTAATATAGTCCTAATGGAACTCATAGGAGCCACAGGACTAAAGGTTTCATTGAAATTAATTCCTTTTTCCTGATTAAATCCCTTCACTACGAATCTAGCTTTGAATTTTTCAATACTTTCATCAGGGTTTCGCTTGATCTTGTAAATCCATCTGCAAGGCAAAACTTTTGCATCCATCGGAGGATTCACCAACGTCCATGTTTTGTTGGAATTATGTGCTGTCATTTCGGTTTCCATAGCCTTCAGCCAATTTTGATGATCTTCAGACTTGACCGCTTCTTCATAAGTTTCGGGGGTTTCCTGATCAGCCATAATTAAGGTGGTGACAAAATCATTGAACCGCTGGGGTGGTTGGATTTTGCTCCGATCTCTAAGTCCAAGATTCGGTTGTTCTTTTTCTTTTTCTGAACTAAAATAGTCTCCATCTGGGAATCGAATGGCATCTTCTTCTTCACTCTCTGATTGTTCTTCCTCTTCGGTAGACCTCTCTTCTTTCTTGCTTTCATCATCTTCTTCAGTCTTCTTTTCTTCATCTCGAAGACGAATTGTCATTGACGGAATTAGTGGCTTTTCATTGAACGTTACATTTCTTGACCTTATGATTGTTTTTCCTCCTCCGGTCCATACTCGATAGCCTCCAAAGTCGTAACCGACTAATGTTCCTTTTGTTGCCTTTTTGTCCATCTTTTTCCTGAACTGCTTAGGAATGTGAACATAACATTCACAACCAATAATTTTTAAATGTCTTATGCTAGGTTTCTTCCCTGTCCACAGTTCAAAAGGAGACTTTCCAGGAACGCCAGACTTAGAAGTTCTGTTTAAAATATGTACAACAGAATTAATTAATTCAGCCCATAGTGATTGTGGTAAATTACCGTGGGAATGTAAGATAGCCCTGGCTGCCTCTACGACTGTACGGTTATCCCGCTCAATAAAACCGTTAATTTCGCTGGAGTAGGGCATAATTAACAAGTGTTCAATACTGTTACTTCTCAGAACCTCCTTCATTTTGAGACAGTCAAATTCTCCTCCATTGTCACTTTGGAGTGCTTTGACAGTGTGTCCAGCTTTTTGGCACTCTTTAAGAAAAATTAAAAATTTATTAAAAACATCAGATTTCTCTTTTAGGAAGAAAATATGTCGGAATCGGGAAAAATCGTCTTTGAAGAGAACATAATATTTGTACCCAGAAAAAGACTTTTCGAAAGGTCCACACACGTCAGCATGTATGACCTCTCCTGGTACCGTTGCCCTCTTTCGAGTTCCATGTTTTAATTTATGGGCCTTACCATAGACACATCCTTCACAAATGCTAGGGTCAGTTTTTAATTCAATACCTAATTCTCTCTTAATCACTTCTTTTGTATGTCTCTTATCTTGATGTGCAAGTCTTTCGTGATAGAGTTGCATGAGTCCCTCGTGATCACTAGCTACAACATTATTAGTTGAGAGTAAGAAATTATGTAAATTAAGTTTATATAAACCGTCATTAATGTTCCGTTGTCCAGTCATAAAGACTTCATTTTTGACAATAAATTTGCATGTTCCTGCTGATGAAAAAAATTTACTCTGAGGACATCTATCGTGGGCTGCCAAAACTGAAAACAAATTTTTGTGAATGGAAGGCACTAACCATACATCCCGCAACGTAATAACTTTACCCACAGATGTATGTAATTCTACATCTCCAAAGCCTAATGCGCCAGCTTTTTGACCATTGGCTGTTACAACCTGGTGTGGTCTGTCAAATTCTTTAATACATTTAAATAATTTTTTATTATTGCATATATGATGAGTGGCACCATTATCCACATACCAATTTATATCATCACTTTCAGCGTGAAAAATGTGAGAAACAAAGAGAGTAAGGGTGTTACTTTGTGTTGCCTCAGGCTTCGGCGGACGCCCATCTCTTTTCCATTTTATACAATTCTTTATTAAGTGGCCCTCTTTTTTACAATAATGGCAAGTAAATTTCTTTTTAAAAACTTTTTTAATGGACTAATCTCTCTTAGAAAGAGCAAGCGCCTCCTCGTCAGCCTTAGAGACATTTCTATTTGTATTAATTTCTCCAAGAGCCCTTTCGTGAGCACACAGTTGACTTGTCAAATTTTCAACAGTTCGTTCTGACTTAGGCATTAATTGCCAACTTGACCTAAAAGAAAAATATCCTGACGGCAAGGTGTCAAGGATTTTACAAATCAGAAGTATCTCTGGCAATTTACTTTCAGTATTTAATTCAATGTTGAGATTATTCCAAAGATTTTTGACTTTAGAAAGATGACTTGCCATATCATCATCTGACGAATATTTTAAATTAAAGAATTGCATGCACAAGTCAAATCTTTTATCTTCGGATACACCATCGTACAATCTGTGTAACTCAAGCCAGATTTCTCTAGACGAGTTAAATCTCATCACTTTGGTTAATGTTTCCTCCGTCATATTAGAAGTCAAAACCAGCATGGCCTTGGTATCCGCAGTTTTAAACTGTTCATTTTTATGATTGTAATCTTTTACCTCCTGTTCTGATGCTCCGCTAGATACAGGCTTAGGGCATGTTAACTTTCCTGTGACAACTTCATCTCCACTAGGAAAACTCCTTAGAAGTATCAGAATCTTAAATTTCCACGTCGCCCAGTTGCTTTTTCCTTCAAGATTACCAATGTTAATCTTTAGATCCATCTCGTTTTCCGAAAAACTTCGTTACGAAAACAATATAAGGGGACGCTATCACTTCAATAACCGAACCGTCTTTTATCTCCGAAATTACGCGCAGAAGTTGCTAGACCCATAACCTATTGAGGTAAATGGGTTAAATAAAAACTAGCAGAGTCGACAAAAGTTGAATATAATTATAAACAGACTCATTACATTATAAACACTTAACAAAACACCATGAAGCACAAACTTGGTAAAAAACAACATAGGGGCCAACATCCCAGTTTTCTGTGGGTACTTCTTCGATAGTTTTTGATTGGGCTGGATCACTTAAACCAATATTATCTACCCCCAATAGTTGAGTGACAGACTCATCACTGCAAAATAAATTATTAGTTACATTGAAAAACACTATTTTTAACTAATTTGTTGTCATATTCTGAGGTTTTACCGATGATAGTCCAGCCTAATTTTGTCTCAATCGCAACTAAACCGGATTGTAATTCTACTTTTCTCCCTGTCATAATTTTGCCTGCTATATCGGCTCCGATTAACAGATCAATTGGCCCTTCTCGACAAATCAGTAGTTATAATTCCTTCTTTTTTCATTCCTGAACCCAGGGACCATTATGTACTTACCAGGAACGAATTGCAAATTTACTTCTGAGGTCTAATACCTCAAAAATACACCCACCAATTTTATTATCAGTCCTCCAAAACTTCTAACTGTGTTTCTAGCAAGAATGCTTTTGTATTTTCAGAAATAACGCCACCCAAAATAATGAACTGAACCAAGAGTTTCTGGTCGAATTTATGTGGTAAACCAATTTCCTAGCCTTATTCTTTGTAATATAAAGACTGGTGAGGACCCGGGTATCTCCAGAAACTCTAACATTTTTTTTCAAACATTGCCTCTCAATGTTACACCAAAGAGTTGGCATTTAAACACTAGTAAAAGTTAGGGTGGAGCTACATTTTGTTCAATGTGATCAAACTCGTTCTACACCGTCATTATTTGAAGAGTGCCTTACAGTTTGTTTAGCGTGATTCGGACATAATAGTGAGTAAATGTTTACTTCCGCGAATGATGCATCTCAGTACAGCTTTACATTGTGCGGGCCTGAAATGTTCGTTTCTGAAGGCACCATGAAACAATGGCCCTTTGATTTAAACACAATTTTTTGTAATTTCGGGCAAATCTAAGGGCTTGTTGTGCCTTGAAACAATTTTCAATCATATGTTGACTGCCTTCACCAGAAATATGCAACACTGTAGGTTACAATGAAACTAGTGTTGCCAGTATCTCGCCAGTCATCGGGGGCACCAGTCCTTCAATCAGGGATTAAGGTGGCATTGGAGGATTAGGCTATATATAGGATGCTAGTGAGGGATCAGGATGGGGTGAAAGGATTGCAGTGTAGAAGCGAATGCGTGCTAGGAAAGTATCAGGAGTAGTGAGGATATTCTGCAGAATAGAGGATATGTATAGAACTGGACCGAGATCCGATACCTTGTTGGAATCAACCAGTCCTATATTGAGTAGCATGTGTTTGAGTAATTCCATTTCCGCAGCGAATCGAAAAGGACAAGACCGCGGTAGTAGAGGTAGGGCATTGAAGACAGGGAATAGTGACTTGAGGTTCAAACGGGGTTTTGAGCGTGTGAAAAAAGCACGATTAAACGTCGTGCATGGGGGCACATACCCACAACCGTTCCAGAAAAAGCTATGTTGGCTATGTCCAGGGGAAATGCGCCGGCCGAAAGCCAAATGATTGTGTTTGGCTTTCAAAAGTGCTGGTAGGGATACTGTGGGTTCAAAACGGGTTACGACCTCCTGAAGGGGCCGTTGTTGGGACGGCTGGGACAATGGAAGACTAGTTACGGGAATCCCAAAACTGGGTGAGGAGGGAATTATTTTAGGTGTGATGTCACAAAGGTGCAGTCTGGGTTCCGATAGGGATTCCCCGTTTGTTAGAGTGTAGGGGCAGCGTTTCTTCAAAGACAGAATTTTGTGCAAGCCAAAAAAAAGGAATTGGAAGAAGGCTGAAATTGGTCATTAAGTTTGATGAAGGGTGTTTGTTTGGGAGGTTTTTGCCTAGGCTTTAAGATAAAAAGGGTCAGATTAACTGGGAGTGTGGTTGCCATTAGCAAAAAGGCGAAATAGGTTGTCCGGAGGGGGACTACCAGTTGGATCTAGGTTTAGGTAAGGAAGACATGATTGCTTTTACGGATGGGAAGTTGGGCCGAAGGATCTTTTGAAGGCTTGAGTGAGTATCATTTAGATCCCGGGGGGATTTACTGGGATTTTAATTGTTTTTAGAAAGGGAAATTTCGGGCCCTTCAGGAGGCGGTTTTATAATTTGGATGTTAGGGATGCGTGAATTTGGTCCCGGCTGCGTGGCAGGCATCGGAGAGGGGTGAGATCCAACAGGGACAGTTTCAGTTATAACCCAAGAATACCCGTTGGTCTGTTGGGTGGAAGTGAGGGGTATTAGGATGTCCAGGGGATGGGCGGAGAAGAAATAGGCTTGGGACAAGGTTTGACTGCGGCAACAAAATTCTTCGGATAAATTCTGGTTGCTCGGTTCAGGAAGCCAAGGCTGGCCAATGTACCATTGCCATTTCAAGATTCGGACG
Organism: Euschistus heros; assembly: GCA_003667255.2. Lineage (NCBI taxonomy): Eukaryota > Metazoa > Arthropoda > Insecta > Hemiptera > Pentatomidae > Euschistus > Euschistus heros. The sequence goes on along the minus strand of RCWM02000787.1, from coordinate 281,652 downwards.
GAGGGATTGGAAGGTCTTGGTATGGATGGCTATTGTTGGGATTTTTTTTAGCGGAGATTAGCACCAGGAGTGGGATAAGTTTGTTTCCTAAGGGAAGGCAGAGACCTGTGGATACGGAACGAACAAAACATAGGTGAGATGTTTTTTTGATTAGGAATTCAAGAATGCTTGACGGGTAAGGGCCCATGTGTTTTTTTAGGAGGTGTAAGTAAACGGGGAATTATTGAGGGATTGTTTCCGATCCGTGTACTGGATAGCGCCTGCGCGATCCTTTTGTGACCATATAATCGGCTCTAGGCCAACCCGGGGCTGTAGGGAACTGTGGGGGTGATACGGGGTCCAGGTAGGGATCTTGGACGAGAGTGACAAAAAGAGGATTTGTTTTTCGGACCTATTGGAGAGGGGGCGAAACGAGAAGAGATGAAGGGGAACTGCAAGGCCCCACAGGCTATGCCTTGGTTGTGGGATTCGTATTTTGTGAAAGGGGGTAGTGTAGTAGGGCCAATTTTTGTCCACAGGTTCATGGTTGTAGTGATTTTAGGGATATGTTATGAGGGATAGGAGTATTTCTTGTCCGTTCTAGTAGAGCAAGTTCGGAAATAAAAAAAGTTTGGGACCGGAATGGTGAGGCCGCGGTTCGCCAAGTGCCAAACAGGCAGAACCTCTGTTATTTAAAAACATGTGATTATGGGGGAGGATAGGTTGTCGGGAGGGAGATTGGGAGGGGGAGGGGAACTGCACGAGGAGGGTTAGAATTTTAAAGGGGCTGTTTGATCGGAGGGAAAGTGTCATAGCGACCCAGGGGTTTTGACATAGGAGTAGATACAAGAGTAATTATTTACCTAATGCAACTGTGAAATGTCATGTAAATGGATAGTGCCAAAGACAGGTGGGGTGCGGTTTCGGGTGTCGGATTTAGGGGACATCTGGGTGGGGGGCGAAAGTAGACGGGGTAGGTTATGTCTTCCCGGGGAGAAGGAAACTAAAGGAATCTCTTGTGGAAAAATCATAGAGTCGAATGTGGGAATGCACATTGCTCGCCCCACCTCCCCCGGGAGGTGGAGTGGTTTCTTGAAACACACATTTGCTGTTATGAGCTTAGCAATTTGGAAACAGTCACGCCTTAAGAGGGGAAAGGTGAGGTGGTCCTTAGGGACATTGAAAAAGAGGAAGTGTAAAATGGGTTGTGGAAAATTGGGTTTATTTGGGGGGCAGTAGGGGCCGCGGCAATCGTGGGGGACGGGGATAAGAAACAGAGGGGTTTTGGATGTGACAACTGCTGTGGAATGTATAGGGATTTTCAATTTGATGGGTAAAGGGGACTCAATGGTGAAAGAGGGAGAATGGTGAATGTACGATTAGCAGGTTCTGGCATTGTGAGCTCTTACCGTTTTCAGGGTGGTTCCTGTTCCGGTATGGTCGGTATTGTTGGTTAAATTGAACGCCGTTGTCTTAACTGGGTTCAATTTTGACGGGGGTTTCTGTGATTTAATGCTACAGTCAAAAAAATGTATGTGTCTTGCAGTAAGGGATGTTGTTCGTTAGGTGGGGTGGTTTACGATTCACCATTCGCATTGCCAAAAAGGAGGAGGGAAATGGTGAATTTAAAGGGGGTTTTGTTGGGAGGACATTAAAGGGATTTTTTTTGAAGAGGAAGTAGGGACGAGGGGATAACAATTTGGAAAGGGGGAGGTGATTAAATAAAGTGGGATTGATAAACCAATTTTTTTTACCACTTCTGATAAGGAAAGGAAAACTATTAGAAAGGATGTTGAAGGATCCTGAGGGTAGGGGTTGGGGGGAGGGGGGAATGGTGGGGAGAATTTGATGAACGGGGGTGTGTGGATTTAGGGGCTGGATGTGGTTTGGACTAGGGGGGTATGTTGATTTATGGGGTCTGTTGGACACTGTGGGTTGAGGGGCCCATTAATGGGTTGCTGAGGGTTTGGAGGGTTCATACACATTGAGGCTGTTGGGGAAGACTCGGCATGGACCCCATTTTACATTTGGCATCGTTTTGCCGCCCAGCATTTCAGCAAAAGAAACAGATGAGGTGGCAATTTTTGAGGGGCTGTCTTGCCTCTGGTCCGTAAGGTTTTCTTCGGCATTTGGGCGGTTTGGCTGGAACCGTGTTACGTAGGTTTTTGTTCGTCTGACAGCCTTTGTAGCTTGGGCTGGGTGGAACCTTGCTGACAGAGGGCACAGACTGCTGGGTTACATCTCGAGATTCGTGCATTCATTTTGACTTATGCATTTTGCCCGCATTTTACGCGTCTCGGTATGTGGTGGCAATATGTTTTTGTATTGGCCGTACGCCTGGCAGCGTTGTGACACTGGACGATATCACGTTTGGGGTACCGGTAACCGAATTAAAAAGAGAAAAAAAAGTCTAACACGCACAAATCTTTCAATGAATATAATAATAAACAAAACGTTATAAAACAATTTATCTCAACAACTATGAGATAACCTAACTACCATATGACCATTCATATTCAGTATTACGTTCTAGTTATCATTTTTAACCTGCTTATTTTAAATATTAATCTTTTAAAACTTAGTAAGTTACTGAAATCAGAAGAAATAGCTTTCCAATACCTACAGAGATGTGGATTACTGCACAGGACGAGAAAATGTAGAATAGGACATTTTATGAAGATTTGTTTTTACAAAAACAGAGCTCCTTTTTATAAGTGTTTTTTGAGAAGTTGGAGGGAACAAGTTGGTCCATTTAAAGGAACATGGTTCAATCATTGTTAACTTCCGTTAAGGAAATATATATTTTTTATATATGCCTGGGCTAATGAGTACGCAACCACTAAATTTTGTAAAAAAGAATTAAATGTGTCTTCGAAGACTATAACAGACTGGAAAAATATGTTAAGGGATGTTTGTGCCATGGATATATTACAAAAACCTACGATAATTAAATTTATATCTACACATATAGGAGAAGGTATGAAAAAAGGGATATTTTTGAATGTATTTTGGATTCATTGAGAGACTATTGGCCTCCAAAATGAAAATGTTTATCAATTTATTATAAAATACCACAGGGACCAAATGGACAGAGGAGAGAAAGCTGGCTCATAGTCAGAAAATGAAAGAATTCTGGAAGAGAAAGAAGAAGATCCTCACTGAAAAATAGCTACGAGCCCGTGGTCCTTAGAAGGCAAAAAAAAAAAAATACCTACTTGATTGTTTTTATTAAAATATTTTAAATAAACAATTTTGAACATATGTTCTACACTAGTATTAATTTAATAATAAGATAAATCCCTGTTTTAGAAAAAAGTAACTGGGATGGCTAAAGTAAAAAAGATCCGTGAGAACCCTTAATGAGGGAGGAAACCTTGGTGGTTTCGGCCTAATCACCTCCTTTCACAACCGTTGGCCATGTAGGTAAAAATAGAACAAGATAGGATGTTCTAAGAATATATCCTAACTAAAGTACTGTACGCAAGGCTATACGGGTTGGATTGGTACTGATTCTATTTGTATTTGTATTTGTATTTTACGTATTTATAGTAATAAATATCAGTTGGCCAAAGCGTAGGCACACAACATGTCACTCTCCACATATTTATTTGTTACCACACATTTTTAAGCATCAATTTAATTTCTGCATATCCAGTGGACAAATAATCATACTATCAATATTATTACAGTGATTAAATATTTATTAAAATTTATTAAATATTAATATTAAATATTTATAATTATTAATATTAAATATTTATAATTATTAAATATTAAATACAGTGATTACTGTTTATCGTTTTTATGCATCAAACTTTTTATGATGATCCATTTTCCGGCTTTCTCTTAGTTAACAGGCGCTCGCAAACGCGGAAAATTCTTAGTGTATAGGTTTGAACTTCGAATCCGTTGCGAATGAAATAAAATTTACTACATAAAAATAACATTGAATTATTAGTTTATCTGTTGAATCATTCGTATGTTTAGAGGTAATAACATTCAACTGATCATTTGGTAATGCAAATATTAATATAAAACTATAATAGAATAAAATATTTTACTGCATTCATAGATACGTACTAAATAATATCCGATCAATAATTTATAATTATGTACTATAACTAGTTTTACAAAAAATGTTTTATAATAACAAAAACATTTTACGATGGTGATGTGCAATTTAGCCCCCCCCCCCCACCTATTTCCACGAAAAACCTTCTAACTTAAAAATAATAATTTTTTTTTTTTTACCAATATTTTAGGTTTCACCAAATCACCAACTTCTTGCCTTTCCATTTTCTTCATTCTAAAATTCTGTCTATAATTCTAAAAACACATTCTCTGCCTACATGTGATTATAATGTCACTTATCTTACTCATTTGCCACGAACCAAAAACCTATATTTTCAAAATAAACTTGAAATCCACTTGCTTCTCATTTTATTCCTGATAAAATGAGGTGTCTGAAAAGAAGATAGCCTCGGAACCTTCTAAAATAGAACTTCCTTTTGGGTACCGCCAATGTATAATTTCTCAAGAAGATTCTGCCATAGCAATCGATTTTTAATCGGTCCCTTTCCTTGGAATATTGGAATACCGTTGTAAATTTCAATATATAAAAATTAAAAAAATAATTTTTTTTCTCTTTTTAATCAAGTTGTATGAACTCTCATGCTAAAATACTATTTTTTAAAATATAATTTATCTGGTACTATATTAATAAAAGGAATAGCATTCCATTTACGATGCAACTACAATCATAATCAGTAATATAATGATATCGAACAGTATATGATTTGTATTATAAATTAATCGATGCTTTAGCTTTTCTCATAGTTATTGAATAGAAGTGGGCAAAGTAGTTCCTTTTAGGGAATAGTTCCTTTTGAGGTAGTTCATTCTGATGAACTAGTTCATTGAACTAGTAGTAAGTAGACACCATTCCTAGTAGGAGCAAATTGGAGGTTACTTGTTCAAGTTTGGTTACGTGCCTCGGCTGAGGACACGACAAAACACGATTAAACCCTAAATGAGGAACTAAGTGGCGACGAACTACCTAGTTCACTTAGTTCATTTAGCTACCTTGTTCATTTAGATCAGTAGTTCCGGAGGTCCGACGGTTCCCTGTCCAAGTGGTGGGGCAAATGAACTATAGTTCACCAAAACAGAGAGCGCTCTTTATAGTTCATTTTCATGAACTAGTTCAAATTAACTAGTTCGTTCATGTACTACTCATCTCTATTATTGAATCTCCTTGGAATTTGATTTCAACTATTCCCGCTTTAGTTTTAGTCTATTTTATTAATGAATTTTAAATTAACTGTCAGCGCTGAGCGGAGTACATTTTATTAATTTACCTTTAACCTAACGGATTTTATGAAAGATAAAACATTGAAGCATTGCAAAACATCTGAGCTCTCCCCTCTCACGAAAGTTTACTCACCGGCGATTGTAAACAGTATAACCTACTACTGCGGGTTATTGAAATATTAATAAGGAGTGATGGTTATTTTGATTATTGTTAACTGTGTTGTTATTTAAGTTATTCGCTATTTTTTGATTTCCTGATTATTTTTTCGAATAAATGCTGTTGCCAAGTACCTTTCCTGCCTAGCTGTCATGTTGACATCTTTATGTTTGTATCAACATATATGATGTACACTTGAGCGTCCTGTTTTGCTAATGATTGGTTTATTTATTTTTGTTTTAACGTCAATGGTACTTGATGCTGGTAATAGTATTGTTTTACTATGAATATGTTTAAGTTGAATAGCATTTCGCATTTAACTGTGTTTGTTACATTTAAATGTTCAGTTATAACTTTTTCATTTTATTTTTAAAATATTTAAGGTGTTCTATACAGCAACAATATGAGTATGAATATTTATGAAGAACTATTCAGATTGATTCAGAGACAAGATTTAGAAAATCTTAAGCTTATTCTGTCAACCAGCCCTGATGTCAATGTCATGAAGACCGATTACAGGGGCCAAGGGACAACACTTCTCCACTATGCAACAACAGCGGAGATTTGTAAAGAGTTAATACTGCATGGAGCTTGTGTCAATGCCAGGGATGTTGAAGGGCGAACACCTTTGCATCATGCAATACTATACAGAAGAGGCTTAGAAATAGTGAGAGAACTTTTGAGATGTGATGCATATGTAAATGCGTGTGACAATTACAAATGTACTCCGCTGATGGTTGCTTTACAATTATGGGGTAAAGATTTGCTAGAAATAGTAAAAGAACTTTTACAATATGGAGCCGATCCTAATGTTCACGATTACCAAGGCAACTCAGTTCTTACCCTGGCTATATATGAAAAAGACTTGGAGTTGATTAAAGAGCTGCTGGAGTGGGGTGCTGATATCAATATCCAAAACAGGTCGCCTATTCATTGCTTTCTTCTTTTCCCCACGCCTCTTTCTGCAGCTATTAATGGTGATGAAGATTGTGCTAAAGTTATCATAAAAATGACTGTCTTGAAAGAATTCGATAATAATTATAAGAAAATTTTAGATTTAAATCGTTTCATTGACATAAGCAGTTTTAGTAAACTGTCAGCATACCTAGAAGAGTGTGCCTGTGAAATCGTTCAAATGAAATCTCATAGGATTAATATTAAATATTCTTTGTTTGACTTTGTTAACAAAAATGGGAAGAGTTCTAAACCACTGTATTGGGATGATGCCACTATTAGTAATCTATCCTCTTCTTACCCTATTTATTATGATGTCATTTTGACAAATATTCAACCACATTTGTTAAGAGCTAAACTTTTGAACAAATTAAAATGTCAACGATTACATGTTAATGCAGATCTATCATCTGATTATCGCAAAGGCAAAGAAATCTTTCTTGATGCAGATTGCTTGTTTAACATAGCTGAGTTTCTTACAAATGATGAATTGTCAAAGTTACTTAAAGCTTTTAATAACATTTAAAGTCCTAATGCTACCAACCCAAAGTCATTCACAAGATTGATGACAAACCATATAATAAATTGATGTATTGCACTCCTAAAGCTTTTCAATTTAAAAATATTGATGTATTCTTTTTTCTTTTCTTTTTTTTTTTTTTTTTTTTTGTAATTTGAACATTTTATATTATTATGGGTAGTATATTATTTTATGCCTTATAATGTTTAATATTATTATTTCTTTTGACTGTGTAAAGTTAGATTTTATGTCAAATCTAGAAGTGAAATGTTGAAAACTGTAATAATGGTAAAAGAGAGCTGTGATTAACATAGTTTTTTTCTTTTTAATAGATTTAATTTTTAAGTGTTTTAAGTCATAAAATGTACCTAATAAAAATTAATAAACAATATTTTTCTTATAACATGTATTTTTATTTAAAAATTAGTATTACTATCTATTCATTAATAGTCTTCGGAAATCCTCATTCGAATGTAGTTTGCCTTATCTTATAATACCTGAGCATAAACATCATCCAGTCACTATTAAAGTGTAAGTAGAATAAAAATCATGAAAAGAAAACTTAAGATAATTTCATAGAGACAAAACATATATGTAAGAAAAGATTAAACTTTTGTTTTATAAACTTATAAGATAAAGAAAAAAAATATTTTTTTCTTGTGTTTTGCTCTAGTAAAAATTGTTTTAGTTGTCAACAAATGAGAAAAGTATTTAATCCTGACTAATGTTTGAAAGTAGACTGCCTGGGGCTATATTTTGTTCTATTGTGTATCGGTGTTTATTTTTTAATTTAATAATTAGAAACAGAACTTATAAGATAAAGAAAAAAAATATTTTTTTCTTGTGTTTTGCTCTAGTAAAAATTGTTTTAGTTGTCAACAAATGAGAAAAGTATTTAATCCTGACTGTTTGAAAGTAGACTGCCTGGGGCTATATTTTGTTCTATTGTGTATCGGTGTTTATTTTTTAATTTAATAATTAGAAACAGAAGAGACAAAGGAGTACGAAATGTGTATGAAGCTTAAATGAAATTTACATAAGGAATTTAAAAGCAGTGAAAGAGTTTATATACCTAACCTTTTATTTAGAGGAATAGAAAGAAACATTTTGAAGTGAAGTTTTTTTATTCTTGTGGATTAGTATTGTTAATTATTTGGAGTTAATGGTACCTCAAATTGAATTGATTTGTCATCAAAATCAATTTTTAACTTCATTAAGAACAATTGTCTACATAAGAGTGAATACCAAAATGTGTAATTGTAATGCATGTAAACTCCAAACATAAATCTAATGTAACAAATATTTCTGTTAGCCATTTGTATAATTGACATAAACATGAGCTGCAATTTATGGCTATTGTAACAGGATGTAGTTTTCAATTGAGGTTTTATTTGAGAAAGAAGCTTTCTTGTTTGATTTGTAAATTAAAAGATAGATATCAAAGTTAACTAAAAAAAAAAAAAATTAATAGAACTTGAAATAACCAAATATGGTGAACAAAAAAATATTAGTAATGGTACAATATTTAGGTTAATTTTTAGTTTCTTTGAAGAGCTTAAGTTAATATTTTGGCCCAATTTTAAAAAGTATTTTTTTCCTTTTTGTTGCCCTTCTTCACCATCACAATTCAGTTGATTGTCACGACGATTTGAGTACCTTAAGAAGTTAATTAAATAACAAGTTGCATTTCTTTTAAGTTATCCAACATTATATACATATAATGAAGCGGTCCTGGAAACAATGTTATTTAATAGTTTTTTTACTTTTTAATATAATATAATATTAACAAATGTTCTTGTGGGAATGGGTGGTATTGGTAGGCATCCAATTCCCTCACATCTCAAAACAACTAAGATGATGTTTTTTATTTATTTATTGATAATACAAGCAATCTGAGTGAGTCTTTCTTAGTTGTAATACTTTTTGTTTCCATTTTAAAGTATTTAAGTACTTAATAGTCATTATCATTATATTTTTGTAACTTTTCCTTCTTTCAAGTTGTTAGAAGAATTATTGGAAATTCAGGAATCAGTGACTGGTAACAACTGAATAAATTAAGATTAAACAATAGAAACTGACTTAAAAAAAAAACAAAAAAACTATTGATATTTACAACTGTATACATTAAATACAAGAAGTAAATTTGAGGAAAATGATTACTTTAACTTATCGATAAAATGTAAAGAACTGCTCATTAGTAGCTCTTGAATAAAAGTTCTACACTAGGTCTCTTGGCCATCTTCTTTTCAGATGCCTCTGAGGATAATCGGGAATTGGGGCTGAAGAAAGTTGGGAGAATTATGTATTAGAGTGGGTATGGAGTTTACTATGAAAGGATAGGTATCTGGTTTGGGCCAAATTGTATGGAGCATTAAGATTTTTACGGATAGGTTTGTGAGGATTGGAAAAGGAAAGATTTGAACAAGAAGAATTGAAAGGTTAAGAGGAGCCTTGAAGCTCAACTCCATATGCCCAAATGGGACTAATTACTGTCATGTATTGAAGTCTTTTGTGATTTTTTAGAAGCTTGTGTGATAAATGTTAGAGTAGTCAGAAACAACAAATAGATTCTTGTCTTTTAAGTCTCTGGTAGGCAGAATCTGAAAAACCCATAACTTTCTTAATTGATCAGCATTTTACTCAAACTCCTAGCATAATGTATATATGAAATTATGTTTTCTTGATGGGTCTTGAGGACAGATCCCATTTTCCTTTCCATCTTTTCCTTAGTATTTGTACTTACTAAATCACATATTTTTTAAATCTTTTCCTTACCTTGGATTTTAGCAACACAGTTGTTCATAACAGTACCATTACTACTGTCAAGTAGCATTATTTATCTTCCATTTTTGTACTCATAGATGATCCCTAGTTATATCCCTGACGATTCTGTGATACCTGAAAACCACTTTCCTTTATCTGCACTAATTCTTCTTCCTTAAGTCCTAAGGTTATAGTTTGCTGAGTTCACTTATGTCTTTCTGCTACCCAGGACTGCAGAAGATTATCCTGATTAATCTACTGAAAAAAAAAATTTCTTCGTTGAGGAATCAGATTCCCGTATAATCCTCATTCGGTCATGACAATATGATCTGCAGTCTCCAGAAGACTCTTAAGAAGAGCATAGGAGGCCAACATATTTGCCAAGGCTATAAAGCTGAACTCAAACTCCCCTGCCCTGTGAGAAATTGTGTCTGGGAGAATCCACTTTGCTTCAAGCCGTTTTGTATTGTTTCATTTTTAACAATTTATATAATGAGGGCAGTGATATTTTGTGTTCGTGGGTCTATGGCTAAGGTGACCAGGTTATGAGATTCTCAAAACGGGACCCTCAATATCGGGGAAGTTAGAGACACCCTTAAAAAAATACTATTTACCAATATATATATATAATACTATTTTATTCAATCAGACTACATTTATAAATAAACTCGATTATCACTTAAATAAAAATATTGTCGAAAATACTGACTTCAATGTTTATTTTTCATATTTTTGAGATGAGTGAGTTTTTTTTTCAAAATATCAGAATTTTGTTTGATGAAATCGAAAAACTGTACACAACCCATTGCAAAGTTACATTTTACTAGCATCATTGCTTTAAGGGTCGACATTTTCATTTGAGATTTTTCTAGCGACCAAATGTCATTAATAATTGAGAAAACACGTTCCACTGGAGCGTTTGTTCCTTGTAAGGACAAGAAAAATGAAACCATCAGTGCAATATTCTTGATAGGGACATTTTGATTTGCAAAATGAAGAAATCTGATCTAGAGAAGGTTTCTCATCGGTCCACTTGAAAATATTTTTCTGTGTCACGTACTTCTTTGGATAAGTCACTTCGTCAAAAAGCTCACTATCGGAAATCTTAAGCATGATAAATTTACTAGCAATCAGGTCAATCCTCCTTGGTCCTTTCCCACTCAGGAACTTCCTTTAGAGTTATCCATTTCTATTTCTTCATGTTTTAAAGATTTAATTTAGTTAATTCATTCATCACCAATGAATGGAATTTAGGAAGCAAACTCGTTGCTTTCAAAATTACATATGGGACAAAATATATGTAAAACGGGACAAATAAGCGTCCCGAGCATATATTTTGGGACAACGGGACGTCTGGTCACCTTATCTATGGCAGAGCATCTGAGAACTTGAGCGGGTGCTTGGGTAAGGCAAGGCAAGGGAACTGCTTAGCCCTCCTATTTAACTTCTGATTGTATTGAGCATGAGAAGAGCCATCTGATTACAAATGGAAGATACTGTTTTCAAAAGATGGTAGATAATCCACGGATTTCCTAATGACTTAGATTTGAATGCCAGATTGTACTTTGCCATGCCGGATACATTCCTTTTCCTTCAGTGAGAGGCTGGTGGAATGGAACTGATAATGACTGCTAACCGAGGACCTTCTACCTTACCTGAAGAGGAGGTAAGGAGATACGTATCCCCATGTACTTTATTGATGACCTCACTTACGCATCAGAGAGCTTGGCCCTAAATAGAGCCAAGGAATTCGGCCTGTCTCGAACTGAATCCAGGAGTTGAGGAAAGATATAAGAGGTGATAAGTTATGTATGAATTGGGAGAAGGCCAATCAACACTGAATATTAGAATATTGGCACCTCTTCAACGAGCAAGAATGCATACAAACCAATCAATATTAGAGGAAAAAATCTATGTAGGGAAAATTGGAAGACTGAGACTGCTATAAGCAGGCATGGCTGATTGAAGAGGCTCAAAGAACAGTGATTGACATTAAATTGGACTGCTGCTCATTGGTATTGGTTGCCCTGATTCTTTGCGAATCTTCGAACAAAGAAAAAAAAAATAGAGAATGTTATTCATTCATAGATTTCTTTAGCTTTATATCTTCAAATATATTTTTTAATGGGTTTGTTAGACATTTAGTTTGATATTAAGATGGCTTCAACGGGTTTGAAATGTTAGTGAATAATTTTAATTAATCCTCAGAGATTTTAAATTTTGCAGATTTAACTTTAAGTTTTTTTTTTTTTTTTTTTTTTTTTTTTTTTTTGGGGAGGGTATAATAAGCTTGAAATTCCCTTTGGTCAGATTGCTACTTATTATTAGGAGTATGCCATCGAGTTAGATCCCTGTGGTCAGATTGCTACTTATTTGGAGTATGCCATCGAGTTAGAGGATGAATTCATCTGTTTAAGATCTGAGATCAATGTAGAAAATTACATGGCACAGGAAATTCACTGAAGGATTGCTTTCATTTATAGATAGATGCTTTTTAGGCTTATAGGACATTCCTCGCTAGGGAAGTCTCTAGAACTACCAAGATTGATCTCGTTTATCATCTGGCAAGCTCGTATATTACAAGATTGATTTGAAATATATGATTGGCTTAGGACCAGATGCCAATGAAAATACCAGTAACCAAAAGAGGATAAATATTATTAAAACAAATTATATTTTAGCATATATATGCTAGAATATAATTTGTTTTATATTCATAAGGTATTAGTTGACAGTGAAGTATTTAGAGATGCAGATTGTTGGGGTAGGCAGTCATAGATACGCAGCAAATCAAAATAATATTTTAATTTATAATGCCGACGTTTCAACTTACTTGCAAGCCTTCATCAGGCTTGCAAAGCAAGTCTTTTTTTTTTTTTTTACCATATTCTCTGAACCCCTGATGAAGGCTTGCAATGCAAGTCGAAATTTGGGCATTATAAATTAAAATATTATTTTGATTTGCTATGTATCTATGACTGCCTACCCTAACAATCCACATCTCATGATTTGTTTTAATACATATCTAACAAATTTAATACATATCTAACAAAAGAAGACTGCTGAAGGTTGGATATTATGAAAGTTGAGATCAATAGTTTAAATTATACATATTTTATTAGTATCATTACATTTCAATACAATAGGAATACTTAAATTACGATTGGAGATAACTTTTTACAATCGGCAACATTGCATTCGAAATCACTTCTATAAAACATCATAACTTTCAGTCTTTACTAAATGACAAGTAATTTTTAAATTTACTTATTCTATTCTTTGGACTTCATCGGCATACGACTATTATAACATAAACTGCTACACATACCACATTAACACATATCACCGATTATTTAAATCATCAATAAACATTCATAATGACAAATGACATTAAAATATATTGTAAATATACATTAAAGTTTATAGTTTATAATTAACAAAATATGTTGGAACATTAGTCATCTCTTAAAAAAAAAAAAAAAAAAAAAAAAAAAAAAAAAAAAAAAAAAAAAAAAAAAAAAAAAAAAAATGATCTATGGTAAAATGGTCAAAGATAACTTATGTTGCCAACAATTTAGAAATTGTAAAATATAATATTGCTATTACATAGCATGGTAATCATTATAAATACAACTTTCTATACAACAATACAGCACTTAAGGATATTACACTAACTTTACAAACAACAAAAATCAGCAGAAGTAAAGTAACATTAATCTTGTAATAAAAGGCTAACAACATTTACAATGGACAAAGGTACATCGAGGAGAATCATAGCAATTTAGTTTTAAGATTTGAACAGATCTCAATCTTTCTATTAATAATAATAATAATAATGCTAAAATTGGTGCATCATAAAAACATTTAAAATGTGGTAATAATTATACATTGACTAATTTGAAAGATAGTCACTAGAAATTTTGTCAAAAATTAAAGATTAATAGTTCTAGGAAAATATTGCAAAACAATACAACATGAAAGAAAAATTAATATTTAATAGGAGGTATATTTTTAACTAGATTATGTAATATAAGTTAAATTAAAACATTTTCACACTCTGATCTTCATGATAAATTATATCTTTCAACAATTATAATTTTTACATTTTTCAAACAAAAAACAAAAGCAACAATGAATAATCAATGGAAAATGAAAATGAATAATCATTAACCACTATTCCATGCTCTTTTGTATATTTTATATCAATATTAATCGTGAACAGGAGTAGTTGCTCCAAGGGAACAATGAACAGGTTCCCATTCACCTTTGCCATGAATACATAAAATAACCTGTATCTCAAAGCTAGAACTTTTTTTTTTCCTCAATACAAACTAGAAATCACACTTCATAAAAAATGTAGTGGAATGTATACATAACTTTCCTTTTGGAAAAATCAATCAGTCTAAGCCCTTAAAATACTTTACAGGACATACACACTCCCAGTATAAAAACATACACAAATTAGTATCAAACTATACACACATTTCAGTCTGTCGATTGGTTTTGATTTTGTTAATTCAATTATCATTTTAAAATAAGGCATTTTGAATTGCATTTACTAGAATAATAGAAAGTAATCATAAATCTACAAATTGCTGTGATTACAATTTAGAATTGGCGTGTTCTGATGGACATTAAAAGGAAAAACAGAGAAGTCTATGGTTTTACTTAGCATGTTTAGCTTTAAACTTGGCCATGAAATAAGTTTTGAACCAATTTTGGATTGCCAAGTTCTTAGTAGGACATAATCATAAGACTCATTTTCCGTTTTGCAAACTTGAATGAAAAATAGCAATTAGTAATTATCGCAATAACAGTAGGATAACAAAGGAGAACCTCTAGATTCTTTCTCAGATATAATTCAATTCAATATTAATTTCAACTTCACTTTGATATAGAATAAATATTTTTTTAAATTTCCTATATTTTTGGACTGCACATTGAATGCAGTAACTTACTAATTATTTGAAAATTCTAGAGCCTAATTAAAGTTAAATGGCTAAAAGTAATTTACTATATCTGATTATGTCCTTGATAATTCGACTTCTGTATTAGATTGGCCAATGAATTAAATGACCCTACATTTAGTAGCTATAATTTTCTACGAAAATTATGCATCAACTTAAAAAGTCAGGAATACAAACTAAAATTAATCCCAGTTAGCAGAATCTAAATATGTTTAGAGCTCAACAAGCGACTCATGGGCGGAGAACATTCGCTAAAAATTGACCTGGAATATTCCCAGCGGGTTTGTAATTGGCAACTATTATCACTTGGCCTAATTTAGATTTGGCTCTGCCAACACCAATCTCTTTAGAACCTCGCCAGACCATCTGCGTGAAGTGCCCTAAAATAACAGAACAACCATTGAATAATTTAAAATATATAAAGACATAATTTATAAAAACAAAATAATTGATTGACAATGATTTGATACCTGCGATGAGAGCCCTGGGCTCGACCCCATAATTAAAATGCCTGACTTCTGAATACCAACTCGTACAGGCATCCTTTGCACCTCCAAGTCGGGAGCTCCATATACCCAGAATGTTTTCCCCATAAGGACAATTTGGGCGTTGCTCTATTTTTTCTTCCTTCGCTAGGTGCATTGCCCATTCTTGAGCATATTTATTTAGCTACAACATAAACCATTTTTTAAAATATCTGATCTCTCTAACTCTTCTCGCTTCTCAATATTCTATTGACAAATATCAATTTAAATTTGGCGAGTTTACTGTTTTATAATGAAAATGAAGGGGACATCCATTAATTACATTTTCTGTTAATTCTGGCTGTTTTTCTTTTAATTAGAACCCGTCTCATCTCAAATTTGTTATGTTTATTTACATCAATCATGAAATTGTTTTTTTCATGCATTTTGTTTTGCTATATTCCACTAAATACAGAGGTGAAAATATAGATAAAATGAGAGGAGAAAATAAAACACTACTTGTAAGTTACACTTTAAGAATTTGTCTAAATTTATTAAATTTTTTTTTGTTGTCTATAATAATAATGTTATATTATTTGAATTGAGGCATAGAATCCCAAAACCAGCCACGTCCAATTTCCAAATTTTTTTTTTTTTTGATTAGTTTTTCTACTAGATTATCTTTAGGTGGAAGGCTTTCTCCCAAAAGTAGTTAAACCACATTTAAAACAGCCATACAGAAAATAAGGCCTCTTCCTAATCCAGGACCTGTCACTTTTATCGAACAGCTGTGAAAAATCAACTTGGCTTGATTTGGAATTCTGAGCCTCAATTATAAAGTTAACATGAGGTTTTCAATGAAACCCCTCGCTCTTCAGATAAAATTTTTCCAGAGCACTTCTATTTTAATTCAAGCAGAGGTAATTAATGGATTTCTCCTACATTTCCAATTTATTCATCTTACATATAAATAAATTACTTATTACATAAATGAACAAATTTAACAGGAAGAAAAAAAAATTCATGAATTACTTAATGAAAATGAAATAAAGACTGTAAACATGAAATTCGTGGTTATGAGTGACCTATCAACTGTCTCTTGCAAATTGTAAAAATATAAATTTATAATATTTTTACAAACAGCTATTTGTGTTCATAAAACTTAAATTTGATTCAAAAATACCATTCTTTACAGATAGTTTTTCCTATTTGTGTAATAATTTTTTGAATATTTTGTTTTAGAATAGGAATGGCAGGATAAGGATTACCGATAAATATCACAATGTGGATTTTTTCTAAGAATTCTGGGTTCATGCAAATGGATGGTTGCAGGAAATAATGACCATAGCCCATTCCAGTTGATTCTACAGGATGAACCTCTCTAGCTCAAATTTAAGAATTTATAAATTTTGCTGAGAGAATTAATAAATGATACTATTTATGCAAGAAAGAATACAGCTCCTATGTAATGAAGGGTACATTTATTGGATATCAGCCTAGCGCGATCACAGACCAAGTGCTGTTTCTACAATTATGAGGATTTTAATGCAATTTTGATTGTTCTTTACTGTGGCCCTTCTAATACTAATGATTATGACATGTCACTTTAAGCAACAATAAGAATCCATAATAATTCAAATAATCCAACAATATTTTGTCTAAGCTATATAATTAAATTATCTTTATATTCTGCAGCCATCTACATTCTATAGTGACATATCTCTTGTTCTTCAGATTTTCGTGGATTGCTAAAACTTTCTGATTATTTAATTTTTTATTTTTTTTAATCACAAGAAGAGTTTCCCTTTTGGCATGCCTTGTTTAATATTGTTTTCCATTATTGGCATTTGTCTTGTAAAATTATTATTTAACCAACCACAGAATGTTTACTATTTTCTTATAAATTCAAATCTTTTATTTTTACCATTTGTTTATTTCATTTTCCTTTTACTTGTAACTATAAAATAGTGTTGTAAGTATCAAATTAATATCATTTTGTACTACCATCTTTTTGAAGAATATTTTTTATTTAAATAGGTAAAGTGCATTCAGTGATTATCATCATATTTCAATTTTTTTTTTTTTTTTTTTTTTTTTTTTTTTTTTTTTTTTTAATTCAGAATATGTTAAAATTACATTTTTGAGTATTACATATTACAATATAAGCCTGATCAGTAACATTAAAGTATAATTTATTTACTATCAATTATATTAAACTCAATAGTTCAATAGGTTGTTGCTCTCTCGTTTAAATTGAGTATCAAACGTCACTGTGACAACTTCTAGCTGTATCAAATCAATAATGACTTTTTTAAACAGCTTGAGATTGGATTTTCAACTTGATACCAAGAAAAGAAGCTAAGAAGCAAATAAATCTGTTGATGTGAATAAGAAACATTGATATATATTTATAATGAAGATTCAATACCTAATGTTCAATATCTATAACCTGAAGAATATATAGTGTCTATAATAGAAAGAGCTTTGTTTGGTTCCATGTCAAATGGTCAGATCTTAGCAACGAGAAGTGTGTTAACAAACCAAGTCAATGAGGAATGACAGACAAGCAAGGTGCTTCCTCAAATCGTTGGTTAGTATTGTAACAACCGTAAGTTCTATTCAGTAGTTATTATACTATTCTTTATGTTAAAACCATCTGTTAAAATGACCAGATATCGCACAAATGTTTTTCAGTTTCTCAGTATATCTTGTAGAACAATACTTTCAGTTTTTAACATTTATTAACCACATTCAATACATTGCTATTGATTAAAAGGAAGCATAAATTAGGTTGTTTGAAACTATTTAAAGAAATGAAATATGATTTCGTAAACTTATGTAATAATCTTCATGAGTTGACTATTGACATATATTGCATTGATTCCATGTAGTAATCAATATCTCATATGCTCATTATAGTCTCAATTTTATCATTAGCCATATGGTTTCATTACTGTTGTAGTATAGTCAGCAAATACATTTTAAATAAAAATAGAATTCACACAATCATAAAATAATAGAACAAATATTTTAGAAATAAATTTCCCATGCAAAAAATGTTTTTATTATAATAAAAAAGGAAATTTGCATTAAAGACTAAATATAAGGAAAGGATAGAAAAGGAGAGGATTGTTGTAGAAGATTATTATTTTAGTTACAAATAAAATAGCTATATCAAATAATAAGGAACTCTCAACCAAAATATTTAACGTTCCATTACAACATGCAAATATTATAATGGCTAATTCAATGTTTAGACACCTCTTGATTGATATGCAGCGGAGGGCTTCCATGCCTCGATCTATATTCGTTGTGAAGTTTCACCATATCTTTTTGAAACTCTTCATCGTTTTTAACTTCACTAGCCAAGCTTTTCGGGGGGTGAGGGAAGCCACTGAAATCAAAACATGTTATTTAAAGTAAATATATCTGAATATATCATCAGAAAAAAACAAGAGCTGGGTGAGAAAGGAAGTCAAAATATACAATATAGCCAATTTACCCAAGAGGTGGGACGTTCTCAGCAAAAGAGCCAATGAAATTCCCAGGTGGGTTATAATTACAGACCACATAAACTTGTCCATTCTTGCTTGTTGCCATACCTACACCCAATTCCTCACTTTCCATCCATACTACTTGGGTAAAATGTCCTGAAAAAAATTAAAGAAATAAAATCACTTGCCATTAATAAATATTAATGAATCTGATTCAATAGTTTATTATCAAACATATTTAAATTTTAATGATATAACTATACTAACCAGACTAGTTTAAGAGAAACTGTAAATTTTCACATAGTCGATGAATTGTGGAAAACTTTAGAAATTTTATAAATGCTAGTTTTTTGTTATATGATATTGTTAATTAACTAATACAGATCTTTCAAGATCTTGAATCATTCAAATCTTGGTTACTTAAATCTTTCATAAAAATTTGTGTTCTACCAACAGCACCAAGTTTTATTTAATAGGTGGGTTAGATCAAATACCTCCCACTGAGATTTATAATATGCATTTCTCAATCTAAATTAAAACCAGTTAAGATTTTTTTGATTCCCATTAATCAAAAACCCTCATTGGTAAACATCTTTTTTGTGAGAAAAGATATAGTCACACTTCACAGCCATTACCAAACAGGCTAATGGTAAGTGGTGTTTCTCTCTGAAACATTTTCTCAAGACTACGAACCTTTTCATAACTTATTGCGGCTATTTGGATCCTGAAAATCTATAAACTTTTTTTTTATATTTTTTTAAATTTATTTATTTTGGCTTTGTGTATATCCACATCTGCCACATAAAAATACATTCATTTTTTACTATTCATCTATAAGCTATAAACTTGCCAATTAAGATTCAAATTTATAGATATATTTTACCATGTAAGTATCAGGTTTACATACCTGAGGTTACATAACCTGTCAGGTTTACACACCAAACCAATAGAACACTCGCCCAAATGACTGCTAGTGCTATCTTACACTAATTATTACAAAAAGCTTGTTTAGAAAAGAAAACAATTAATTAGTAATCTGAGTGACCACTTACTTTAACTTATATTATAAAAACTGATTTTTTATTTTTATTTTTAGAAGTTACGGTATAACTTATGCTGGATTGCAGTGGCATATTAAAATTCAATTATAACCTTGTCATCCCTCAACGAAACAGTTTTAAGTTATTGTAATTAAAAACCTGACAGCATTTTTTAAATTATAATTTTTATATTCGCTATTAATTTTTTTTAAATGATTTTCCTTCTACCGATGCCTTGTATGTTGAAAAAAGAGTATGATCGCTTCAGATTCGACCAGTTAAAGGGAACCTTAAAAAGTAAAGATAGATTGTTGTTTGAAAATAATAAATTTTTTAAAAGCTATTAAAAAAAAGTTCAAGTTACAATTCTTGCTTTTGTCTCAATAATATTAACTCAACCTTAACGTTTTGGGACCGCTAATTCAGTAACCAATTCTATGAAAACACTCATAATAAAAGGGATAATCAAATCATCGGACAAAGCCTGCTTAGTACTATAATCCTGAAGTATGATAAAGACGGAAGTTTTATTTATTTATTTTTTATAGCTTTCCGCGAAACAAGAATTAGGTCAATAACGTATCGAAAAATTTGTCCAACTTTTAAAAGAAGTTTTGATCATAACACAAAGATGAGAGATTAGTCCTATTAATTTTTAAAATATATCAAGCATAAAATTTGTCATCAGAATTAAAGGCTAGAGCTGTTTTAACACAATGTATAACAATGTAGAGCCTTATAAAATAAAGTGACTTAATTTGTATAAATTATATATGTACATGTATCATTTTGTCATCATCATGCTGCTACCCTAGCACAGCATGTATTAACTAACCTCTTTCAGATAAATCCTGACGTGAAAAAAATATTTGCACCATTTTTTATCCATTGTAGTTAATTATAACAAATCATGAGTAAAAAATGGTCTATTTTTGCTGATCAATTCTGCTAGAATTTTTTTAAAAATCTTTTTTAGGAGTAGGTGCGGGAACGTTTTGGGACAGCAGGGAAAAGGGATTGTTTTCAGCTATCTGGCAACACTGCTCAAACCTTATCAAACTGCTAAGGTTAGGACGGCTCCTCCCATACCATCCAGAACAAATCAATTCTCGTTTTCCAACAACAGTAATTATAATATTTATTAAAAAAAAAGAGCCTAAAATGTACCATTACATCATGTAACACTTTCATATAAGGAATGAAATAATGCAAATATAACGTAGTAAATACATCTGAATTTGTAATAAGATAATAAATTCCACGATTTAAAAATATTTTGATTCAATTAATACAAAATTGATCGATAACATGACCTTTCCAAATAATAATAATAATTAGCCGAGGCGGTTCGTCAGGAAGGATTGTTGAAGGATATTATGTTGGCAACATTGCAGTCCCAGTTTGAACCTCATGTCAGTCAGTAAGTTATCTGTTGTGCAATTTTAATTTGATTATTATTGACCAGTGCTTCTTTGATCTCAGGAGGTCACTTTATTGTTAATAATAATAAACGTAAAGTATTAATATCTCTTTTTGGTGAAGAACATTTCTTTTTATATCAAGATATATGATGGCGCCAACGCTGACTCCTGAAACCTTCTCTGCCATAATGAGGAAGTCCAAGTCACTCTTTTCACGCAAGAAATATGAAGAAGCTCTGGATGTCATGATACTTATTCAAGAAGATGTCGATAATTTTTTAAACTTGAGTGACTATAGATTGCTGACTTTTTATAATAACGTGGGTGTTTTGTATTATTATCTGAGAAAACCTTGCCTCAGTTCCTTTTATTTTAACAAAGCCTACCAAATATATTTCTTTCATGTGTTCAGAAGATGTTCTAATGATGTTACTAATCATCGATCACAAAGTTTCTATTCAGAAGCCATTCATAAAATAATTTACAATATGGGGCTGTGTATGCTTTTCAGGATGAAACTGAATGAAGCATTCTTCTATTTGAGAGAAGCTGCTCAAGGTTTGCACAGATCACCTTTGGTTTGGCTACGCCTTGCAGAGTGCTGCATACTTGCTTACAAAAGAGATCATGAAGGAGAATTCAGTGTTCTCAAAAATGGAAACTTACTGGCCAATAGTAAAGTAGGGAGTGGATTAATGTCTAAGATAGTTTTAAACAGTAAATTCTGTAGAGATTCAGGGTACACAAGTAACCCTCAGCGTTATCAAGGTGAGGGACCCAGTTTGGGGTTTGCTTCTATCTGTCTCAAAAACTCTTATTTCCTCCTCTCTGTAGGAAACAGCAGATTGAAACAAGCAGTGCTAGCGGCAAGCTCATATGTTCACCTTACAATTGGTAATCCTGTTATGGCACATAAATATGCAAATATTTTAGCAGAAGAATCTTGTTATGTTTACAAATATTTGAGTAAATTATACATGGCAGAATCTCTTGTATTATTGAACCGGATTGGAGAAGCTATAGAACTCTTGAAGACGACATACATCAGTGATTACGATTCTTTTGAAAACTTACCAGAGGACGACTGGTTTTCTAATATAAACACTACCTCCCACTATGTCCTCAATTATAACTTGATCGTATCTCTAACTCTTAATGGGCAGTTTCATGAAGCATCTGAACTTTTAAGAAATTTTTTGAGACTAAAAGTGTCTATTAATGAAGTTCCGATCCATATTGTCGCATTGGCTCTGTATATTGAATTAGCGACAGGGAGAGTTGATGCGGCCAGGTCAATTATAAAACAACAATGCCCACAGCTGTTCCAACAATAATAATGGATATAAGTTCAAAATAAGATGGATCAACTGCTTGATGTTTAAAAGAGGATTGATAATCCAGGCTTGGAGAATTTGAAAATTGAAAATTCATGTGTCCATCAATTCAAAGTAAGAGTGACCAGACACAGAATGCTGATTTTTGTGCTTATTGCAATTTACCCCTTTATGTGATTAATCTTAAAAGTTTTTGTTATTATTATTATTTTTTTTCTTTAATCTGAACATTGTTGACATCACCCTTTTAGTATCTCCATAGTAATATGATTTTTGTTATATTATTTTTTTAAATAAATTAACATCATTTTTATCTTAATGCATTTCCTTTTGGTCCCTTTGTCCTTTTGTCCCCCCACTCGATAAACATAACGGAGAAATCATGAGCTCTACAATCATAGGACAACAATGGTTGTGCCCAATAGCAAGATAAATGAATGAACTAATTTGGAAAAGATTAAGTGATCAGTAATGAAACCGAGTTAAATGTTCTCCTTCAGTAATCAGTCATTAGAAAAAGAGAGAAATAGCACATTTACAGTGCAACAATTAAATATTACAACTATAGTGTTAGGTGTTCATTTTTTTATTTCAGGCAATAATGTTTGGTATTATTATTATTTTTTTTTTTTTTGTATTTTATGATTGATATGTGATAAATGAGATTCTAGTTGTAAATAATTAAATTCTTTTAAACTTGTTAATTTCTTATAAATATAAATTAAAAAATATTTCCTTATATTATTTCTGAATGTATTAGATTTTACTCTAAATCATATTTTTAACCACCATTCAGCTTAACTTTAGCTCAATGTGGTATTTAAATATTAGAATTATATGATTATTTGAAGTCTTAGGGTCTTTTTTCAACCTCTAGTTTTCCAATCTTGGCAATAACTAACTGGTTATTTTAGCTGATATGGGGATATGATCATGGGGACTGAAGAACATAAGAGTTGATCTGTTTGATAGTGACACCCTCTATTTATGAATTGTGGTCAGTAGTGTACAGTGTACTTTGTAAGTTAAATGTACTTTCTCTTATCTAAATTTATGTGTTTTTCAGTTCCCATATCTTTTGAGATTTTATGATATTTTTTTTACAGATTAAGATGCCCTCATCATAGAAATTATTGGAGACGAGGTAACATTGCATGATGAGGGGCTTCATTAGTAATTACTCCAGAAAACCTGGGCCATCAATGGTTTAATATTACTCTCTCATGAATCACTACTCGTTTTGGATAAATTCACAAGTAAAAAACAAAAGAATTATTTTTTGAGATTTTGAAGTTGTGTAAAAAACCTGTGGCCAACAGTTAATGATCAGTTAAAAATGACTTATTTATGTAAACATTTGAAATAAGTGAACAAAGACACATACCAGTCTTTAGTGAAGTAGGCTCTTTGTAAAATACATGGCTTGATATTTCCGAATACCAGTGCTCGACAGGCTCCCTTCCGGACAACCTTGTCTTATTGCCGGACGACCAGATGAAGAACAGGTTCTCCCCGTACTCAGACTCAGATCGGTGGATCATTTCTCCTTTGGCTGCTAGGTGCCGAGCCCACTCATCGCTGTACCTACACAGCTGTAACAAAATAATGGCACTAATTAAAACAAAAAATATGGAGAATGAATGAATAAATTACATCAGCTAAATAAATAAATTCATTGATTTGTGGAAAATGTATGTATAGTCAGCAATTAACTATAGCAACCAACAGTTAATCATTTTAAATAAAATGTTTTGAAACCACAATAAAGACTGATTATAAAACAGGACTAAAGTTAGTGTTTGTTTTAAGAAGGAATTTTATTTTTACTGAAGAAGTACCAAAGAATCTTTCATTAAAAATAAGAAATACCTTTTTGCTGAGCCGTAGCGGTGGGGATTTGTGCAATGCCCTCTTCTCATTGTGAGCTTCAAGACATTCCTGGGCAAAGGAATCAGGAGTCTCAAAGGTCACGGTAGCTTCTCTTTTCTTTACAGGAGTAGTTTTCTTTTTATCTGCAGTACACTGTAATATTTTATTTTTTTATATAGTTGATCAATTGACAAAGATAGTAGGTTATTGGGGTAGAATTGTTAGAATTTAATTTACATTAAATTCAAAAATAATTATAGAATTAATATTTTTTGAAACATTTATTATGTTATTACTATATGACAGTATTAATATATTATTTATTTTATTTAATTCTACAATCTGCGAATGAGTCTTGATTTCCTCTAAAAACAAGCTTCCCTGTCCTGCGCTGCTACCATGTATACTACACCTGCTTTCCAGAAGATGACAGTAATGATTTTCCATTCAGGAACTGGTCAAATAGCCGAAGCCCTTAGCGTGAATGTGGAAGAGGTGAACAAACAGCAGAACATATTTTTCAAAGCTGCACACTTATGGGAGAATAGCGATGCTACTGACTTGGCGTCCAAGCTTAATGGTGATTTGGAGGATCTCAGGAGTACCACAAACATTATTTTTTTTTATTGTAATAATAGAATAAGAAACGGATTTTTAAATCATTGATTGAAAGCATCCTCACATATGGTGCAGAAACATGGTCCCTCACCAAAATTATTAGGGATAAATTAAATGTAGTTGAGATGGACTACTGGAAGAGGTGTATCCAGAAAACCAGGGCAGATCGCGTAAGAAATGAAGATATAAGGAGGAAAATGGAAATTACGGAGAGCGTGACGGAACATGCTATGAAGAAGAAATTAATATGGTATGGACATGCACATCGAATGCCTCATAGAAGATTACCTGAAATGGTTAGAAAATGGAACCCTCCGAGAAATAGAAGGAGAGGACGACCAGCAAGGAGATGGAAGGATGAGATAACGGAGGAAATGGCAGGAAGAGGTCTGAGGCACGGTGATTGGTGGGACAGAGAACTATGGAAGGATAGTTTGACCTAATGGAAACCCAACGAAGGGAAACGCCGTTACAAAGAAGAAGAAAGAATTTTGCAGAACATTGTCTACTTAAATAAGTAAAAGTAAAGTTGACATATTGCCCCTGAGATTAACATAAATCTTTTGTAAACAATACACTTGCATGGCTGCATTGGTTACAAAAAAATAAAATCAGTAGAAAATCAAACAAAATATAGATTATTCCAATACGTAGAAATAAAAAGTAAAAACAGACCTAATAAAAAATTCAATAAAATATTTTGTTACATATTTTTGGACAAAAGAGAAAGTGGACAGTTAAATGGTGTTTGAAAGGAGAGAAAGAGGAGGCTTTACCAATGGAGAAAGAATTTTAAAATAAGAGAATAATGATAAAGGATTTATCATAGGAAAGAGTGAATGAGAATGGATATGGAAGTTGGTAGGTTGAAACTTTCTTAATGGATAGGAATAATAATTCCTATCGGCTGTTTTATTTCTGACTAATGAGGCTTAAACCAAATAGGAAAAAGGCGTAGAAGGAGAATTTGGACCTTGTGACGGGGAAATATCAGTGAAAAATGATAGCTGAGAGGTACCCAATATTATTACGTCCTACTTTCTGTGTGTATGAGATAGGTCATGTTTTCTTAAAATGGAAAAGCAAGAGATATCAAAATGGGAATGGTTAAGGGTTAAAGAAAAGGATTCCGGGAAGAGTGATTGTGTTCAAGTTGTGCCTTAATGGGTTAACTTAACAAGGAAGTAGTTCAGCTTTATCGAATGCTTGAATCCAGAATAGATTTTATGATTCACACAACAGTCTAATAACCTTTAAGAAATTGATTATGAATTGTCAGGTTGGTTCCTCAATGGTGTCTGTAATAATAGCTCACTAAGATAGGACATATTCCTGAATTAATATCTTCATTGCTGACAATTTACGAATACGCCATTAGCTGAAGATCAGAGATGTGGGTTTATCGTTAGATAAGAGCTATGAAAGCTCACCTTTGCCGTGAATAGCTTCCTGATCAAGGTGGCAGGGGTCTATTGTCGGAGATATGACTCACTATTTGTCAGTTATTGATAACAACAGACTATCAATGTCATTATTACACAGCTATCTCCAACTTGTTCCAACCAATTCCCATTGTCCTTAATCTCTTCCAATAAAACCGGCTGTAATTGATCTCAGATATAAAGGATTTTAACAGGAAGGAGAGCTTAAATATTGTAATGCAATATCGTATCGGCTAATTGGTACATGTTTAGTTTTTAGCTCTTTGGAAATATTAAAGAAGAGGGTCTGATGATTGAGCTACATAAAGTGGAACTGCCTGACCAGCAATTTGTAATTAGAACGAATATGAGGCTGAAGGATAGACGAGACGTGTACGGGAGGATTTAGGTTTTTTTAAATGGTATTAAGTGGAAGGATGTACGAAAGAAGCGAACCTTTTAAATAAGTTCAATAAGCTGGTGGCTTCTAACCTTGCTGTATCTCCACCTCGTTGCTAATTGGATTTTGATGATAATAATAATAAATAAAGGCTTAACGAACCCGAAGGTTCGATGCCGACATCACCAAACGCTGAACATACGCCTCCCTCCAACCACTCCCCAAAAACGGATATAACGCTAAGTTCTGCATTGTGAAGCCTGGATTTTGGTGATATCATTCTTTATATGAAAATAACTTTTAATGTTTAAATGATAAGTGACACTATGATTTAACTTAATATTTAAAAATATTAAGAACAATAGAAAACTGTTCATGAGTCCTAAGCGTCAATATCAATTACTTTAAGACTTAAAACAAAAATACAATTAGCAATTGAATGGCTCCGCTGAAAACGTTCTAAGCGAGAAAACAAATTTTGAGTAATCTGTGAAAGAAAATCATACGAGGGTGAATCAAATATAAACGGTAATTTTCAAAATTATATTTATTGAATAATATTATACAGAAACTATACCTTTAACATTTTTCAATGTAGTCTCCTGCATTATCTACACACTTCTGCCACCGATTTGGAAGCTTGAATATTCCCTGTTCATAAAAAGACTGAGGGCGAGTTTTTAACCATTCGCGCACGTGCTTTTCGACGTCTTCATTGTTTTCAAATCGTTTTCCTCCACATCACATCACATATGATGAGACGTGGGTCCAACATTACACCCACGAATCGAAAATGGCAAGTAAGGAGTGGCGAAGGAAGGATGAAGGCTGCCCAGTGAAAGCCAAAACTCGTCTCTCAGCCGGAAAAGTTCTTGCAACAATTTTTTTTTTTGACTCAAGGGGAGTTCTACTCATTGATTTTCTTCACGATCAACGAACAGTGAATGCGGCTTACTACTGCCAGGTGCTACAGTCAGCAAAAACCAGTTACCGGAACAAAAGACGAGGTGTGCCCATTAGAGATGTCATCCTTCTCCATGACAACGCAAGGCCTCACACCGCATTGTTGACAAGGGATGAATTGGAAGAAATGGGCTAGGAAACTCTCGAACACCCTCCTTACAGTCCAGACCTGTCCCCTTGTGACTATTTTTTGTTTGCGCCCCTGAAAGAATCACTTGGAGGAAAACGATTTGAAAACAATGAAGACGTCGAAAAGCACGTGCGCGAATGGTTAAAAACTCGCCCTCAGTCTTTTTATGAACAGGGAATATTCAAGCTTCCAAATCGGTGGCAGAAGTGTGTAGATAATGCAGGAGACTACATTGAAAAATGTTGAAGGTATAGTTTCTGTATAATATTATTCAATAAATATAATTTTGAAAATTACCGTTTATATTTGATTCACCCTCGTAATCTAAAGTTCTTGTTAGTTTTGTAAGTTAGATTTTATATTAACATATAAATTTGTTATATTTACATGTATAATAACATAATGGATTACTGTATCATACTATTAGATACTATTTATTATACATTTAAAAACCTTTTAAATCGCCACTTCGGAAATTTTGTCGCTTAGAACGTTTTCCGGCGGAGCCATTCAATTGATGACTTAGCCATAATGATATAGAAGGATACAATTATACAATTAGGATTGTTGAATATTTGCCACTTCTATTAGATTTTTTTTTTTTTTTTAAGAAGGAATTACCTCGGAATTAAAGATGAAAATATGTTTAATGATTAAGGTGAAGAATCAATGTATGATAGTTACATAATAAGGTATGACAAAACTATCGTCACCTGCGGTAGCCAACAGTTTATAGGAATCGGCTTAAAAATAGTCTATGCATCAAAGGGTTGATGTTTAGAAATTATTTGTATGTTTTTAAAACTGATCATGAATGTTTAACATTCAAAACTAGCCTTCAATTAGAAAAACACTATTTTTGCGGCGTTTCGAGACTATATTGTTCTCATAATCATGCCCTACAGTGAAAAAACAGGTTACAATAAAATTATATAAGTTATACAAGAAGTTATTTCAAAACATAAAGTTAGCTACAATATAAGTATATAACAACATGTGTTAGAATAATAAAAATATATATAATTACGGAATATAGAGGAGTATGAAGCTACTTAGAATGTTACTGGTGGATATGGTATCGACTAACTAAATTCTAACAATTCTAGTACACAACTGACCTCGGAAATTTTGAAAAACAGTTACAAGGTTTATGGGGGGTTCCCTAGGAAAAATTAAGTTAAAAGGACTGGTGGTATTCCCAAGATGCAGGTACAGAAATATTTCAGAGTAATATACTAATAAATGGAAGAATGGTTTGTGTGATGTATATAAATGTAAATGTATATTATTGGTCTGAATGTATTAAGTTGGAGTAACAGGTGTTGAGATTTAGAACGTCTGATTTTTTGTTTATTGCGAGATTTTTAAATTTTTCTATGGTTATCATTTCTTTTAAAATTATTTTTCTCATGGGGGATAATTTTGGGGGAATCAAATTTAAACTGTTTTTTCACTGTAGGGCATAATTATGAGAACAATATAGTCTCGAAACGTCAACGAAATAGTTGTTTTTATTTATTGACTTAAACTGAAGAACTTTACTAAAATATATATATATATATATATATATATATATATATATATATATATATATATATATATATATATATGCATCCAATAAAAGGGACAAATAACTGAGCAATCTTAATAGAAATTGATGAATTACTTGCCACTGATTACAATACTTGTGATATTGTATCTCCCATTCATTCAACTGAATGAAATATATCAACTCAAAATTTGAAACTAATATTCTAATAAACTGAATGCCATAGAACTAGTAAATAATACATTTCCCTGTTATTACATCCTTCTATACCACCATGCTTACCTCAACTTCAAAAACAAAATTATAACTAGATAAAAAATATAATATTTATAAATTAAACAAGTTTGTGAGAACTGATGAAAACCTTGAAGAAGATACTGTGGATCTGTAGTAAATCCACCGTTTATGAAATAGCTATGAATACTATTGATAAATAGAAATGGAAATAAAGCAAAGCAATGTTGTTTAAGCAAGGATTGCAAGCAATAGCAGAGCAGAATATAGAGAAGTATGAAATTACTTATAATGTTACTGGTGGATCTCTCTACTTGTAGAGAGATGGTACCTACACATTTGAAACAGAACATGTTGGACTTAATACTTAGAGAAGTAAAAGTGTATCTCTGCTGTTGGACTCACCTTCCCTACTGAAGATATCGACTCGGTGGACTGCCCCTTCCCGCTGTCATCTGCAATCAGAAAACATGTCATCAAGTTATGTCAATATTAGTCATGTCATTAGCTAATAATGGCTCCCACTTCATGGGCGATAAAAGATTATTATATCGATATTTCGTCATCGATATTATCAAAAATAAGATCAGGCGTAATAATAATATGAGTGCGGATGAGATGGTGGCTATGACGCTGTCATTTGGGATATCTTTTCAATCAAATACAAGATGTTTTGGGTGCGGTCGAAGAGAAACACAATTATATAATTCCAACAATAATTCTATAGTTAGTATTAATTTGTCAACTTATGATCCAATTATTTGTACATTTTAATAAATTGGCCTCCAAAGCTCAATATATATATAAATAATACATAAATTTATATATTTATCCGATCCCAAATTTCATTTTTCCATCTTAAAGCTGGTTAAATTTAATATATGTAATTTAAATTACATGAACAACCACCCCACAAATTAATTACCCGTGAAACAACCACTCCAGCTCACTGCACATGTCAAAATCGTCATATTTTCCCGAAACATACACATTTAGCGTGCTTGCGTGGGTATTCTACAAGATTCACAGTTTCATATATGGAATCTAATAATAAATTTAATCAGCTTTAAGAAGAAGAAAAAAAAAAAAAAAAATTGATTGGACAAATCGATTTGGATTTATAGCCAAAAGAGTAGCGATAAACCTGTTTTCGCGGAGAAGTGGGACTGACCGCAAGTTAGTCAATAACTACAATATTTTCAAGGCCATAACTTCGCGGTCCGATTTCGGCATTGGTATTTTTTTATTTCGAAGTACCAAATCCTGTTACAATTTACTATATAAAAACATTCTTCGAAAAAAAACTTCGTTGTCTTGTTATAGGTAAAAACCGACAATAACCGCGATTTTGGGTATGAAGCCGACGGCTTCCGTAGTAGCGAATTTCAGTTTCGCATTAGCACCCTAAAACCTTAGCCTTCTGGAACTTTATTTTGCTTGCTGCCGCCATCGCGACCATGTTTGTAAACGGCGGCAGTGGTTTTTCGTACACAAAAATTTATTATCTTTCAGATAAACATTGATTTTTTGGGGGAGACCTATCATGACAGGTTAGTGTCTTCGGCTCTTTTACTATTAGGCCATTGAATATAATTCATTTGCACTTAACACGGGAAACTTGAAATATTAAAGTAACCTGTATAAGCTGTGGTAAAAGTATAAACAAGAAGAATGGCCGTGCACTAGGATGCAGAACCTTGTCCTCTCCCACGATTCGCCTCCATTTATTTCGATGACCAGCTACCTCACTTCTAGTACCCCACACCAAGGGTCTTTAGGTCCGCTTAAACGTCTTCCTTCCAGCGCATTCTAGGCCTTCCTCTTACTCCCTTCCCTCCTTCGGGATGCCCTTTCAACATGATTTTTTGAATTCCGTGGGAGCTCTTTTTATGAACATGGTCTCTTTCTATGAAGATGGCTTAGCCATCTAAATGGTCTAAAATATTGTTTGTTTGTTTCGTTTAACGTCACTTTATGCTGCTATGGCTAATCGGACGATGCTACGGTGGGAGTCCTAATTTTTGCCTATCCAGGTATAATTAGGATAGGGATCTTTAAAGAGTACCTGACATCGCACAGGCTCGGGACCCCCATTTTACGTCCCTTCCGAAGGACGGCATAGCTGAGGATTTTGTACTCCCTTTAAAAAATCCTAAGGTCATCTGCCGGGCTGCGAACCCGCGATCTTGGGTTTAGTAGGTTGCTATGCTAACCACTACACCACAGGTGACCCCCGTCTAAAATATAAAAGTATAAAGAAAAAGTTTGATAAATCGACTGCAAGTCACATCCGATAAAAAATTATTTCGGTAGGAAACAGGGACGGAATCGCCAAAGCATACTATTACCGCTACTTTTATAACCCTGGAGAAGGCTTGCGAGGTAGTCCGAAATGTCGGCTCACAATATGTCATTGTTTTTATCCTCCGTGTTTCCTTTTGAACTTGCCTCCATTGTCTTATTTACATAATCAACCGACAATATATCTACACAATTATTAATTTATTTTTTATATTTTTATGGTATATATATTTTCAAACTTTTTGGAACGAACTAGATTTATATCAAATATTAATACTATCTAGACAGTAGCATAAATAGAAATATATTAAAAAAAAAAAAGTAAATTAAACTATCAAGTAAGCAGTGTTCCTTATCATCTTAATAACAATTCTCGTAAAGACCTCAGAATTTACGTAATGGACACATGCCCTCCGTTTTTTTTTGTTTATTAATTCCATCATTGCCCAATCCCTTATCACTACAGATCTGAGCAAAGATACTGCTACCTGCGCAGGAACCGGATCAAAGCCATTTAATGAGGGATTGTTACTTGATCTATATAACAGCGACACTTCCTTTGAGATTAGCGCACCACAAATACAGCGCACCTCCTGAGGAGGGGCCGTATCCGGCAGTTTCCTTCGTTCGGCAAAGTAGCGACTTCCTCCCCGGCTGGAGTGCCTTGAAGGATGGCATCCGTCGTCACGTGATGATTGATGTTTGATATCTGGTTCGGCTCAGTAGAGGATCAACACTTGACTCTAAACCATTCCAAATATTTCCACTTCAGCCCAGTCAATAAACACATTGTAGAGTCCATGAAATATGCGATAATTTTTGACTTCATAGCTTCGTTAGGAATAGTTAGAGGGTAAATATACTAAAAGTCATCGCTACTGGAGGGTGATCTAACGGTGGGGGGAGGGGAGAAGTTGAATGTTTTTTGTTTTTCGATTATATACCGAAAACGGTGGACTCTAGAAAAATATGTTTCAAATAAACATTAAAGCTAATTAAATTTCCTATAAAATTGATTTCGAGATATTCGTTATTGAAAATCGATAATGTTAGAATAAAAAAAAAATGTTTACCTCACTTTTTGTTAAACATTTGCTTCAAATACCAGAAACGTGTATATGAATAAATGTAAATTTAATGATCTACAACTATGATTCTGACATTTTTTCTGAGAAACGATTGTGGAAGGTACTAGAAGCAAAAGTTTGAAAATGATCGGATATTCCATGGACTCTCCATGCAAATACTCCACAATTGACTGAACTAGAGGGCCAAGAGCGGACTCAACATCCTCATATCTTTAATAAGTCCTTTTCATTTCGCCTCCTTAGAACTAATGATTTTAATATTTAACATTAATATTAATTAAAATTAATAAAAATTATAATTATTTTAAAAGAGAGAGTTTTTTTATGTATCTACATATCATTAAAAACTATTTAAGGAAGCAGTGATATTACTGAAATATTTGGAATTGGATCCATCAGATTGAATATATTGTTTGATCATCTCATGTACGCCCGTAAGTTCTTAAAATGAAAACAGTTTTATTGATATTTTAAAAATAACGTCAAATCTTTACAGAATTCTCATTAACAAGATTAAATAAAAATGGCGCGTGAATAACTGTATTTGTTATTACAATTTTAATTATATTACACGCTGTTGTGCGCATGCGCTGTATTGGCAGCGTGATTTCTGCAATAAGCGCCTAGCCTTAACATCAGCGAAAACATAAGGCACTGCCTTCTTGATACTAAGTGATACCAGGATAATATTATTCCTTGGTTTGGTGTCACCTACAGGTTGTGAGTAAATTATAGAAAATAATACACATCTGTTCAGGGGCGGATCGGGAATTTTCGGCCCACCGGGCAAATGCTCTTGACCGGCCCTCAGTGGCCAAACCCTCCCCCTCCCCCCATCACATCCACAATAGATAACCCTGTTCACAATATGAACTTCAATTCTAAACATACTCACTCTTTCATTTTATGAGGGCGTCGAAAGGATGTAAATAATGCTAAAGCATACAATTTAATTCAAACAACAATTTTATTATAATTTTACCAAAATGATGGAATGATTTTAAGAAACTTTCTATATTCTACAAAACTTGATACGAAGCAGTGTTTACTTAGACCAGTGATGGGCAAACTACGGCCCGCGGGCCAAGTGCGGCCCTTCGGGCTAGCCAATCCGGCCCGCGGCATGGTCAAACACAATTTCACATAAGACAAAATTTATTTTCTGCAAAGCTAGAATAGAATTATTGTTTTCTTCTCGTTGCGTTCCGGATCTTCTACCGTTGTACCATATAAGTTGAGTGTAATGAGATAAAGTCAAAAATAAAGTTTATTAGTTGTAAAACTTTGTTTTGTCCAATTTTTTCGGCCCGCCTAGATGTTTTTCTATTCCATCCGGCCGTCCCCTTAAAACGTTTTCCCTTCTCTGACTTAGACAATGCACGTCAAGAAATTTCGCTTTTTAGGGGGACAAATAGGGCCTCAAGGCTCGAGTGGAGTTTTTTTTTATAAGGATTTAGTTTTCCTATAACCGATAAAACTTAAGTATTTACTTTTTCCCCTTTCTTTCCCGGCCCCACCGGCCCTTTTCCTGTCCGTCCCACCGGGCGATTTCCCGGTATCCCGGTGGCCCGATCCGCCCCTGCATCTGTTTGATGATACCTAGTATCCGCCATCTTAGAATTTTATCCAAGTTATTTCATAAAACTGCAATGTACAAAGCCATAGTGCCTTAAACCATCTTGAGAACATTCGGTAAAAGTAAAATAATAATAAAATTGTCGCCATCAACTGACCTGTGAGGGATAATAGTGATATCTTCTTGAAGATCTCGCTGTCAAAGTCCCTCTTCTCCGACGTTATCTTCCGCTCGATCTTGTTCCCCCTGAACGTCTGCACTGTCTCCTTCGTCAGCGTCTCGAACTTCTTCTCCGTCTGTAACACATTACAATATCTTATCAATATCATGTACAATCAAATAACTTCGATTGTCCGGATTAATTGGGGCCGATATTGATCCGGGTATCAAAAAATCCGGATAACCAGATTCACTATTGAAACAAAAAAATACAGACCTATAAAATGCTTCAACTATGTATTTTATCAAATAATTAGAAATGTTGCTGTTTATAATATTATATTTATAGAACAACATAGTTTTGGGATAAAGTTTGAACATGTTGATCAATTCAAATATCTAGGGTCTATCATATCAAGAAAAAATGAAATTCAAGAGGAAATAAGGGCTAGGTTAATAGCTGGTAATGCTTCTTATTTATCGGTCGCAAAAATTACTCAGTTCGCGCTTACTCTCGAGAAATTTAAAAATGGGGATATACAAAACTATTATACTACCAACAGTCCTATACGGATGCGAAACATGGTCACTTACGTGTGGGAGGAACAACGCCTTAAAGTTTTGGAAAATAAAGTACTGCGTAGAATATTTGGCCCAAAAAAGAATAAAGAAACAGGAGAATTTAGAAGACTTCACAATGCGGAACTGCGCGAGTTATATCCGGTAAATATAGTTCAAGTAATAGCTTGTGCGACGGTTGAAATGGGCATGTAAAGTCGTTGGGTTTAGTAATGATCGAATTCCGAAAAAAGTGACCAGTTTTGAGCCGTCGGGTAAACTAGTGAGAGGTAGACCAAGACGTAGATGGGAGGATTGCGTCAGGGCCGATCTGAGAGATTTGGGTTTTGGAGGAGTGGATTGGAGGGAGGTGTGTGGTCAACGGTTGGTGGTGTCGGCATCGAACCTTCGGGTTCGCTAAGGTCTTTGTTTATTACTATATATTATTATAACAACAAAGTTCAGTTAATATGTCGGAAATCGTGGATGTTCCGACACAAAACTTACCCACCATTTTTTTCCCAGATCCCCCTTTCCTAAGACGTTCTACAATGGACAGCTTTTTAGAAATAGCTAAAACAACTGTGTGCTTTCATTTAGGTGCCATAACTCTTTAAATTTATAAAGATACCACCCATGACCGCAAAAGGGCCTGCGTGGGATGGACGTACACTATGCTTCTAGAAATTCAAAAGTACGTTTACTCAGAATTTGACTGTTATGAGGTGTGAGGGTTCTGCTTAGTCTATTTAGTTTTACCTCAACGCCGAACCACGGCCAAAAATGTCTGTTAATAAACTATTAAACAAATTACAAAAGAAATATATATATATTTCTTTAAATCGATCCGGATAATCGGATGAATATCCGGATAATTGGAGTTCCACTATACAATTAAATAACTTCACCTTACAATACAATTAAGTCACCTTATCAGACTAAGAACTCTTCTTTTCTTTTAATTTTTTTAATATCCACACCTCCATTTATCCTGAGACAACAAGCAAATCTGATCATGAAAACACATCACCTACTTACAGTTATAGTCCAAGCAACGAAGACCAAAAAGCATATTTGGCATATTTGGCTTAACAACAATAATTTTATTTTTAGCAATAAGCTTTCAAATTATAATAATAAACTATTGATTTTTAGCAATAAACATTGCAATTTCAACAATATATATATAAATTTTAACAATAAAAACGTGTTTTTTTTTTTTACATTTTCCATATTTCCCCCACTATATCTTCTTAAGCATTGATCCTAGAACCAAAATGTATAGAACCTTTTTTGTAAACAATTTTATGTTAATTAATTAGTATATAAACACATTTTCGCTAGAGGCAATAATTTTCGAGTTATTAACGAAAAACTGAAAAAAAAAACGACCTTTAGAGCCCCCCCCCCCCTTAGCTCCCCCCCACCCCCCAGTACTTTTAGTATGTTGTTAAGGACACCTTCCCCTACAACTGTGCCAAAATTGGCTTCTACATGAATTAAGTCCTCTGAAAATCCTTCGTTGCTTGGACTATTAACATGAAACATATGATATTTAATTAATTTTAACGGAGTAGATCTCTCAACCAACTCCTTTTTCGACTTTTTCGGACATCCTCTGGCATGTTTCACGAGACCATAGTTGTCTGTGTCCGTAAAGTTTGTTGTGAAATCTTTTATATGAAGTTCGGATGCGATCTTGTACCACGGGTATGCCTATGTCTCTCTGTAATTTTGTTTTATTGACGTACTAGGGTCATTGTGTCATTGTGTAATGAGCTCTAATCTTTTTATATTTATTGAATTTTTTTTTTTTTTTTTTTTTGCTATTCCGTAAATTAGTCTGGCATGCGTCCATAGATAAATCGAAGTTTTTCTATTCCCCTTGAATCTGCCTACGATTCCTATGTTATTTTCACCTCTACATATCGAAGGATTGGTTAAGAAGACCTCGATATATCGAATTTTCGAAGATTCCTTAGCTTACACCACACCTCTACAGAAGAAGTTGTTATCACAAAACGTCTATAAATCCAAGTCCATTTGTTAAAAAAGAAGAGTTTAGACTGATCAAAGATTCTACGAAGGATTAACTGCAACTCCCATCCTCACATTTGTTTCCGGTTTGTTTCAGATTGTGATAAAACAATTATCCGATGCGTTTCGTTTTCTGTTGTTACACAATATGTTTTTTTATTCTCGAAAATTGTAAAGCAAGAAAAATTGAAAATTATTCAAGCCGAAAATGCCGGGGTAGACAGAAAGTGGGATATTGCAAAAATGTTTTGAAAAATAGGCTGAAGTATGACAACCAAGCTTCTTCATTATCAAAGAGGTTAAAAGGGCCCAAGTTACAATATTTCGACTTAGACAAAGTATCGTTTTCAGGTAGACAAACTACTATTTCAGATTTTTCCAAAGGTCCGCTTAAATTTTTTACGAATTTGATAATTATTCTTCCATTATTATTATTTCAATAAAATATGTACATATTTTCTATAATTACATTGAGTATATTATTATAAACCTGTCAACTTCTATCTCTTCTATCGGAGTCAGAAATCACCTGAATAAATCGAACATCGATATATCGAAGTCCTCGATAGTTCGAAGTTTTCTCGTTCCCCTGAGGTTCGATATATCCAGGTTATACTGTACTCATTAGAATTAGGATCTAAAATTTAAATCAGTTTTGTAATATGGAAAGGTAACGGCTAGCTCCGCAGTAAATCGATAGCTAATATCGATAACCATTAAATGCCTCACCCCCCGAACGCCGATAATGGACCCCCTCCCACAAAATATCGCAATGTAGATCTTGCGCAATCCTATAGGAAGCTCGCTCGCAATTAGCTAAGGACACGCACTAGTGACTCTATTGTTCCAAGTGGCATCAGCTTCCAGTGGGCCTTGTGCTAAATACCTTAATTCCGTCTATTAGTCTTTGTGTATAATATGTGTGGCATGTGCCTCTTCTGGCGGAATAATAACGAGCAGAATAGAAATATGGAAGTGTACTCTGCATTGATTAATACAATATAAATAATAGATTCTAAATATAAAATATAAAAAATAGAAGACGTTTCATTATAAAGGAGTAATGAAAGAAATCCATCACGAAAAACAAATTATAAATGATATAAAAACCAGGGTATAAGACTGTGGTGGCCGAGGGTGTTGGAGTGCCAAGCTCATAACCAGTGCAGAGCCTGTTCGAATCCGGCCTAGGCGGGAGGAAGTTTCATAGCAGGCACATCAAATATATCCCTTTTCACTCTGCACTATAATATATTGATAACCTGTAGCAATAACCCGCCCTTCCTGCCCTAGTTGGAGTTAATGAGTACGTTACGTCAGCATAAAAAAGTACTGAATAATTCTAATTTAAAAAACGTTTCATTTATGAATCATTCATAATAATTTGGATAAATCACATGGCACGCCAATTTTAGGATAAAGTAAATGAATCTATGAAAGAAAGAATATATTTTATATATTAGTCAAGATATGAAATCTCCTGACACAGATCTAAAAATAACAACAATTTTTTTATTTTCTCTTGAAATATATATAGAATATGATGAAAATAAATTTAAGTAACAAATTTATATCGCGTCACCAAAGATTTAAAAATTTAAGCTTTAAAAAACTAAGGCTTAAACGACAAGAAACTGCTCGTTTTCGACTACTCGCGACATTTACTAGACAAACGTTCAAAGCACTCCTTAGGACTCCCACCGCAGCATCGTCCGATTAGCCATAGCACAGCACAAAGTGACGTTAAACTAAATAAAAAAAAACATGAGTGTATGAATCTGAAAACATTTTCTAAAAATGGTTTGAATTTTAAAAAGAGAAAATGACTACTTATTAACAAATGTGTCATATTTGTAAAAGTACATTAGAGATAATTATAAAATAACGAATCTGCAAATCAAGCGAATCAGGCATGTCGGATTCCCGAAACAAGATCTGATTTTTGGAGTTCTAGATCAAAATAGAAGGTTTTTTAAAATAGACCATTTGTGTTGGACGAATTATCGTGAATTGGCTGATATTGTAAAGATGACGCCATAGATTATTATTCCTAATTAGTAGAGGCACATAGTTCATCTCTAGTAGCAGTTCGTCTCTAGTTCTTTGAGAGTTCTCAACTGAATGGATAGTTTTATTTACGTATATATGTAAATAAAAATTTAATTATACTTTATAATTTTAAAAAGGAGATGAATTTGTCAGGGGTGCAGTCAGGTTGAATAAACACAGCCAGTTTTTAAATGAAAAACTTATATTTTGGCGTGTCAACGTTTCGACCTGCCTTGCAGGTCTTCATCAGGGCTAAAATAATAAAAATTAGATATGACCAAGATGATACAAACATTAAAAAAAAAAAAATTAATAAATAATAAAAATAATTTAAAAATAAAAAAAGAAACAAGAAAAAAATATGTAGTTAATTAGATAATTGAATACAAAATAGTAGTAAAGTCTAGTCAAAGATACAGTTATAATAAAATAATTAAATAATTTAAATTGAATAATATAAATTTTAAATTTTGTAAACTAATACAATGTAACAATTTTATTAACAGATGTTTTTTATTAGGAATTTAAAAAAGGTATAAGGGATCTATATGAAAAGGAAAATGGTAAGATAGAAAGGTAAGCAAAATAATAAAGTTGGCATAACAATAAACGAAGGAAGAGGTTGGGGAAATATGAGAAATTAAAATAAATGGACTTACAGAAGTAGTATAGATAAAGGCTTGACTAACAATGACTGTTAAAAAATAGAATCAGGGAAAAAGGGGGGAAAAAAATATTTTTTTTTTCCTGATGCAGAATCCCTGATGAAGACCTGCAAGACAGGTCGAAACGTTGGCACGCCAAAATATAGGTTTTTCATTTAAAAACTGGCCGTGTTTGTTCATCCTGACTGCACCCCTGACAAATTCATCTCCTTAGTAAAAACTCACAGTCAACATTACAATCATCATTATAATTTTAAAGTTATTGAACTGTATTCAAAACCAAGCAATCAAATAAAACTCCTTATAAGACTTGTTACTGTTTATATCTTTCGTAATAATTTAACTTTATAAAAACAAGACAACTTTTTCCCACTCTGTCAAGAGGATTTTGAATTTTTACGAATTCTACTTCACATTTCCAGTATGAAGCTACAAAATCGTTAAATGAAATATTTTTGTGTTTTAAAGCAGAAATTTAAAAACATGGCAAATGAAATAAGTCTATTTTCAACCAACTTCAAAAAAGAAGAGGTTATCAATTCGTCTGTGTTTTAAAAAAAAAAAATTATGGATGTTTGTTACGCGATTACTCCGTCAATTATGAATCGATTTTGATGATTCTTTATTTGATAGGGACTTCAGAGCTGGTCCCATAAAAATTTTATTGAAATCAATTTAGCACGTTTAAGAAAAATAATTAATAAGAAATCACTGTTATATAACCTTCCACTATAAACATATTTCTCCATGGTAACTAAATCTAAATTATTAATTAGGGAAAATAAGTGGTTTTTGTATTCAAATTCAGCTATTCGTTACATTGATTTTGCATAAACAAATAGATTGTATTATCGACCATTTGACACGGTTATTCCTCTCCTTAAGAGAGAGAATTCAGATTTGAGAATTTGTTGAAACGTATATCATTTATAAACCAATTGATAAAGTAATACATACATTAAAACATATGTATTTTCATATTCGATACTTTGCAGTTGTAGAGATGAAATACGGTCAACTCTCGATGTGTAGAACTTCGATAAGACGAATTCATAAATAAGTCGAACAAATTCTACGATCGCAAGAACATTACACGTAAAGTTCACATCAATGTGTCGATTTCAGGCGAATAACGTGAAAAATTGTGTAAATAAGTCGAACTATAAAGTAAGGGTTAAAAAGGGGGACTTAAGGAATCCATCGCTTATATAACGCGAACTCAAATTCAGAATTTAATTTAATGGGTAATTTGTTAAGTTTGTACATGTAGGTTTAATCTTGAAGTAGGTTTTTGTTTTGTTTTTTTAAAAATTATTAAAAAATAATCTCACACATAGTAGCAAGAAACCTATAAACAAATTAGAGATACATCAAACACAAAATGTGGAACTCATGGTACGTCAACAACAGAACCTTACACAGGGAATTATTCTTACCAACTGTACAAGATGACATAAACCAAGTTCCATAATATTTCAACGAAAAACTTACTAACCATTCTAATTTTCTTATAAAAGATATGACTACAATAATTATTCCTGACAAGATATATCGAAGCGTAAAAAAGGAGTTGGATGAGAGATCTCTTTACCTATAATAATTTTTATAGTGATAACTGTACAAATGATATACATCATGTAAATGTGTTGATAGTGAATACAATGATATGTAAATAACTTGGGAAGAACTACTCACTAGTAGCACTTCAATAAAAATCTACACTAAAAGGTCTAGAGCCATCTTCTTTTCAGACGCCTCGGAGGATTATCAGGGATAGAGGGGGAAGCGAGTTGGGAGACTAGTGGATTAGAGTGGTTATGGAACTTACTATGGAAGGATAAGTATCTGGTTAGGGCTGAATCAGCAACGTAAGGAACATTAAGATCTTTGGATTGTAAGGATTAGATAAGAAACGAATTGGATGGTTTAGTAGAGCCCCAAAGCTCAACTCCGTACGTCCAAATAGGTCTAATCACAGTCATGTAAATGAGTCTTTTGTAATTAATTGGGAACTTTGAACGTTTGTCTAGTACATGTTGAAGTAGTCTGTAACGACGGGCCGTTTCTTGCCGTCTTGTATGTGGATTCCAAGTAAGACGTTTGTCCAAGTGGAGTCCTAGGTTGCTGATCTGTTCAACAGGGATTAGTGGAATAAAATAAAATGTGAATGAATATGCTGAGGGC
Organism: Euschistus heros; assembly: GCA_003667255.2. Classification (NCBI taxonomy): domain Eukaryota; kingdom Metazoa; phylum Arthropoda; class Insecta; order Hemiptera; family Pentatomidae; genus Euschistus; species Euschistus heros. The sequence continues at coordinate 239,448 of RCWM02000787.1, read as the reverse complement.
CATTGGTCTTATTGTTGTACTTTTATGACAGTGAAACTCCAACTATCCGGATTGATTTAAAGAAAATAAAAATAGGTCCCGCCTTATTAGTTTTCATGACATAATTAAGAGGTAAAACACAAAATAGACCAAGCGGCAGCTACCGGAACTGCGTCTCAGAATTAGGGGCGGACACACCTCATAACAGTCAATTTCTGATTAAAGCTACTAATTGTAAGTGAATTTTTAGAAGCATGGCACATCCATCCTAACCGGGTTTCTTCTAATCGGGGCCCTATTGCTGTCGCGAATGGTGTCTATTTAAATAAAAAACTTATGGCACCTAAATGAAAACGTATTGTATTGACTGTGTCTGAGAAACTGTCCATTGTAGAACGTCTTAGGAAAGGCAAATCTGAGAAAAATTGGTGGATGAGGTCTGTGTCCGAACATTAACTAAACTTTGTTGTTACATATGTAAATATAGTTTAATAAACAGCCACATTTTTTATTGCTCAATAAAATGCATAGTTAAAACATTATATATGTCTGTATTTTTTATTTCAATACCTCAATTCAATAATAAATCCGATTATCCCGATTTTTGGGTATCCGCATCAATTTAACAATCGGAGCTTCACTTTATTCACTATATCCATTGGTTCTTTTTAAACTTACAAGGGGAGGGCACACTCAGTCTCTCACGGATCTTGTTGGCAATTTTTTTGGAAGTTCCTGGTCATAAAATATTAGACACGTATTTTGCCGTTCCGACCAATGGGCCCTAGAAGCCGAGAAAAAAAATAAAATAGCATTAAAATAATTTATTTTTTATTTCGAGTTTAAAAAATGATATCGACATGATTCTTGCACCAAGATTTATAGTTTTGATTGCGGATTTAAGGAAAAATACAGTCGCCTCGTATATTTTGGTTTAGGTTAATTAAATTCAAAAAAATAATTAGTTTTTCAAGCAAACTACCTCTTAAGATTTTTTTACACAAAAATTGACGTCAGATTCTAATTCAGCTCCCTCAAAAACATTAAAAAACGCTTATTCAACAAAATCAAAAAATATCATTTTTTTTACCCTCTTCGAGGAAAATGAAATTTTTAAACCGATTATTGGTTACATACCTTTAAATCGCCATTACTTTGTCACGCAATTCACTGGTTGGTATCGCTGGAAAGAGGAGAGTCTCAGTTTTCTTTTGATGTATATAAATGTAAAATTCGATAAACAAAAACCTATTAAAAAAATTGGAAAATCGGCTCCTAGGGCCCATTGGTAGGAACGGCAAAATTCGTGTCTAATATTTTTTGACCAGGAACCTTCAAAAAAATTGCCAAAAAGATCCGTGAGAGACTGAGTGTGTCCTCCCCTTGTTAGACAATACATACAATTATTTACACGCAGGACTTTGTTGAGGATTTAAATCATAATTATATTATATAATACTAAATGCTACAAAGCAATATGACATTAAAAATAAAGGAATAAAAGTAATAATAATAAAAAAAAAAATTAAGTTGAAGAGTAATTTAAAAACCAACTACGCCTAAAAAACCTAGTCCGTACAACTTCACAAATACCCTAACACTCCCGAAAAGTACCGACCTGGAAGCACTGGAAGCTCCTGGAGGCCATGGACTGCTGGAGACGGACACCACTGAACGAACAGACCTCTACTGCACTTCCCTGGCCAGCAGCAGAAGCAGGGGGGTGGTAGTTCTCTAGATTGGCAGGCCTTGACATCTCATCACCGATCTACGACCACTCAAAGGATAACAACTGGAGCAATCCCAAACCGTAGTGACAATGGGAAGATCTGCGATGGACTGGCTGGTTATATCTATCCACCTCGGGAGGGAGATTAGTGTGTCCTCTCCTCTTGGGCTGATAAAGCCAGCATCGTAAACTGTTCGAGTGCTTCCGATATTGTTCCCCGAGTCATCGCTTTATGGCGGTTTTATATAAATACTAGCATATCCCGTCGCGGCTTCGCCTGCTCTCATAAATAAACAACTTAGATTATTTTAACTAACAATTGAATTTCATTTGTTTATCGATAAAAATCTTGTATTGAAGTATGGAATTTAGCAATATTTACTTTCACGCATTACAGTAATTTTTAACCTGGCTAAAATTGCACCAATTAGGTGTTTGAAGAGTAAGTAAAAGCATCATTAGACATCCACTTCGGCAGAAATAATTTTATCGGTCCATATGGTTGGGTTTTAACTTCTAACCATAAAAATATAAATGACAGTTTGGCAAACCTCGTTTCTGTCACTCAAGACTATACATTTTAATCATCATTATAGTAAAATTTATTATTATAAACCTTCCAAGAACTATGAAGATGTTGTAGGTAAAATTTGGCACAGTTGGGTTTCATAGTTTTACCATTGCAAACTCTGTTGCAGAATGGCCACATACTGTTCGATTTTTAAACTGCACTGGGATCCACATGTCGCTTCATAGCTTTGGTTGATAACAATTGACTTGAAAATAATTAATTTTTATCATAAATTCCTAGCTCTATATAACACCGTACCTTTGTAACCTCTCTCGAATGGTGCTCGCCACCTAGCGGTCGATAATCAAACTCCTCTGCTCACTACATATTTATCGCTTTTTTATGGCAATATAATTGAAAATCTTTATTTTTTTATTATTGTTGAACCATCCTTGAACTGTGAAGATGATGTGGTTAAAATTCGGTTCATATTGGTTCAGTAGGTTTCTTGGTTAGTGATCACAAACGAAAAATGGCTTGTCCTTTTATATAATAGTATATATATAAATGTATAAGTTAGTAATAAAAAACACTTGTGACACTAGTAAACAGTGAATAGTGAATAGTCTGTCAGAACATTTTGTCTTTTAAATGTGTTTGTGAATAATAATGGGCTGTGGGTATTACCAGAGAGCTATTTTTTTAATCTTTATTTGTGCATCGTTGTGGAAAAAAATAAATTTTTTTTTTAGTTTGCTCTTAGCACCTTATTCACAGGAACCACTAATATTAGAAGAAATAAATAAACAAAAAGATAGGTTCTAGAATAAAATTCTTTGTAAACCAAATAATTTATAATTTTCTCATCTTTTTTTTTTTTTACGCGTGTACAAAACAACAAAAACAAGTAGAACAATCACTTGAGGTACGCATGATGGTATAGAAGGATCAATACAATTAGGATCGATGAATTAATTGCCACTTCTATTGAGATTACTTTATTTGAAAACTAGTTTCGAATGCTGAACATTCATCTTCAGTTCTAAAACATACAAAATTTTTTTTTCAACACATCAGTACTATGTTACATAGATTATATATACTAAAGTTTTTTAAAAAGATAAGACAAGAAATCAAGCATAGGCACTCACCTTCGAGGTAACTAAAACACTGAATATCTATGTAGCATAGTACTGATGTGTTGAAAATATTTTGTGTTTTAGAACTGAAGATGAATGTTTAGCATTCGAAACTAGTTTTTAAATAAAATAATCTCAATAGAAGTGGCACTTAATTCATCAATCCTAAGTAGAACAATATTTGCGACAATAAAAAAGTTTATTCGATAGAGATATACTCCCAATGATCATTTATTATGGAATACTTATTAAAATGGCTAATACAGCGATATATTTCGAAATATCAGAGAATCTATTAAGATTTTATTTATTTATTTTTATCTGAAACTTTCGATTCCAATATTTCGAACGTATCCATTTGTTTTCTCTGCAGTTTCTTTATGTTCAAGGACAGAATATTCTCCATGTTACCAACCTATTGTCAGAGTGTGAAGGAAGAGGTTTATTTCGAGGGACCACGCAGGCCAGTTTCGAAAAAATAAGGCTTAAATGAGATAAAATACTACCCTACAGTCGATATGAAGAAATTTTTAAAATATACGGATATGGGAATAAAATAATAATGATAGTGAATAATAATAATGTAATAAAACAATAATTAAGAACCACAACTAGCTTCTTTTGAATGGCCGATGAGAATTTGAGAGTTGAGTCATAAACATTATCTAATTGTAAGCAGAAAATGAACATATTAGTCAAGGAATTTCCTACTTGTTTATTATTAGAAATCTGTTGATAATAATTTCTTAGGTCCGCCAAAAAATAAATCTTGTTCCGCCTAGGGCGAATTCGAATTCTAATGCGTACATATATACATCCATATACAAATATATATCATTTTCCATTTTATTCAATTTTATATTAATTTTCTTTTAAGAGGAAGTTTTTCTATCATGACCCCTTAAAATTAAACGGAGTGTTTTTGTAATTATTGTTGAATGCACTAACTACTTCAAACGTGTAGATAAACTAATTTTTTTTAAAATTATTCCCTATTTCACGGCTCAAAATAAAACTTTTTTTTTCAACAAACCTAAACAAATAGACATTAATTAAATGATTTCTAAGTATATTAGAATCAATTGAAGTCATACTTTCTCTTGTATGAACATTTAGAATTCTGTAACAAACCTTCGCCTCTTTGTTCAGCGCGGTTTCTGCAAGTGCAGTCTGAATACTGAGGGACAGTTGGCACCATTACTCGGTGGAACCGCAATAACAGGGAATTTGTAATTGTTATACAATACTTATAACAGATATTCACTAGTAGTAGTTTAATGTTGAACTAATATTGGAAAATAGGGAGCAAGATCTTCAATAAGATGACATAGAATAAGAGAGGAGAAAATGAAGGATCAGTTGGTGAATTGGGTTAGAGGGCGAAAGTGTAGAAATGATTGGTCTTACGAAGAATAATAAAAGGGAATAATAAAAAATATCGGAAGTGTTACTCAGATGTTGTAAAGGGTTGTAATAAAGGCTTAGAGACAAAGATTTGTAATTGGCGTACCTACACAGAATGACGCCCCCAGCAAAATATAAAATGGACCCTTCGTAGTTAAATAAAAAAAAAAAAACTAAAGGCCTCCTAGTCTTAAGAAAAATAGACCTACTTTATAATTGTTTTAAGTTTCCATATACACACATATATTATATTAATTATTTTAAGTTATATTTCCACATGCACACATATATTACTTTAATTATTCCTTTATAAATATACATGCACACATATATTATATAATATATTCCTATTATATATATATATATATATATATATATATATGTTTTTCTCACTTTTGGTTATATATAATTTGCGGTATAGCATTTTTTTTTATATTCTCTATTTTTCCTATACTTTGTATATAATTATTTATATTTGTTTATTTCTTTCTCATTAACCTATTCCACATTATGATATTAAATTTTTCATTTTCATTAAGTCGTAATTTTGTTTTTCTAATTAAATATAAAATTTTCAATCTTTTGTTATCTTACAATCTCAATAAAATGTATATTTTTTACATTTTATGGAATATTTATGTCGCAGCCCTGTCTGTTGACTGTTTTGACAAAAAAAAAAATTTTTTTTCATTACAACTTGATTGATCCCTTCAAATACAAGTTTGTCATAGCTTTAATTATATACATGACTTATCTATCCTGAAATGCACATAAGTGTTTAAAATGACTTAATTTTAATTTTAACGACCAATTTAATTTTACATAAACTATGATTTTTTTTTTCTCATTCAAATTTTTATTCACACCTGTTAATGGAGTAACCATAAGTGGATTTAATATATAATGCCTTATGGGCCTGTGGGAGAGTAACACTCAACAATACCTCCTCTGGCGTGGATTAAAGACAAGATTTAATAGAGCGAATATCTCATCCAGCTTCTTTTAAGCCATCTGAGAGTATTTCCAGGTATGTCAGTCGTGGCCATGTCATTAATGAGTATGTTGTTATGTCCATGAAGTCTGTCATGAAACCGTCTATAAAGGTCATGTATATGTTCCTTTACTGTGGGTATTTCTAAATCAGTGTGAAGTGTGTGGTTTGAAACGTACCAAGGTGATTTCGTGATTAGTCTGAGTATTTTTGATTGGAATATTTGTGCTTTTTTAAGGTGCGTATTTTTTGCAGTCCCGTATATTTGTGTGGCGTATGTCCATAACTAATGAATTTAATTGAAAAAAAAAATGCTAATTATTAATTTTAGTTTCAAAATATTATTTCAGCTTTTCTAATAGTTGATTATATTTGTAAAGGTTTTATATCACTGACCACAGGTAAGTACTCATTAACAAGTTCTATAATACATTTCTTAATACCCTTTATGTTCCTACCACAAATCATGTATTGTGTTTTGCAGTATTTACTGCTAGATATCCAACAATAATTTATGTATATATATATACCAGGTATGCAAGTTTAAAATGTCGTTTTAATTCAAATAGAATAATTTTAAGCCAAATAAAGAGCATTTGCGGCATGTCATAATTTTTTCTTATATATATGTCATCGATTCTTGTTGAGACTATGGCGATAACCGTAGGACATGTGAACGTTGGTTTCAAAGTTTCAAACGTGGTGATTTTGATGTTACTGATCAAAAACGAGAAAATCGACCAAAAAAAGTTTGAGGACTTCGAATATAAGACAATAACAGTTGAATGTCACTAGGCAAGCCATTTCCGATCGCCTGAGAGCTATGGGAAAGATTCAAAAGGTTGGAAAATGGGTTCCACATGAATTGGACGAACGACAGATGGAAAAACGTAAAACTGTGTGCGAAATGCTGCTTTTACGCCACGAAAGAAAGGGTTTTTTAAAAAAAATGGATTTATTTTCAGAATCCCAAACGAAAAAAATCATGGGTAACGCCACAGAAGTTGGTATTCCAAATTTCTATGCTAGTAATGGTTGGCTTCAAAACTTTAAGAAAAGAAATGAAATTGTTTTTTCAAATATTACCGGAAAAAGTGCAAGTGTAAACGATAATGTGTGTACACAATGGAGTGAAAAACGTTTAGAATTAACAAAAGGGTACCGTCCTGAGAATGAATTTAATGCTGACGAGACTAGATTTTATTATTACCAGTGCTTACCGGACAAAACCTTAACATTCAAAGGGGACATAAGGGGATATGTACATATTTTCTATCTTTACATTGAGTATTTTATTGTAAACCTCTAACCTTTATAGATCGAAATCAGTCAGAAATCACCTCAATAATTCGAAGTTTTCTCGTTCCCCTTGGGGTTCGATATATCGAGAAGATATTAAGGATTAAATTATATTCCGATATGCTGAGACCCAAAGGTCCTGTGCTGGACTGACCTGACCAACAGCGAACGTCCTCTGCTCCTTCTTCCTGATCATGATGACCCTGGAGCTGCCGCCTGGGGTGAACTCGTGGGCGTGCACTGACGGTCTGTACCGCGACAGCTCCATCTCGATAGTTTTTGCGTCCCCTCCCCTCCGCGGCTGCAACACATCAACAACAAACATTAATAATAACAACAAAAACAATATATATTATAATTAGTTTAATACAATAGAGTACAAATATATAATGGGGCAAATTGCCTATCATCAGGTATAAATTATATCTAAAATAAACAATAATAGACACTACAATTATATAACATTTTGTCATATTGTTAAAACAACTTTTCTACAGAAGAAGATCTAACGAAGAGATCTACAGAGAAATCAAAGATCTGGAAGCAGAGGAAAGAATCAGAAGGTTGATGTTCTATGGGCACATGAAAAGGAGGAAGGAGGAAATACTAAAACTATCTTGAATATGAACTAAAAGATTTTCAACAAAGATTTTAGCTACAAAAGAATGGGAGGATACACGAAGCAAATAGGAGAATAATTAAACAAACTTAAAATTTCAGATGCCGACTGTCTGGATAGAGACATATACAGGAAAATACTTAAAAATCTCACCAGTATTAGAAGAGAAAAAAAAAGAGGGGTAAAAAGTGATCCGAAGAAAGAAAAGAAATTCAGTCGAAAATCATAAAAATGCGATGGGAGAGAGAAAATCAAGATTCCCAAAGAGAGTCTAACCAATGATAGTCGTGTGGTGGTCCTTAGTTGTCTTTACGTGATACAGAAAACTTTCAAGGGTTAATTTTCTTAGTTCATTTCTTTAAGCTGAAGAATCTCTCTTCTAGATATGGATATAATACCCTCTTATCCACGCACATATATATTATCTATCCTATAGGTAGCAGTAGTGTATTACGGCCTAGAGCAGAAACTATATTTGTTCTGGATTGGTGATCAGCTGGTGATGAATTGGATCGGGGAAAAACTCTGGAGAACACCCACCGTAAAGTGGGTACCTAACTCTTCCTTGGAAGGTAAGAGAACTATAGAAAGTAAATACTAACAGCTTTTTGAATAATAATTTATTTGAAACATTAGTTTCTTATCAACTGAAATCAAGAACAATAATTCATGGAAAGTAGGCATTTTTTTAATTTATACTATTATATAAAAGGACAAGCCATTTTTCGTTTTTGATCACTAACCGCGAAAACTAAATTTGGTAAAGAATGGTCCTATACCAAATTTTAACATCATCGCAATCGTTCAAGAAAGGTTTAGTAATGACAAAGTTTACACATTTTCTATTAAATTGTTGCAAAAAAGCGATAAATATGTAGTTCGCAGGGAAGTTTTAAAACTGACCGATAGGTGGCGAGTAACATTTAAGAAAGGTTATAAAGGTACAGTGTTACATATTGCTATAAATTGATAATAAAATTTACTTAATTCAAAGAAATTCTTTTTAAAAAAAAATGTAAATATTTAGTGTGAAGTGTGGATCCTAGGGATGTTTAATAATCGAACGATATGTGGTTAGCGGCATTCTACACCAGAGTTTGCAATGGTAAAATTATTAAATCCCTCTTTACCAAATTTTAACTACAAAATATTCATAATTCTAGGGAGATTTTAAATAGTATAGTTTACTATAATAATAATTTAAATTACAGTGTTAAATGGCAGAGGTTTGCCAAACTGTCATTAAATTTTATTGTATCAAATCCAATAAATTGAATGATTAATAAATTAAATTAAATTTATTGAATTAAAATCCAACCAGATAAAATCGATAAAATTATTTCTGCTGCACTAAACATAAGGGGGTGAGTGTAAAAAATGGGCGACCTAACCTTAATTTTTGCTAATTATTATTGAATATTCAATTATACTTCTACGTAAATTTCAACTATCTAATCATTTTAATAGTACCGGATTACAATTACAGCTTTGCGTAAAAATGTATAGAAATATTGAGGGAAAATAGTTCTCGATTAAGGTTAAACCTACTTAAGTTCTTTACATATAACAGCGGGCGAAGCAGCGACTGGGGTTATAAGTTAATTATTAAATCAATAAAGCTTCCTAAGGAAAGTAAACTTTTTTTTAATAATTAAAGTTACTAGCATCTCACCTTCTATTTGATTCTCAATTACCGAGGCTTCTGAAAAGAAGATGGCCTCAATACCACCTAATATAAATATCTAAACTTCAAAATGCTACCAACGGCCAGCGGCTTTAAAGTTCTTCGACATTTTTCCTTATGTGCATATGTTTCTTTACATCATCCTAATGTATTAGTTTATACAGTAATAAATATCAATACAAAATTTTAAATAATTACTTAAGATAATGGACAGAACAATCCTACGAAGTATGAAAACGACATGCTGAAACAAGTTGGGATTTTTAGTTGCATTATTTATATTATTTAAAAATGCAATAGACGATAGGAGATTATAATACATAATGATGGCTAAATATTTTATTTGTTGAATAAAATTTTCTTATTTCAGCTAAAGTTGAACTAGCCATAACTGGATCATTGGATCTGTTTAGTATGATCTTCCCCACAGCGAAGATAAAATGCAATTGGCGTAAGGATCTGTCACCGCTTAAATTAAACTTTATGGCTCCTATGGAAATGACAACCGACCTATTTTCAACTCATCTAACAACTATTCAATTTCGTTCCATATATTTTTGTTTGTTTTGTAAGCGCTAAAGGGCTGGAAGGAAGGCACATCCTATCGTTAATCGATTTATACAAGCAAGAGTGAGAAGGTCGAAATTTATTCTGTGGGTTCGTAAAGGAAGGAACGCCAGCCCACAAAGGCCAGGTTCTAACAAAAGAAAAGTAAGGTAGCTAATTAACACCTTAACACGCTCGGCCACCATCCCATTCATCATATATTTATTTTTGTTAAATATCGTATTTACTCTTATAACTATAATGAATAAAGCCCGGATTTTCGTGCAACAAAAATTCTGAAATGTGCAATAAAAACTTGAAATTGTGCAAAATCGTGCAATACGACTTAAAATTGTGCAAAATCGTGCAATACGACTTAAAATTGTGCAAAATAAAATGCAAATGATAAAAAAGGTTGTAAAAATAATTCACTAGATACAATTCTTTCCAAAAAGTGGTTTTTATATTAAAATTTATTGATCCAGTCCTTAGTAAGGCAGTAGTTAAATAATCATTGTCTAAAATACAATAAGAACAAATGGCATATCTTTATTGTACGTGGTATACATAAGCTATATGTACATATTACTTTATTACTGTATTAATTGTGCAAAATCGTGCAATACGACTTAAAATCGTGCAAAATAAAATGCAAATGATAAAAAAGGTTGTACAAATAATTCACTAGTTAGGATCAATAGGTCAAATAATTCTATGTTAGGAATGATTATACTTTATTTAATTTCCCGTTAAGAAGGCAGAAGAATAAATTTGCTTTGTTTAGAGTGAAAATGTTTACTAACAGTAAAGAGGGCTTTAATTTAATAATTATGTTGTACTTATTAAAAACATCCGTAAGTTAGGAGGGAGAGGAAAAATTTCTTGGAAGTTGGGAACCCGAGTTCCCTAGCTAAAGTCAATCTAATGCTGTTCTTAAAATTGTTACATTTCCAAAAACACGAAAGTGTTGTGCATTCAGGATTCGAATTTTATGCATTCAAACTGCAGAATGTGCAATTGTATGCATTCAAACTGCAGAATGTGCAATTGTATGCATTCAAACTGCAGAATGTGCAATTTTATGCATTCAAACTGCAGAATGTGCAATTTTATGCATTCAAACTGCAGAATGTGCAATTTTATGCAATATTAGACTAAGGTAAATTTGGCCTAAACGTCCTAATTCATATAAATAATTTGTCCCTGGCTGATTAGGAACTTGCAACAAAAAGATGCAATTGCACGAGAAACCGGGCTCTAGTAATAACATAATCCTGATCCCATTAAATGTAAGACTTGGCAAAGAAATAAAAGGGAAGAGAAGAAGGTGTATTTGGAAAAATAATAGAACGGAAAGAGTTGGGAAAAAGAGAATAAAATAATGAAATAATAGTCAATCATCCAGCTTCTTTTCTTTCACCGAAACTTTTAGTGGAAAAATATGAAAATTTTAAGCATAAAATGACTATAATTATGAAGGAATTTCCTGTTTGTTCATAATTATCTTATATAAAGAATTTAGAGTATGCAAAAAATAATATTGTGTGAATTGTATTTCTTTTTAGCACTTCAGATATTCAAATTTTCTGGTGAATACAAAATTTAAAAAAACTTTTGACGAAGAAATACAACAAAGTGCTCTTTAAATAATTTTTTTAAAATTCATGTAATTAATTACCCATAATCACCTTAATTTTTCCGTCTCAATATTAAAACGGTGATATGCTCATTAAAAATATCTCAATCATATAGTGATTTTTTCCATTATCCAATGTGCATATATAACAGTTATATTCACTTGATGAATTTTTATACTTGATAAAAATCAACACGCAATGACTTTTTTGTCAAATTAGGAAAAAAAAATTGCACTTAGTGACTTTTACCTCCAAGCGGGCGTTCCCAACCTTTCATTTAGTTTTATTTTTTCTTCTGGTTTTCCCTCTTACAATTACCCTGTAAGAGGGAAGTGTATTTAAATATTTGTACATGCACCATGGATCTGGCATATTACATGTATCTAACATGTTTTGTATTTTATAAAATATAGTATAGGGCCGTCATATAGAATGACCAAGTTTGGTGTGTTTGTCTTTAATTATGTTCTTAAATAAAAACAACGCTTTAATTAAAATTTATTCGTGTTTCAAACTGTTTTCCTATTCTCCCCCTTTTACCCGAATCTGCCGCTGTTCCTCAAGGTAGATTTCTAGGTCCTATCCTCTACACAGTTTATACAACAGATTTCCTGACTCATCCTAGGACCGTCCGCAACACGAGAGCTGATGACACATAATGTGTATTCAGTAAATAATGATGCGTTCATTTCATCTCAATGATCCCAATTTCATATCACGAATCTTCAAGAATGATATCAAAATAACAGAAAGCTACCACTTCCTGCCCTACAGTATGCTTTAATAATATTTCACTGATCCCTGTTAGACAAATCCGCTACCTAGGATTACATCTGGACAAACGTCTCACTTGGAATCCACATGCATGAATATAATAAAACGAAAATGTTCAAAAATGTTTTCGACAACTCCAGCAATTATGTGACAAACGTTTCAAGCTTTCCAATTTATTACAAAATTCTCATTCATTTACGTGAGAGTAATGAAACCTATTTGAAGATAAGGAGTTGAGATTTGTTGCTCAACTAAACCATCAAATCTTTATAATCCTAGAGCCACTCTATTATCCTAAATAATCCTTTTAATATCACAAATAAAGTTATCTATATCGATCTAAATGTTCCATGATTGTTGCAGAGTTGGCCCAAACTAGATAGCTATCACACAAAGGGAACTCCATACCACTGAAATCCACAAGTCACCAAACTTGCTTCCCAAAAACACTTCGAGGGGTCTAAAAAGAAGATGACCTGGGGACCTTATATTGTAGATTTTACTAACAAGGGGATGTTTTGAGTTGTAACTCAACACCATGAAGTAAAATTTTATTTAGGGGTCACCTGTGGTGTAGTGGTTAGCATAGCAACCTACTAAACTCAAGATCGCGGGTTCGCAGCCCGGTAGATGACCTTAGGATTTTTTAAAGGGAGTAAAAAATCCTTAGCTATGCCGCCCTTCGGAAGGGACGTAAAATGGGGGTCCCGAGCCTGTGCGATGTCAGGTACTCGTTAAAGATCCCAATCCTAATTATACCTGGATAGGCAAAATTTAGGGCTCCAACCGTAGCATCGTCCGATTAGCCATAGCAGCATTAAGTGACGTTCAACGAAATAAACAAAAAACATTTTATTTGTTTTCTCATCTCTCAGTCAAGATAGAGAAATGATTCTTTCATGTTTAATTGTAGTTTTGTATACTATTTGAAATTAAAATACTTTCGTTATGCTCAAGACACCACCCGGCTTTTGGGTTCTCAGAAACTCAAAAAAAATGACAAAATTCCAATGAAATCCACTGTAAATCAGTGGAAAATTTTTTTCATGAACAACTGGACCTCAAATCTCGATTTACCGCAGCATAAAACTCTTATATGTGAAATTTTATCAAAATCAAAAAATGTTGATTTTTACTCCTTTTGAGGACGTTATATTTTTGAAGTTGAGATTTCATATACAATTTGTAACGGCCATAACAACTGCTGTGTTCAACCGATTACAATAGTAATAGCAGCATAAGAATCAGCGTACATTCTGCTTTTTACGCATGCATATAACATTGGGTTTAATCCAGATTTTAGTGGACAAAAACTGATGTCAATATTTTTTTATTTTGAAATAAATTAACATATAAAGGTTTTATGGTGCGTTAAATCGAGATTTAAGATCAGTTGTTCATGAAAAAAAAATTTCAACTGATTTACAGTGGATTTCCTTGTAATTTTGTCGATTTTTAGAGTTTTTGAGCACCCAAAAGCCGGGTCGTGTCTTGACCACGAAAGTATTTTTATATCAAATACCTTACATAACTACAATTAAACGTGAAAGAATCATTTCTCTATCTTGACTGAGAGCTGAGAAAAAAATAAAACGTGATTTTCATATTTTTTTTTTTTTCTCAGCTCCTAATATCTGTTGGCGGCTATAAATCTAGTTTTGCACTATTATAGGTCCCTACTATCCACACACAAATCGGCATTCGAATCTGTGAGTTACAGCTCAAAACGTCCCCCTGTAAGTGATGCCAACAAGTATTTACTTTACAAATAATTTTCAATAATATTCAATAATTTTTACAAATAATAATTATTCGTCACATTTACTTCATCTACATATGGTATGCGGTTGTAGATATCGATAAATAAATACAAAAATGTACTCCTTAATAGAAAAAGTTATTTAGGAATATAATTGTTTATCCATCATTCACGATAAATCCTTCTCGAAAGCTTGTATTTAATTAAATTTTCCTCTGATAATTTAATTAAATATTCAATCGTTATTCCATGGTAATAAATTTACCGAAATCTTAATCAGAAATCGCAAATTGGTAATACGCTCTCAGCCATGGATAAAATATTATCCGTTATTAAAAACAAAGGAATACTAATTTAATCAGATAAGGACAAATCAATAAAATAATATATTTGAATTATGAAATAATCTTCCCAATTTATTGTCTTATATGTGTGTATGTATGTATACATGGATAAATATTTTTGACTATTAAATGTTTAGTAAGGTTCTTGAGGTTCAGTCAGTAAATAAAGTCAATAAATGAACCTCAAGAAACTAACTAAAACCTACTAAACATAAACAATATATATATATATATATATATAGACATATACACCGTAGTATTTTCAAATTAGTTTATCTTGAGATGGCTCCAAGCCTCTTGATCATTGCCTCCAGACAAGACGTCATGGTTAATCACTCATTTTGTTTTTCCAATCGAAACATCTTGAAATTAAAAAAAAATTGCGCTTGATCACAGTAAAAAAGCTCAAGTGCACTTATATCTTTCGACAAGGAGTCGTAAACAGTTTCCTGGAACAATACTTTATCCTCTCCAAGATAACAGAGATAAGAGCTCTTATTTCGCACTTGACAGAAATAAGGAAAACTCATTAACCTTGGAAAAAAACAAATAAGTTATTTAAAACCTGGAATTTCAAGTGAGGGATTATATTCATGAAAACAATTCCAAAAGGATGGGTGGGTAGTACCATATTGCAGAATGGAGAAAGTATGAACTGATAATTCTGTGTTTTGCAAGGACAATTCTAAGTATTGTTAATATTTATGTTTATAAATGTATTGATTGTTGGAAATTGTTGTTGTTATCAGATATTAGTTCTCTTTTTCGGTGGTAAAAGTTCTAAGTCTTTAGGAAAAATGTCTAACGCCTTCACTCAAGTATTGCCTGGAAACTACTAGGGATATGCAAACTGCTCCTTATTAGGAATGTCTGGTGCATTAGAATATTTTAGATGAATGATGTAGAGGGAGAGATAATCGTACTTCAAGGACCTCGTGGGAACGTGAAAAGAAGTTTAAGTCTAGCATTTCGGCTCACTAAGTACTCTCAGGAACGCCATCAGAAGATGATGGAGGTATTGAACTTTTGTTGGGCGCCAAAATTATTATGAAATTGGCTACACTCATTATTCTCCGATTATACTCTTCACAGAACACGATAAAAAAGAAGTAATCTAACTGTTTCAATATTTATTTGATTCTTTCCAAAAATATATTTAGTTAGGGATAATATAAGTTTAGCAAATAAGTTTATAAAAAGAAGGACTGTGAAACATACAACGCCCTAAATGTGAAATTACCTTTTTTGGGAAAAAAGTAAAATCAAATTACAATGATATTATTAAATATCATTATTTTGTTATTATAAAGTTTATTTTAAATATTTTCGTATAGGAATTACTAATAGATGAGTGAATATATATATATACTAGCATTCCCGTCGCGGCTTCGCCCGCCCTCATAACTAAAGATAATTTCAACTAAAAATTAAAGTTTTATTTGTTTATCGATAAGATTCTTGTATTTTAGGATGTGGTTGAGCATTATTTCTTCAATGATTTTTTAGCAGTAATTATTAATCTAGTTATAATTGCACTCATCAGGTGGTTGACGATTACATATAAGCACCATTAGGCATAAAATTTTTAACTTTAATGTATGAATTGGTAATCAAGATGGATAAAGACTATTAAGAAAAACTTGCGGAAAATAAACTGCATTATCAGTGCTTACGACAAAAGGCCCGTGAATCATATTTTTACACACGATATAAAAAAGCAAAGGATCGACATTTTGAGTTAGTAATAATTTGTATTCGGCAGAAATAACTTTATTGATTTCATCTAGTTATATGTTGATTTCGAACTATAAAAGTATATGACAGTGTGGCAAACCTCGTTCCTACCTCTCAAAATTGTACATTTAAATTTTAGTTATTCTAAATTTTACCATTGCAAAACCTTCCTAGAATTATAAAAATTATTTATTTAGATGTCGGTACAGATAGGTTCAGTTTACCATTGTAAACTCTATTGTGGAATGGCACGATACACAATCGGTCGATTTTCAAGCTTCACTGAGATCCACATATCGCACACCATATTTAAATTTTTTTAAATAATTTTCTTGATAGTTTAATAAGTAAATTTTATCATCGATTTCAAGCTCTTTTCTAACCTCTCGTGTAGAATGGCACTCCCCACCTATCGGTCAATTTTCATACTGCACTGTTGTCCACATATTAACCTTTTTTAATAAAATATAAATGAAAAAAAAAACAGTAGATTTTAATATTGCTAAACCTTCTCAGAATTATGAAAATGATGTAGTTAATATTTAGTACAGATTTGTTCAGTAATATTCGCGGTTAGTGATCACAAACGAAAAATGGCTTGTCCTTTTATATAATAGTATAAGTTATTATTATAGTAAATTTTCTAATTGTAAATCTTTCAAGAACTATGAAGATGATGTAGTTAAAATTTGGTTCATATAGGTTCATTAGTTTTACTAAAATGCTATTGTCGCTTGCCACATATTCGATTTTTAAATTTCACTGGAATCCACACGTCACACCACATATTTATAGCTTTTTGGATAACAAATTAATTTAATTTAGTAATTTTATTATCAATTTCTAGCTATAATTAACACTGGATCATTGTAACCTCTCTTGAATGGCGCTCGCTTTACTACCCACTACATATTTATCGCTTTATAAACAGTAATTTAAGAGAAAATATGTAAATTTTATTATTGCTAAACCCTTCTTGAACTGTGAAGATGATGTATGTAGTTATATTTGGTACAGAATAGTTCTATAGTTTTCGCGGTTAGTAATCACGAACGGAAATGGCTTGTCCTTTTATATAATAGTATAAGTTATTATTATAGTAAATTTTCTAATTGTAAATCTTTTAAGAACTATGAAGATGATGTAGTTAAAATTTGGTTCATATAGGTTCATTAGTTTTACTAAAATGCTATTGTCGCTTGCCACATATTCGATTTTTAAATTTCACTGGAATCCACACGTCACACCCCCTATTTATAGCTTTTTGGATAACAAATTAATGTAATTTAGTAATTTTATTATCAATTTCTAGCTATATTTAACACCGGATCATTGTAACCTCTCTTGAATGGCGCTCGCTTTACTACCCACCACATATTTATCGCTTTATAAACAGTAATTTAAGAGGAAATATGTAAATTTTATTATTGCTAAACCTTCCTTGAACTATGAAGATGATGTAGTTATATTTGGTACAGAATAGTTCTATAGTTTTCGCGGTTAGTGATCACAAACGGAAATGGCTTGTCCTTCTATATATAACTTCATCATCCCCCGTCGAGGAATTTTAACTAATAATTGATTTTTTGTTTATCGATAAAAATCTTGTATTAAAGTGAACAATTGAAAATTATATTTTTGATAATATTTTCACGCATAGCAGCCATTTTTAACTTGGTTAAATTTAGATTGATTAGGTATTTGAAGATAGCATAATTAGACATCCAATTTTCAATTTTAATATATGAGTTGGTAATCCAGATGGACAGAGACTATTAAGAAACTGCATTATCAGTACTTACAACTAAAGGTTCAAAATTCATATTTTTACACACAATATTAAACAGCTGAGGATCGGCATTTTGATTTTTAATAATTTCATTCGTCAGAAATAATTTTATTTGATTTGATCTGGTTGGATTTTAATTTCTAACCATAAAAGTATGTGATAGTGTGGCAAAACCCGTTTCTAACACTCAACATTGTACATTTAAATTTTCATTGTTGCTAAACCTAGAACTATGAACATGATGTAGTTAAAATTTGGTATATTTCACTCCATATAGCTGTTTTTATAACAATTTAATTGAAAATAAGTAAATTTTATTATCAATGTTCACCTCTACGTAACACTGTACCTTTTAACCTTTCATGTAGATGGCAATTGCCGCCATTTTTGAACTTCACTGTTATCCACTTATTATTCATTTTTCAATAAAGAATTAGTTGAAAAACATTAGATTTTACTATTGTTAAACCATCCTATAAAGATGATGTAGTCAAAATTTGGTAGAGATTGGTTCAGTAGTTTTTGGCGGTTAGTTAACACAAACGAAACATTGCTTGTCCTTTTATATAATAGTATAACCTTACACCGCCATATGTTAGAATCGTATAGAGCTAACAGATAATTGTGACTTACAGATAATATACAAATAATATTGCAACTATAAATTAAGATATAAGGTATCCTATCTTTTTTTGTTGGATCAAACTGCACACGGTATGCAAATTTGATTAAAATCGGTTCAGTAGTTTAGGTGTTAGCCGGCCCCTAGGCGGCGACACGTAACTTATATATATTAAGATAGCATTCCCGTCGCGGCTTTGCCCGCCCTCATAACTAAAGATAATTTCAACTAAAAATTAAAGTTTTATTTGTTTATCGATAAGATTCTTGTATTTTAGCATGTGGTTGAGCATTATTTCTTCAATGATTTTTTAGCAGTAATTATTAATCTAGTTATAATTGCACTGATTAGGTGGTTGAAGATTACATATAAGCACCATTAGGCATACAATTTTTAACTTTAATGTATGAATTGGTAGTCAAGATGGATAAAGACTATTAAGAAACTCTTGCGGAAAATAAACTGCATTATCAGTGCTTACGAAAAAAGGCCCGTGAAGCATATTTTTACACACGATATAAAAAAGCAAAGGATCGACATTTTGATTTAGTAATAATTTGTATTCGGCAGAAAAAACTTTGATTTGTCTGGTTGGATGTTGATTTCGAACTATAAAAGTATATGACTGTGTGGCAAACCTCGGTCCTGCCTCTTAAAATTGTACATTTAAATTTTAGTTATTCTAAATTTTACCATTGCAAAACCTTCCTAGAATTATAAAAACTATTTATTTAGATGTCGGTACAGATAGGTTCAGTTTACCATTGTTACCTCTATTGTGGAATGGCTCTATACACAATCGGTCGATTTTCAAGCTTCACTGGGATCCACATATCGCACACCATATTTAAATATTTTTTAATAATTTTCTTGATAGTTTAATAAGTAAATTTTATCATCAATTTCAAGCTGTTTTGTAACCACTCGTGTAGAATAGCACTCCCCACCTATCGGTCAATTTTCATACTGCACTGTTGTCCACATATTAACCTTTTTTAATAAAATATAAATTAAAAATCAGTAGATTTTAATATTGCTAAACCTTCTTAGAACTATGAAAATGATGTAGTTAATATTTAGTACAGATTGGTTCAGTAATATTCGCGGTTAGTGATCACAAACGAAAAATGGCTTGTCCTTTTATATAATAGTATAAGTTATTATTATAGTAAATTTTCTAATTGTAAATCTTTTAAGAACTATGAAGATGATGTAGTTAAAATTTGGTTCATATAGGTTCATTAGTTTTACTAAAATGCTATTGTCGCTTGCCACATATTCGATTTTTAAATTTCACTGGAATCCACACGTCACACCACATATTTATAGCTTTTTGGATAACAAATTAATTTAATTTAGTAATTTTATTATCAATTTCTAGCTATAATTAACACTGGATCATTGTAACCTCTCTTGAATGGCGCGCTCGCTTTACTACCCACTACATATTTATCGCTTTATAAACAGTAATTTAAGAGAAAATATGTAAATTTTATTATTGCTAAACCTTCCTTGAACTGTGAAGATGATGTATGTAGTTATATTTGGTACAGAATAGTTCTATAGTTTTCGCGGTTAGTGATCACGAACGGAAATGGCTTGTCCTTTTATATAATAGTATAAGTTATTATTATAGTAAATTTTCTAATTGTAAATCTTTTAAGAACTATGAAGATGATGTAGTTAAAATTTGGTTCATATAGGTTCATTAGTTTTACTAAAATGCTATTGTCGCTTGCCACATATTCGATTTTTAAATTTCACTGGAATCCACACGTCACACCACATATTTATAGCTTTTTGGATAACAAATTAATTTAATTTAGTAATTTTATTATCAATTTCTAGCTATAATTAACACTGGATCATTGTAACCTCTCTTGAATGGCGCTCGCTTTACTACCCACTACATATTTATCGCTTTATAAACAGTAATTTAAGAGAAAATATGTAAATTTTATTATTGCTAAACCTTCCTTGAACTGTGAAGATGATGTATGTAGTTATATTTGGTACAGAATAGTTCTATAGTTTTCGCGGTTAGTGATCACGAACGGAAATGGCTTGTCCTTTTATATAATAGTATAAGTTATTATTATAGTAAATTTTCTAATTGTAAATCTTTTAAGAACTATGAAGATGATGTAGTTAAAATTTGGTTCATATAGGTTCATTAGTTTTACTAAAATGCTATTGTCGCTTGCCACATATTCGATTTTTAAATTTCACTGGAATCCACACGTCACACCACATATTTATAGCTTTTTGGATAACAAATTAATTTAATTTAGTAATTTTATTATCAATTTCTAGCTATAATTACACTGGATCATTGTAACCTCTCTTGAATGGCGCTCGCTTTACTACCCACTACATATTTATCGCTTTATAAACAGTAATTTAAGAGAAAATATGTAAATTTTATTATTGCTAAACCTTCCTTGAACTGTGAAGATGATGTATGTAGTTATATTTGGTACAGAATAGTTCTATAGTTTTCGCGGTTAGTGATCACGAACGGAAATGGCTTGTCCTTTTATATATAACTTCATCATCCCCCGTCGAGGAATTTTAACTAATAATTGATTTTTTGTTTATCGATAAAAAATCTTGTATTAAAGTGAACAATTGAAAATTATATTTTTGATAATATTTTCACGCATAGCAGCCATTATTAACTTGGTTAAATTTAGATTGATTAGGTATTTGAAGATAACATAAAGCATAATTAGACATCCAATTTTCAATTTTAATATATGAGTTGGTAATCCAGATGGACAGAGACTATTAAGAATCTGCGGTATAAGAAACTGCATTATCAGTGCTTACAACTAAAGGTTCAAAATTCATATTTTTACACACAATATTAAACAGCTGAGGATCGGCATTTTGATTTTTAATAATTTTCATTCG
This sequence comes from Euschistus heros, assembly GCA_003667255.2. Classification (NCBI taxonomy): domain Eukaryota; kingdom Metazoa; phylum Arthropoda; class Insecta; order Hemiptera; family Pentatomidae; genus Euschistus; species Euschistus heros. The sequence goes on along the minus strand of RCWM02000787.1, from coordinate 217,975 downwards.
ACAGAAATAATTTTATTTGATTTGATCTGGTTGGATTTTAATTTCTAACCATAAAAGTATGTGGTAGTGTGGCAAAACCCGTTTCTAACACTCAACATTGTACATTTAAATTTTTATCGTTGCTAAACCTAGAATTATGAACATGATGTAGTTAAACTTTGTTATATTTCACTCCATATAGCTGTTTTTATAACAATTTAATTGAAAATAAGTAAATTTGATTATCAATGTTCACCTCTATGTAACACTGTACATTTTAACCTTTCATGTAGATTGCAATTGCCGCCATTTTTGAACTTCACTGTTATCCACTTATTATTCATTTTTCAATAAAGAATTAGTTGAAAATCATTAGATTTTACTATTGCTAAACCATCCTATAAAGATGATATAGTCAAAATTTGGTAGAGATTGGTTCAGTAGTTTTTGGCGGTTAGTGAACACAAACGAAACATTGCTTGTCCTTTTATATAATAGTATAACCTTATACCGCCATATGTTAGAGTCGTATAGAGCTAACAGATAATTGTGACTTACAGATAATATACAAATAATATTGCGACTATAAATTAAGATATAAGCTATTCTATCTTTTTTGTTGTTGGATCAAACTGCACACGGTATGCAAATTTGATTAAAATCGGTTCAGTAGTTTAGGTGTTAGCCGGCCCCTAGGCGGCGACACGTAATTTATATATATTAAGATATATATATATATATATATGGATAAATTTCTTGACTGTTACTATTAAATGTTTAGTAAGGTTCTTTAGGTTCAGTCAATAAAAAAAACAACTATTTTGGCGACGTTTCGAGACTATATTGTTATCATAATCATGCCCTACAATGAAAAAACAGGTTACAATAATACAATAAAATTATATAAGCTATACAAGTTATTTCGAAACATAAAGTTTGCTACAGTACAGGTATGTAACAACATGCGTAGGGTAATAAAAATATATATAATTACAGAATATAGAGGAGTATGAAGCTACTTAGAATGTTACTAGTGGATATGAATAGACTAACAATTCTAGTACACAACTAACCTAGGGGAGTGAGTTTAAACAGACAGTTAACAAAGGTTAGTGGGGAAAACCCTATTTCTTCAAAATTAAGTTAAAAGGACTGTGTGGGTATTCCCAAAGATGCAGGTACAAAAATATTTCAGTGTAATATACTAATAAATGGAAGAATGGTTTGTCTGATGTATATAAATGTAAATGTATATTATTGGTCTGAATGTATTAAGTTGGAATAACAGGTGTTAAGATTTAAAACGTCTGATTTTTTGTTTATTGCGCGGTTTTTAAATTTTTCTACGGTTATCATTTCTTTAATATTTCTTTTAAAATTATTTTGTTCCTGGTTGTTTTAAATTTGATTTCCCCAAAATCCACTAGTAACATTGTAAGTAGCTTCATACTCCTCTATATTCTGTAATTATATATATTTTTATTACCCTACACATGTTGTTATATACTTGTACTGTAGCTAACATTATGTTTTAAAATAACTTGTATAACTTATATAATTGTATTGTAACCTGTTTTTTCACTGTAGGGCATGATTATGAGAACAATATAGTCTCGAAACGTCGCCAAAATAGTTGTTTTATTTATTGACTGAACCTCAATAACCTTACTAAACATCATATATATATATATATATATATATATATATATATATATATATATATATATATATATATATATATATATATGATTAGAATTATAAATGTATCATTATTATAAGACAGCGAAGTAAGCCCTCTAATCTCTTTACAATAGTTCAACAGTCCCCCAATGTAGTCAGTTCAACCCCAGTTTAGGTTTTACCAAAGCAACAAATAGAATGTATGTATTTGATAGATGTGAGGTAGCACACTTCACCTCAATCAGAGAGTTATAGTGAGGTCTGTCTATGAAACAGGTGTAGATTGAACAGTTAACATGAGAGAACTTATGTTTGAGTAGGAGCCAAGTCCTTTAATATAATGTAGAACATAAACAATAAGTATATTGTTGAAACATTCCCATAAAATCTAACACAAAATTAATGAATCCCGCACTAAAACAGCACTGAAATCCTTAGCTCAACCAATCGCACAAAAGATAATCGTGAAGAAGCCGCGCAAGATAATCGCGGCTGTCATGAAGAAGTCTGTAAGTCAAGTGTGCATTGTTTCACTACGCGTATTTCTTATAGATTTCAAAAAACGTGTTTTTACTCTATAAGCACTTTTTGTGACAAAATATGGGGTTGGCAAATAAGTCCTTTCGGTTTTCTTGTTTATTTGTATATCATTACGGTCCAGTCCATTTCTTATCTGATGAATTAATCTCTAAGGTGGATTGTTTACTCTGTTTGTAATATATCAAAAAACATTTCTGCAGATTCTAGTTTAAATTAGCTTAGTATTGTGATTGATATTGCACTGTGAACATGGAAAAAGTTTTCATTTATTATCGCCATATTTTGATGTATTGTTTTAAAAAAAAAGTAACCGTGCTGCAGAAGCCCATAAAATTTTTTGCAGTGTTTATGGGGATGATTCCTTAACCGAACGCCTTGTCAAAATTGGTTTACCAAATTTTGTTCAGGAAGTTTTGACATCAAAGACGCTCGCTCCACAGTCTGGTCGCCAACAAGAAATTGAAACGAGCTATTTCCATCAGAACAAACAATTGATTCAACTCTATACTGTTCGCAATTAACAAAGATGGTTCAATCAATTATAAAAAAAAATCGAAATGGATTTGTTTTCCAACAAGACAACGCAAAGACCCACACCTCGTTGCTCACTCGCAATAAATTATCAAGCTTTGGAACCTTTTGCCCCATCCTCCGTATTCACCAGACTTGGCTCCAAGTGACTACCACTCATTGTGAGCTCTGCAGGACTCCATGAATGGAAAGCAATTACAAAAAGAAGAGGACAAAAAAAACCACTTGGATCAGTTTTTTTACTATCAACCCCAGATGTTCTATGAACATGACATTATGCTATTGGTTCAAAGATGACAACAAGTTATTCTAAATAATGTTGAATATATTATAGATTAAAATAAATATCATTCTATAGCCGAGTCAATATTGTAGAGTGCAAGAGTGCAAGAGTGCATGGAATATGCGATCATTTTTGACGTCAAGTCGCTGTGAAAGCTTTGTTAGGAGTAATCAGAACTAACAAACTAAACGTCCCCTTCCCTGGGGGTTGAACTAACGGCGAAGGGGAAAGGAGAAGATACCATTTTTGGGTTTTTCCATTATATCTCGAAAACAGTGGACTCAAGAAAAATATATTTCAAATAAAAATTAATTACATTTCCTATAAAATTGACTCTATACATATCTGTCGAACTTCCAACGGATTTCAAGATATAAGTTATTGAAAATTTTAGTGCCTTCAGAAAGAAAGAAAGAATCAAAGTTGTAGAGCATTAAATTTACTTTAATCTCATATATCTGTTTTTTTGTCACTTCTGGTATTTTGTTCATTATAGCCCTGAAGAAGACCTGCAACGCAGTTCGAAACGTTGGCACGTATTAAAGAATTCTTCTTTGACGTGGTGTTACTTTGACTGCATCCCTGACTATCTTCTTCTCCATTTATCATCCGGTCAACCATACTTTTATCATCATTATCTATTTTTAATAACGTATATCTCGAAAACTGTTGAAAGTTCGACAAATACGTATAGAAAGAATTTTATTGGAAATTTAATTAGCTTTAATTATTATTTCTAGCATATTTGCCTAGAGTTTACCTTTTTCGAGATATAATCGAAAACCTCAAAAATGGGATCTTCTCCCCCCCCCCTCACCGTTAGCTCACACCCCTGTGGCGGGGACTTTAAGTATGTTTATCTTCTCATTACTCCTAAAGAAGTTAGAAGCTGTTAAAAATGATCGCATATTTCATGCACCCTACAATATGTATGGACTAATATTATACACAGAATATTATTTGACCCCCAAAAACCGAACGAACTTATTTGCCATCCCGATATATAGTTTAACGTGAGGGGTAATAGAACCCTGTGGCACTTCATTTATTTTTTTCTGATCTTAGCTCAGGAAATCCCTAAAAAAGCAAGAAGCGCAACTTAACAAGTTAAGGCTAAAAAAAAAAAATAAATACTTCATTATTTTTTCACATCGCTATTATGAGCTAAATCGTGCTTTGAAGGCAGAGCTAACCCATTTACAATGTAATTGGACTTATCGACTTCTTCAGGACAACCGATATAATTTAGCTAACAGGCTATAATGGAGTGCGAACATTTACAGAATGGATGGATCGTCCATTGCTACATCGATACCACTATCGATACTATTTTATATAGAGGAGGCAGGAAGCAGAGCGAGGTGAGAGATCCCATTAACTGGAATTAGGCGTCACCGACGCCCCACTTGGCTAATTAGACCCAGTGACAAATGAGAGTCGTTAGGTCCTAAGAGCTCTCTCAAGAGAACTGAGAGATAGTCAGATGAGATAATAACTACAATAATGTCTTCGATTCAATATTTACAATTAAGTTACCTAATATTTGGTTTGACTAATCGAATTTCCTTGAATACAGCTCCAACAAATTAGCGGGAACAATAATGTACGTACATCATGTATCATAGAGCTTAAATTTCACCAGTACTCTCATAAAAGGAAGAAGCTTTTAATTCTAAACCAATTTATTAATTTTATTATTTAATTAACATAAATTAATTCGCCATATTTGAATCAAAATAGAAAGAGGATTGCAGTTCTTAGCGATGTACTCTATACAATAAATGACCCCTATGGTTTATATTTTCAGTGCCCTTGTAATTATAATATATAATTGGTAGGAGGTTAAGGTAAGGTAGAGGATCACTACACCCGAAGAGCGGCACCTCAGAAGCCTGTTATAGAAGAAGGCCCCTGATCGCTCTTGAATGCACAACTTGCCAATGAGGACGGGTGCTTCAAGTTTAGTTAACATGTAGAACCGGCTCCAACGAGATAGACATAAACTAAATAATTAATCTATTCAATATCAAATATACTTAACTAAAAAGGCTTTTATCCACTTAAGATTTTGTACTCCCATTTCAACACATCACATATACAACCCACACTTTCTAGTTCTCACATGAGTTACCTACTCTCTGGTTATAATCAGTCATGGTTACCAAAATATCAATATATCTAAGTTCTTAATAAACAAGAAGTTAATTCGACTAATAGAAAAAGTAGTTATGTCCACGAGTTGGCTTAAAATTAATTTTATATTTCTTTTAAGGGCATAACTACTCCTATTTAATCTTTAATTTTCCTCGACATGTTTTGGAGTACACTGCTCCATCTTTAGGATAACTGTGATTTCTTTCACTTAGTCATTTCTGCATGTCCTTACTGATCCTCAACTGAGCAATTCTCAGTTAGATTACTCAGATGAGGGTCAGTAAGGACATGCACAAATGACTAAGTGAATGAAATCGCAGTTGTAAGTAGAAATTTAAGCATTATTGGATTGTACAGTAGACAGTATTCTAAATGGACATAATATAAGTTGTAGATCCTGAAGATGGAGCAGTGTACTCTGAAACATGTCGAGGAAAATTAAAGATTAAATAGGAGTTATGCCTTTAAAAGAAATAAAAATTAAATCTCCTTAAATAAAAAAGTTGATTAATCTTAAAATTAACTTTTACATTCAATAAAAATAGTAGCCAGACAGAAATATAAATAGTAATAAGACAACTTTTGGTAATGTTTTAAAGTTGTTCATAATTAGCTCATTTTTTTTTTCCCCTCAAAATAATATAAATTTTACAACTTATATCTTTGATATGGTACACTGACAAAGAATTTAGTCAAGTAAATAATACCGATAAAACAAAATATATAAATAAATATATTGTTAGTGACAGTGAATTATGATAATTTGAGGAATATAGATATAATGTTTAAATATTTAAAGCAGCTTGTTGCCCACCCATAACGGGCATGGGGAACGGGGCAAGATTGGTTTGTTTGGGATGTTTGTGTACTCTTTATCTATACTATTGTATTAAAGGACAAGCCATTTTTTATTTGTACTCACTAACCGCAAAAACTACTTAACTAATCTGTACCAAATTTGGTAACGGTCGGGTTAAGAGGAGGCAGCAAACTGGCTTGACCCGCGCTACACCGACCAGTTCGATCCTTACGCTTCACTTCATGTTTACATTTTTCGATAGTTCATTCCTATAACCTCACATGTAAACAATCACTTCTACAGTTTCAACTTGGATTGTGTTGTTTAGTCTGTTATATTGATATTTAGTCTTCTTAAATGTTAATAACTGAAACATAAGTTAACAACATGAGTTTCATTAAGGATTAAGTGTTTTATCAATTCATGTTTTCTTATTCCCTCTTATCTAATGTGTAAAAGTGTTACAAAACTTAAGAACATTAATTTGTACATGGATTTGGTGTTTTATATATTTTTATTTGTTGTATCAATTGAAGCGATAAAATTTCAGTGTGCATATTTTGTGAATGGATTCTTTGTCATCCATAATACTTATTGTCCTAAAGAGTAACAGATTGTATAATGTAAATAACTGAAACATAAGTTAACAACATGAGTTTCATAAATGATTAAGTGTTATGTTTTCTTATTTCTTCTTATCTAATGTGTAAAAGTGTTACAAAACTTAAGAACATTAATTTGTACATGGATTTGGTGTTTTATATATTTTTATTTGTTGTATCAACTTAAGTGATAAAATTTCAGTATGCTTATTTTGTGAATGCATTCTTTGTCATCCATAATACTTATTGCCCTAAAGTGAGACAGATTGTATAATTATTTCAATAAAAACATATCGATTTAAAAATAAATCTGAGAAAGTATATCATAGGTTTCATATTTTCTTATTTCCACTTCCCTTGAGAAAATATAGGAGAAATTAACATCATCACTTTCAACTAGGATTCTGTCTTATAATGTATAATGGATTATAACATGGAGAATAGACAATGTTAAAATAATCACAAATTAAGAGGTAAATGACACATTACTATATAATTGTAAAACTGTTGGTATAATGTTGTAGATTAAAGTGTTTTAAAAAAAATTTAGAAGCCTGATGATGGAGCATTGTCTCGGAAACATGTAGCTACAAATGTTAAATAAATAGGAGTTATGACAAATAAATACTTAAGGATTCTGTCTTTTAAATATTTATAATTTGTTATTTACACTTCCCGTAATCACAAAGTTTATCAAGAATTAACATACTGGTGGTTTAGTATTATATTAATTAATTCAAAATTGATTTAGTTTCTTATATTTTGACATTTTCTTATTTCCACTTCATTATTTTCTTATTTCTCATATTAATATCATAAGGTAAACAGAAGTTAATATTACTTTCAACAGGGATTTAAAGTTTCTCCGTAAATAAATGAGAATAACCTTTCTCCTCGAAAAGTAGCGACTAAAACACCGAAATAAATCGGAAGAAGGTAAGAATCGATAAAAGGTATTCTCGGCGGGCGTAGGAGCTGCCTCCTCTTAACCCGACCGTTACCCCAAATTTTAAACAAATAATCTTTATAGTTCCAGGAAGGTTTAGGAATAATAAAATATAATGATTTTCAATTAATTTATTTTTTTAAAAAGTGATAATATGTTGTGCAACGAGAAGTATGAAAATTGACCAATAGGTGGTGAGAGACATTCTGCATGAAAGGTTATAAACGTACGGTGTTATATAGAGCTTGAAATTTATAATAAAATTTACTTATATTTAATTAAATTATTAAAACAGATTTAAATATGTGGTGCGACATGTGGATCACAGTGAAGATTGAAAATCGACTGAACACCATTCCTAAATAGAGTTGACAAAGTTAAAACTAATGAACCCATCTGTTCCAAATATTAACTAAATCATCTTCATAGTTCTAGGAAGGTTTAGCAATAAAAAAATTTACTACAATAAAAATTTTAATGTGCAATATTGAGTGGCAAAATCGAGGTTTGCCACACTGCCATATATTTTTATGGTTAGAAATTATAATGCAACCAGATGAAATCAATAATATTATTTCTGCAGAAAAAAAAAAAAAAAAATATTACCAAATCAGAATCCTTCGCTTTTAATATTGTGTGTAAAAATATGATTCAAGGGTCTTTATTAGCTGTAAGCACTAATAACACAGTCCATTATCTCTAAGTGTTTCTTAATAGTCTCTGTCTGTCTGGATTACCAACTCATATATTAAAATTAAAAATTGGATGTCTAATTACGTACCTTTACATAATCTTTAAATACCTAATCAGTGCAGAATTAACCAGGTTCAAAATTACTGCTATGCGTGAAAAAATTATCGAAGTGCTCAATTGCATAATTCAATCCAAAATTTTTATCGTTAAACAAATAAAACTTCAATTATTAGTTAAAACTATTCAAGTTCTTTAGTTATGAGAGCGTGTAAAGCCGCACAGGGAATGCTTGTTGTATATATAGTGTCAGTGTGCTACTTTAATTTATTTGTTTTCATTATTATTTTATTTCTCTTTTTATTACTATTGTTTATACTTTTCTTTCCTGATTTATTTTATATTAATATTCACTATATTTTATATCTTGTATAGTTAGAGGATTATGTTTTCCTTTTCTTTTTATTTAATTTAATTGTACATATTGTATGAATGGATTCTTAGTCATTCATATTGTCCATTGCCTTTTAGAGAGGCAGTTTGTAATATTTGTTCAATAAAACAATAAGCAGCTTAGAAATCTTAAGTCTACAGTAGGAAAAATAAATCAAGAAAAAATTAAAAAAAAAAAATGAATTCAGGAAAAAAAAAAAAAAAAAAAAAAAAAAAAAATTAAAGGGTAAACATAATAGTGCTTGTTATTTCTTTGTAACAAAATTAATGAGTTAATACTAGCTGTCATCAAACTTAGAATTTAGGATTTACAAGACCATTATCCTCCTTGTAGCTCATCACGGATGCAAAATGTGTTCTCTTACATTAAGGAAGAAACAACACCTTTAAAGCTTTTGAAAATTAAGAATTGCATAGAATATTTGGATTGAAAAAGGATGAGGACACTAATATGTAAACATGTACTTCTAAGGTAATAGGTAATAGCAGGGCGACTGTTAAAAATGTGGAGTATTCAATAAAAGGTAAGAAGTGTTGAAACGAGGAGTGAACAGAAACCTTAGGTGGGAAGATTGTGTAAGGGCTGATACTGTGGTTTTTGATTTTGATGGGTGAGATGAAGGGAGGTGTACGGTCAGATATTGGTGATGGCAGCAGAAATATTCGGCTTCACCACTTATTCACTCCTGAAGTGTACACAGATCTTGAGCCACCTTAGCCCTACTTCCTGCTTCACTCCGTATTAAGATTTTGTTTTATAAAATTCACCACAGCCTTTTGGTATCTATGTATATACATGTTCATTAATTTGATTTTAAGTTTCACAAGTGATTTTAACCAACTACTGTTTCTTTAATTGTCATATAAAGAAGTCATGATATGTTTTTTTTTAAAGTTAATTCCCATAACATGAAGTACAAGTTTTTCTTCAGTCAATGTTTTAGTCCAGTAAGAGTCTACACTATTTTTATTTATTGTTAAGTTCATTATTTTATAAGGAATATTCAGTTGTTACTTCAATCAAATTACTGTAACAATCTTCTATACACATAATTAATGACTATGTGTTTGGGAACTAGTAATGTGGACAAAAATATTTTCCATTTCATTTTGGGATTATTAACTCTATTATTTTAGGATAGTTAATTAAAAAAAACATTGTAACATTAGAAAAAGTTGTCAAAACTAAGAAATAAGAAAAATTAAGAAGCTAACAGTCATTGAACCAAACGATTTTTACTAAATCAGTATGAAACAATTTACTGAATAAATTAGACAAAAATTGTTTCATTTTCAAGAAAAGCTTAACCATAACTAACTAAATCTAAAATCTTTAAGATAGTTAATTGTAAACTGGTATGATGTCTTTAAAATAAACTTATTTATTAGTCTATGAAAGAGAGATAGTATTCTTCTTCTTCTTTTTTTTAACTATTAGAAATCAGCTTTAATGATTTAAATCATATATACTTTAACCTTCTCAAAAGAAAGCAAATAATTATTTTATATTACGTTCATTATCATGAAGACAGCTGAGTTTTTCATCTATAAGTTCTTTTTCTTTTAGCTTAGATAAGTACCTAGATTCCATTCAAGCACTTTGTTAACTATTTAGGTACACTTCACCTTTGAAATTATGTTTATTTAAATGTTTACATTTACTTCAATGTTAATGCCTCTCTTCATTGAGCAAATTACAATAAACTTTTTTTTAATAAATTTTAAAATAATCTCCTTTGTAACTCTAACACGAATGAAAGAAAATTAAATAAATTTTGAATGTTATTACAGTTGAAAACTCTTCAGCTACCCCATATTCTGTCAGGATGATATGAAACATGTGTTTCTGATGAGAAAACAGGGTGGTACAATGTTTCAACATTTTGCGAGGAAAAAACAAATTCCTTTTTTTGGTATGGCACCAATATTTCATGTGTATACATAGATTTTACTTCCAAGCAAATATTGATAAAGTACTTGTTAATGCAAATTTGAATTTTATTACCAGCACCTTACCGAACAGCTAATACAACATAACCAGATATAATTGTTTAATTTTATGGGGGAAAAAATGGTAACTAAGCATTTTATTAAAGTTTAAATATAAAAATCAAGATTAAATCTCAAAGAACTGACTATAATAAAAGAAATAAGATGATATAGGTTAATAAATGTGGATTATAATAAAATGTTAACCATGATAAAAATAAAAATATATTTAACCTTATTTATGTATTCTATTGCCAACTTTTATGATTACACTCATTCAGTTTCATATCGTATCTACATTTATCGTTTTTATTTACAATATTTAATTTCAAATGATTAGCTTGTTTTTATTTTAGCAAAATGGATATAAATATCCATTTCAACCAAAAGGAAAGAATTTTAAGAATTAAATTAAAAAGGTAAATAGTATTATTCCCAATGTTATTGGTGCAGTGGCGCTAGCTAGCGGGCAGAGTAGAAAGCTTTACAGTTACCCCAGGGCGCCGCGAGATGGCACTGCATACACACCACACACCAGACCAGGCCACCCCTGTCTAATATTTACTGAACCGACGAAATGTAAATATTTGTCCACTCGCTGCCTGTTGATGTTAAGGTAATGTTTTAACCTTTATCACGACACAACGCGACGGTAGATGTTTCTATTTTAGAATTCTATCAGTGCACGCTGGTATTTTTTTCCTTCTTGCCTTCTAGATTAAAAGGAATAAAATCTAAATTACTTAATCTGCTACGGCTTAATATAGAGTTACTTTGCTTGTTTTCTCAGAACATCGTGTAAACAGGATTAATGTCGAATTAGGTATTTTAACACAGAATATTTTAAGAATTGATTTCAAACATTAATCTTCAAAAGAAACCGCAAGAAAGTAAATAAGAAAAAATCTAGCAAAAACAAAAAATGAATTGATTAAATTGGGTTATTAAATCAAGTGCAATATAATTATATTTCTTTAATCTGCAAATATAATTGGTAGGAATGATCCAGGCACTAGTAGACTTTTTTCCAACACACGTATTATCGTCAGTAGAAAGCGATTATCAACGTTTTCGATGTTAATATCGATTAGGTATCGTGAATGCATAAAAGAGAAGATTTATCAAACTATTTAGAAAGCATTGGCTTTATATTACTGTGTTGAAACATACATTTTGGTCTACCTAGTTTTAAAGTACATATGGAAGAATTTTAGATACTAATATTTTTTAATAGTCATAAAATGAATACTCCTCACCTAATTAATCACACTATTAAATATAATGGCACTTATAGTTGGCCAAATATATAGTAAGAATGAATACCTATACTTTTAAAAGTTATGAATAGCTACATAAAAAAATATGGATACAAGAAGTCATCAAATACACAAAAATACGTCAATGAATGGAAATAAAACTGTTTAACATAAAAAAAAATAGCACACGAAATTAATGCAAATAGCTTCAATTTTCTGAGAAAAACTGATAACAGCCTGAAAAGACTATAAGATAGCAGGAAAACATAAAGTTTATCTTTGGATATGTTTGTAGAATACGTTAGCGATTGGAGCGATATGGGTCAGGGAGGAAGGACATTAGCACAGCCATTGTGATAAACAAAGCAGTGAAAGCCTTTCACTTATTGCTTGGAATATTAAACAAAACATAAACAGCTGATAACTTATGGAATGTAGCTAACAGGTGAATAGGCATAAGCTTCAAAGAAACATCAACTGTAGATAAATAATAATTGTTGGAGCTTTAAGAATTGGAATTCATTTCTGTTTATTTCTTTCACAGATCTGTGGAATTACAGGTTTTGCAGGATTTAATTTTTTTTTCCCCCCTTGGTATATATTAGGAATAAGCCAAAAGTAGTTTATTTATAGAAAAATAAAAATAAAAACCATTGGTTCAAAGAAGTCCAGGATGATTTAGAGGAGTTAAAAATAACAATAAAAAAAAAAAAAAAAAAAAAATTAAAAACAGAAGAGATTCTGAAGGACAGAGCCATAAGATTTAAACTCAAAACATTTGAAAGGAGACAATACACCATAACCGACGAACAGAGGGCAACCAGGTCAGAAATTTAGTAAGTAAAGTTAGTAAGTTAGAAAGTAAAGAAGTAAGTTAGTAAGTGCCTCAATATGAAAAAAAAAAAAAAAAAAAAAAAAAAAAAAAAAAAAAAAAAAAAAAAAAAAAAAAAAAAAAAAAAAAAAACCGCCTCAGAAAGGAATATTTTTCTCTGAAGGGTAGCTGGTCGAAGATAAGAGAGACTATCTATGTAACATTAGAGAAGGATTTAAAAAAAAGAAAAATTATTGATATAAATTAAAGAAAGTCCAAGAGGCCCCTTGTAACATGGATACATCTAAGGATTGTTTGACGGTAAATATTGTACAGTTAATACAGTTAATATCCCACCTCCCCAACAAGAAACCCTATGTTGCCGCAACAGCCAGGAAGGGAAAAAATTATTCTTATTGATATAAGTTTGCTGAAATTCGATATACACGATTCTAATTGTTCATACTTGTTTCCCTTTTGTAAATGTTTAGGGAAAAAACGATTATAATTGAACTGTAAATGTGCAAATAGAGTTTTATCGTATTTCAATAAAACTACATAAATATAATTAAATTACATATTTAATTATATTTATAGAGGTTAGGTATGAAAATTATAATTTATTTACCTCATTATGATGTTATAATGTATTTTTAATTTAAAACGATTAAGATTGTAATATATTTTTCAAGTTAATGGACCGTAATTTATTTAATTTATCTCAAATTTTTCCAAATTTTATCCAAATTCTTCATTCCGTTGCTCTTTTGTCTTTCAAATCAAACTCCTCTGAGAATAAATTAATAAATAAGTTTGTTAATAAATTTTGTTATTCTTAGGGGAAAATACGTCCCAGAATAAAGATTATTTTTTAATTCATTCATTCAAAAAATCTCAAAGGGTCACAAGGTGAACTGACTTGAAGTGAAATTCATCCTCGCACTGCATTTATCTAAAACTATTGAAGCACTGTTCGTCAACAATTCAACTGGATTCGTACCATCAATTCTTCCCCATCAACTTAGCAGCTTATATGTTTTCCCCCAACTGTCACCTCCAATCATCACCTTTCATTCTTCAGCCTTATTTATTTATTTTGTTCCAGAAGACTTCAAAGAGCTGATTCCGAAGATTTCTCCGGTAGGATTACGGTGTGACAAATATTAGAACTGGTGGGAAAACACGCCTAGTGATTTCTGCACTTTGGCCTAGCTGCCATGTCAAACCATTTCTTCTTACGACTGACTCTTCTTCAACGAAATTCCACCGACTGTGGCCTTTCACTTCGCCTCTTCGACGGATTATCCTCAATTTTCGCCGTGTTTTTGTATCGGGTGAAAGTCTTGAGGGATATTGATGCACGACAGGACTTTTCCACAATGATTGTCAGCGAAATTAGCCTCGGGAAATTTTTTTTTTTCGATTTCGAAAAATAGTTGATTAATATTCTACAATTTAAGAAAAATATTAAAAATGATGTATTAAGATAAATATTAGGTTGATGCAAAACTAATGCAGGATTTTATTTCCGTTTCATTATTAATTCCAATTGTGTAAACAAAACTAATCCACAATGCTAAGTTATACACATCATTTTAAAGCCTATTTATCTCGCTTACTTTCCTATATAATCCTTTCTTTTTTTTTTTTTTTACATTTAATTCAGTCCATTCAGTGCCTTCAGACAAAATGACGTCTAGGAGCGATTTTCGGCAAATTTACTTGTATGAGTTCAAACTCGGTCGAAGTGCTGCGCAAACGGCTCGAAATATTAATGAAGTTTGAAGGCCAGGTACCATTAATGAATTTACAGTTCAGCGATGGTTTCAAAAATTCCGTAGTGGAAATTTTTTTTTACCTTTCAAACAAAGAAGGTGGTGGCCGTCCCTCTGCTATTGACAAAGACCAGTTAAAGGCAATAGTTGAAGCTGACCCCACCAAAACTACTCGAGAAATAGCGGAACAACTCGATGTGGATCAGTCAACAATCGGACGCCATCTCAAGGCAATTGGAAAAACAATCGATGTTTTTGTTGATATACCAAAACCTGCACAATAGTTAGTACTTGTTATATCCCAAAATTAATTTATTTATTTTAATCTTATTTATTTTTTTTATTGATGTATTATACAAATATATTTTGATAGTGACATTCATTAATGATAATAATTGCCAAATGTTTCGATGGTTAAGTGCGGTAACTTAAATCTTTTCAAATGTTCAGTGTGTACTAAGAGCCCAGTCAATAAGCATATTGCAGAGTGAATGAAATATGCGACTATTTTTGACTTCACAGCTTCGCTAGGAGTAGTCAGAAGGTAAACGTACTAAAAGGTTTTTATATCATATCTCGAAAACTGAGAGCTCTAGAAAAAGATGTTTCAAATCAAAATTAATGCTAATTAAATTTCCTATAAAATTGTTTCTTGAGGGAGGAACAACGCCTTAAAGTTTTCGAAAATAAAGTACTGCGTAGAATATTTGGCCCAAAAAAGGATGAAGAAACAGGAGAATTTAGAAGGCTTCACGATGTGGAACTGCGCGAACTATATCCGGTACATATAGTTCAAGTAATAGCTTGTGCGGCGCTTAAAACGGGCATGTAAAGTCGTTGGGTTTAAAAATGATCGAATTCCAAAAAAAAAGTAATCAGTTTTGAGCCGTCGGGTAAACTAGCGAGGGGTTGACCGAGACGAAGTTGGTAGGATTGCGTCAGGGCCGACTTGGGGATTTGGGTTTTGGAGAAAAGTGTGCGGTCGACGGTTGGTGGTGTCGGCATCGAACCTTTGGGTTCGCTAAGCCTTTATTTATTTATAAAATTGTTTCTATACATATTTGTCGACTTCGAAGGGTTTTCGAGATATACGTTATTGAAAATCGGTAATATTCGAGATAAAAATAATTTTTAATTAACTTTTCGTCAAACATTTGATTTAAGCGCCCAGAAACGTACCTATATATAAAATTAAAGTAAATTTTATGCTCTACAACTTAGATTCTAACATTTTTTCTGGAAAACGATTGTATATGGTACTAGAAGCAGATTTTTGAGAAAACGTGAGGTAAAAATTATTATTTTCCTGAAAATTATCGATTTTCAATAGCGTATATCTCGAAAATCGTTGGAAGTTCGAAAGATGTTTATAAAATTTTATAAATTTTATTAGAAATTTAATTAGCTTTAATTTTGATTCGTAGCATATTTTTTTTTAGTTCACTGTTTTCGAGATATAATCGAAAAACCCAAAAATGAGACCTTTTTTTGTCTCCCCTCCCGCCCCACCGTAAGCTGTACCCCATAAGTGCGGACTTATAGTATGTTTACCTTTTAACAACTCCTAACGAAACTATCAAGGAGAAAATGATTGCATATTTCAAGCACTCTACACCTCTTATTTGAGCACTCATTGATCGGACTAGTTTGATATAATTGTTCATTGAAGTAGCCTATACATACACCGCTATCGGAACTGAGCGAGGAAAGGGGTAGCCGCTTGATACTTCCTGAAATGTCCCGAAGAGTATTGTCGAATATGCAAAATTTAGACATTAAAAAAAAAAAAAAAAAACTTTTACAAAGAATGTATATTTGAAAATAATACGGAAAGCGTTCTATTGCGTTAGGAACGAAATAGATAGAGTGGGAAGGTTAGGGCTGGCGGTGTCTGATAAGTGAAAAGTAGGAACTGTTATTGGAAAAGGTTAGCACTGTGGGGGCAGTTAGCAGTTAGCAGTTAGGACTAGGAAATGAACAAAACTTTGCGGATCGATTCTCGTAGAAAGTTTGCAGAATTTCGACTGCGGATCATCACGATACCTTCACTTCTTATAGCGTGCTAACTTCCATTCGTCGCTTTAAGTGTTCTTAACAAAACTATTTACTGCTATCTATTAGGGACTGTTGACTATTGTTTTGTAATACGTTGTTAGCAGTTCCCAGATAATTAAAAACTGTAAGTATTCACTTATGTTAGGATTTTACTCTTCAAAGAATATATTAAAGAATTTTTCTACAAGTTTCGGGAGCTATAGTTTACAATTCTTATTTAAGGCATTTACATTTGCCAACATTTAAAAAATTCCTATATTCTACAAAATATAAAGAATTCATACATGCAATATTAACAAATAAGCTGTTTTAAGTATTACGATGAAGAATATAACAATGATCCTAACATGTTTACGAGCAATATAACTCTTAATGTTAGGGGGGGATAGATCAAACAATAATGGCTCCTTGAGGCAAATAGTTTGATTAACAAAGTATTATTGCAAAAGTAGCATTATATTTAACCTAACCTATTCCAATACTAGGTAACCCTAACTTCAAAGACACTATTTAATTCAGGGCTACAATCACTTAATTCAGAAATAATTAAATAAAAATTACACAATCCTGCAAAAAAATAAAAATACTTCGCTTCCTTGAGAAATATTTCCTGATTTTTATATTTTTATGTGTGCTCCATTCAAATCTAAAGGCAAAAAAATTCTATCTAGCATCATTTTTTAAAAATTTCATTAATTGTTTTTTAACTCCCTATTGAACATTTGCTGTGGCTTTTATATTTACATACTCTCATGGGCTACAATAGCAGTGCACAACTCAAAAAATCATGTTTTGAGATAAGTAGGTTTAAAGTTTTCATTGCTAAGGAAAATGCACGAAAGTACCTTCAAGTTGATACCTTCTCTAAAGGGTCATTTAATAATGCGAGGTATAATTTTTATTTTTTATTTTTTTTCAAATACCAGTTTTAAAAAAATGTTTCGAGTTGTGCTACTTTTGCAGCATTGAATTCGAATCAATAGTAAAAAAAAAAAATTCTACCAAGCACCATTTTTTAGAGATTTGAGGTTGTTAAAAAAAACAGATTTAGCACATCTTTCATATATTTTTAACCACTTTTTTTTTTTTTTTTTTTTTTTTTTTTTTTTTTTGGGGGGGGGGGTGAAAAACAGTAATATATAAAATAATAATATTTCATACTCGACATAATTAATGTATATATTTTTTGCTTTTGTACTCTACATCACGTGCCTCCCGTTGTAGTGTCCAACATCTCTTGATAAAATGGTTCTCCGTATTCATCTAAAACTGCTCCGAAGTTGGGAGGGAAGAAATACAAATGGTATTGCAAAAACGTAATTTTTGAGGACATGTTGCAATCCATGGCCTTATATGATAAAAGCAATTCTTCAACAATGTTATTTATGCATCAAAGCTTTATACTAATGCTCTACAATTTTTCGCATTTTGTAATAAATTATAAAAGTTTCAAAATAAATTAGCTTTCTTAATTTTTTGTTTAAAGTTTCCAATGATATAAAAACTTTCGAAATGTCGAAAAACACCTAATTTTTGAAAAATCTGAAACACAAATAACCTATACGAAAAATGGTGCCTGATTGAGATTTCCTGACTTCAGATTCGTGTTAAGATAACTGACTGAAGGAACTTACATAATGTACTATTATTTTCTAGTATATTAGTACGCTATGTAAAAATTGCGGACTTTATTTTTCTAATAAAACATTGAATTACACTCCGGCCCGTTTATAAGAAATATAAGATAAAGAAAAACCTTTAGCTACATGTACAGAGGGCTATAAAACTATAAACAAAGCAATGATCATGTTGAAGCGACTCGTTGGCTTGTAACTAGTCGGACAAAGTCATAGCCTGCCCATCTCTACTTATTAATCACAGCTAATATTATAAACACAAAAATTATAAAACAGCTGTGTAGACGTGAGAAAAATAAAATTTTTCTTTTTTTAAATCTACTTTATTGGCTGCATCTTACAAGAGTTGACTAAAGTGTCTCATTGAGTATTCAAACCCCGAAGTAACAAACAAGCCATCTTCAAAGACTAATATCTTTGTTCCTCCGTCTCTCAAGTGAAGAATGTTCTTCTTAACTAAACAATAGTTCATTTCGTCTTCATTATTCCCCCTGATTAACTTCGCCAAAAATCCATTCATTTTTGTAACGTTCGCTAATGAATAGACGACTGTTAAAAACATCGCTGACCTTCACATCAAATTTCGACATCTAAAACAGCTTTTTAACGAAGAATCGGAGAGATTTATTTTTTTTTTAAATTAACGTAAAGAATAAAAAAAAAGATCGCCACTGGTGGAAGATGGCAAGTCTACTTTTAGGTACCGCCAAAAAAAAGCGGAGTTCAGTGTTGTTGAACTTTGTATGATACAGTGGTTCCGGCTATTTAACTTTCTGTTTCAATGACTTTATATGTATGTACAAACAACATACATATACCTATTAGTGAAAAACATAGGTAATTATTCCAACTCTAATCTTGTGTTCATTTTGCTCATTTACATGAAGACAAGTCGAATGATAACCTCGATAAGTCGTTGTTCAACAAGTCGAACTATTTTTCAGAGTCCCTTGAAGATCGAATTATCGAGAGTTGACTGTATAAACAAAAATACACTCACCACCAAAAAGTGAAAAATAAAAATAATTTTTAGGAAAAAAACAAAAATTGACTTGAAGATTAAACCTACATTTAAGGACAACCAACGAAATCATCGATACTTATAAACCTATTCACAATTGATGATCAGTTATTTTTGGAGTCGGAGCAAGCCAAAACAAACAGAATTCGAAAAAAAAAAAGGTAATTGTTAAGATCACTCCACCATTTCATCACCGTCACACCGTTGTCTCGTGCCATTCAAAGGTTCTTTGCAAAGGCAGGATTAAACTTTTCTTGGCTGCCACCGATTCCAAAAATGACAGATCATAAACTGTGAATAGCTATATAATAGATCATTTCGTTTATTGTCATTTAATTTTCTTTGTTTCAAAGTAATTAAAATTTTTTTTTTTTACTTTTTAGTTCAAGTTTGTACATATAGGATTAATCTTTAAGTCGTTTTTTTTTTCAAATTTTTTTTTTCAGATCAATTTGTCAGTTCCGATTAGATCGGGATTTCCAAGAACTTTTCTGTTATATAAATAAATAATGCACCACACAAAATAATCGATATTCAAATCCGAGGGGTAATATACTAAAAACATACAACACCCGGCAGTGCTAAAACAGATAGGAGAGCAGGAAAAATAAATAATTCTTTAAATATCAGACAGGCTGTGGACAAGATGGCTAAATTATTTTTTAGGCAGAGGCGCCTTTGATGAAAAAAAAAAGAAAGAAAGAAAAAAGATGACGGTGATAAATAAGAAATCTCTTCCCAACGATAGCAACAACCAGTTCTAAATCCGTCCTCTGGCTGCGGCGTCGTCTTCCTCGTTTTGTTTCCAATTTTGTTTTTACACTTATTAATTGACATTTACAATGTAAGGAAAACCAAACGCGAAAATCGTTAGGAACTGAAATCGTGCCATGTTGTGCTTGTCATCCATAGCTTAAATGTTGAGAAAATCAATACAAACTATAAATTAGACCGAGGAAGCTATTTAAAATAACATTAACATCCAGTAAACATGCTTTATTGTGATTATAATGACATAACAAAAAACTTGTAGAGATACTATCCGTTGGTAGCATTTAAATTAAAGTTTTACATTAGAAGAAGATCTCGCGGCAATCTTTTTTTTTTAGAGGCCTCGGAAGATTAAGAATAAGTAAATTTGAGTCCTTAAAAAATAAAATGCTACTCCTGGAAAGTGTTTATACTTCTCAGGCGAGTCATAAGCAATTAAAGATAGCCAAGGAAAAATACGTCTAGCTCTGGCAACGGATTATTGGATCACTTGAGGGTACGGATGATGGTATGGAAGGATCAATCCTAAGTGGATTTTTGGAGGTGTTCGTGTGCTGTCTCCCGGCTCCAAGGAGTTCCAAATGTTAAAATTAAACTGAGAGTGGAACAAACGGAACACATCCTCTGCACTGATTAAAGTATATGAGGCTGAAATTGTTTAGGATGTAGGAAAGAAGACGAAATAAATTATTTTTAGCGATGACATATATTGAATGTTGTTAAGAGTCGTTAATAAAATATTAATTCTAGTTTAATTTGTTGAGTTCAAGAGGTCGAAGATAACTTTTATAAATAATTGAACTTTAACAATTGTTTAAAATTGAAAGTACGAGTATTCTGACGGCGATAACTTTTACTGTTGTATTTTCTTTAGCTAAGATGACAAAGCAACATTACACCCTTCGGACGATGTACCGCTGTACAATAGGACTCCATACCATACTATAGGGCTATAACCAACGATAATTGTATCTTTTCCAAGTTTTATTACTTGAAATCTAATGCGCCTGCTCCTAACAGCGTTTGAAAGGCAGTACAAGGTTAAAGAAACCATGCATTTCAAATTAGAAACAATTCCACGAATCACGTAGTGTAATGATTCTGGTTGGCTGTGTCTTTAATTAAACGGATTGTTACCAGCATATCTACTTGCAATTACACTTTACTTATTAAGTCCTGAAAATTTAGTTTAATTTACGAATTTATAGTGTGTATAATTAATTGTTTAGCACTTCTATTGGAAGTTTTTTTTTATTATAAAAATAGTTTCCATTGATAAATATTAATCTTCAGTTCTAAAAACATACAAAAATTTTAAAATATGAGAAATTTGATATAAAAATTATATTTTTAGAATTGATGAACTAACTGCCACTTCGATTCGAATTAAATACAAAAATAACATAATAAGGCACAGAATTCCAACTCCCCTATCCATTCAAATGATTATAATCATAAGTTGAACAAAGTTTAAACGTGTGCCGTTGTTCTGGATGGAACGAACATCGTAAAAGTACTTCAATCTTCAGTTTCACGTTCGCCAGCAGACCGTAGGGCCAGGACAGTCATCTAACATTGCCGAGGAGAATGTTTCGGACTACCATGCCGCCCGGAAGCACAGTGGGACGAATGACCAATCTAGGAGGAAAAAAGTCTGTATCGCTTAAACAGACCTGGCAGTCTGATCTACATAAACAATAGAGTTTAAATAAGCTAAAATAAAACCAGTCAAGTCATAACTATAAGGAAAATACTATACAGTAGGCCCCCATTATCCGTGGTTCCATTTTTTTTTATAAGGTTTAATTTTTCACTTTTCATTTTATTTGTATCATATTAATTTAATAAAATTTAGTTAGATCGTTTCTTGGTTTTTGCTATAAACTAACGATGAAAAAATATCAACAAGATTATACAGAGTTAGGTACTACTTCCATCCTTGTTTTTACTTAGTAATCCCAAAGCTAAAACCAAAAAAAAAAATCTAATACTGTCTATAAACAGTTTCCGTTTACATCTATTACAACAGTTTCATTAATTTCGATTACACATTTTTTCTCCTTAGTAATATATATTAAATCAATGCCCTTACAGTTCTGCTAATTACGAAATAACTCTCTTCGCGAAATTGAAAATTCGTTTTCAGACAAGAAAGCAGATAAAAGCAGCTAAATGTTTCATGATTATTTCATATACCTTCTAAGGCACCTGTACCATGAATTTCAGAGAGGTACTTTGGGGTACTTTTTAGTAATAGATCTTTTTAGTTTAAAAAATGCTTTAGTTTACGGCACTATTAAAAAATTATATAATAGGTCAAATTATAAAAAAATTATTTTGACCATGGCTTCCTGGTATAACGATCGTCTATATTCACTAATTATAAAAGAATAATGAAAAAAATATCAATAGGATGATACACAAATTTAGATTGAAAGAATCAATAGCTTTAACAAAAGTTGACCTGTGGAGTTAGGTACTACTTTGATCGTTGTTTTTACC
The DNA here is from genome assembly GCA_003667255.2 of Euschistus heros. Lineage (NCBI taxonomy): Eukaryota > Metazoa > Arthropoda > Insecta > Hemiptera > Pentatomidae > Euschistus > Euschistus heros. Next base: position 195,501 of record RCWM02000787.1, on the reverse strand, counting down.
TTGAAATCCACCTCCAAAAAACGAAATAACCTTTGATAATGTTCCATAAACTACTTAAATCACATCTATAAACTACACCTATCACAATAGTTTTATTAATTTTCATTACGACCTTTTTCCTTCTAGATAGGCCATACGTCCCACTGTAGGACGGTACGGTAGGTATCCGGATCATTAAGGACTTATAGCATAATGATTGGAATTAATGTTAGTATATTTTTAGAATCGCTGATAAATGTTTTACAAGTTCAAACTGGTCTTGGAACAAACTAAATGCTATAAAGGCGGCAAATAACTCATCGATTCATAATCCAATTGATCCTTCTATACTGCCATGCGTGCTTTAACTAACTAAATATATACGACACATTAGAATAATGTAACCCCATGGTTTCGTGAGAGAATGGTTATAATTGCCTAAGTTGCGGTCGAGAAAGGACCGCTTCCCTAAGCCCCAATAAACCCCAACTTTGTTCAAGTTCCACACAACTTTAGAGGACTTAAAGGAGCTAAGATATAAGAGTTACACTTCCACAAAATATATTGAACCAATCAGAACCGATTTCCTTAGTACCTATCTCACAAGTTAACTTCTTCTTTAACTTAATAATTATATATGTAAATATATACATTTTTAAAGAAGTATTTTCTGTATCTTTAATGAAAATTAATAAATTTACCAACGTTTTTATATATTAATCAATTTATTGAAATTTACAACACTATTAAAAAAAACATTATCTTATAAATGTGATTACAACTTTTATAATACCAAGTCAATTACTTGTGAAGCTACCACTCACTGCTATGATATATTAGAAAGTACCTTTTCAGACACCTCGGAGGGTTGTCGGGAATTTATTTATTTTAAATATTAGTTTATCTAAGTATTTAATTTCCTATAACAAGATCATTTAAGATTATATAATAGTGGATTTAAAAAAAAAAAATTATTAATAGAAATTTACAACTGTATTACTAATACATCTAGTAAATAAGCGGATTACTATGAAAAATAATGACATACTGAAAACGTGTAGAGGAACTACCCAATGGTAGTACTATAATGAAATATTTACAAAAGAAGATCTTCTTTTCAGACACCTCGGGGTATTGCCAAGGATGGGATGGGAAGCAAGTTGTGCAACAAGTGGATTCGGATGAGGAGTAAGTTTATTATGACAAGAAAGGTATCTGGTTCGTACCAAATCAGCAACATATGTGATGTTAAGGTCATCGTGGACAGGGCCGGATCGGGAATTTTTGGCCCACCGGGCTAATGCTCTTGACCGGTCCTCAGGGGCCAATCCCTTCCCCTCCCCCCATCAAATCCACAAAAGATAACCTTGTTCACAATATGAACTTAAATTCTAAACATACTCACTCTTTCATTTTATGAGGACGTTGAAAGGTTGTAAATAATGCTAAAGCATACAATTTAATTCAAAAAACAATTTTATTATAATTTTACCAAAATGATGGAATGATTTTAAAAAACGTTCAATATTCTACAAAACTTGATACGAAGCAGTGTTTACAATGCACGTCAAGAAATTTCGCTTTTTAGGGGACCAAATAGGGCCTCAAGTCTCAAGTGGAGTTTTTTTTTATCAGGATTTAGTTTTCCTATAACCGATAAAACGTAAATATTTACTTTTTTCCCTTTCTTTCCCGGCCCCACCGGCCCTTTTCCTGTCCGGCCCACCGGGCCATTTCCCGGTATCCCGGTGGCCCGATCCGCCCCTGATCGTGGATCAGTTCGTTTGTGACAAAGTTAGAAGCATCGACGATTTTGAATTGGGGAAATTAGATACTGGAAGGAGTCGATGGTTTGGTAGATCCCCATAACTCTACATCTAAAAGTCTAAGTAGGTCTGATAATCGTCATATAGATGAGTTTTTGTAGTAAATCGGGAGATTTGAACGCTTGTCAAGTAGGTGTTGTAGTAGTCGAAATCTTCAATATTTTGTGAGGGTTCCGGGTAAGTCTCTTGTCCAGATAAAATCCAAGTTACCGTATTTGTTCAACATTATTTAGCTACACTTAAATGATACAGGTGGACAGAGGGTCACCTGTGGTGTAGTTGTAAGCATAGGAACCTACTAAACCTGAGATCGCGGGTTCGCAGCCCGGCAGATGACCTTAGGATTTTTTAAAGGGAGTAAAAAATCCTTAGCTGTGCCGTCCTTAGGGGGACGGAAAATGGGGGTCCCGAGCCTGTGCGATGTCAGGTACTCGTTAAAGATTCCTATCCTAATTATACCTGGATAGGCTAAATTTAGGACTCCCACCGTAGCATCGTCCGATTAACCATTGCAGCATAAAGTGACGTTAAACGAAATAAACAAACAATATAGGAGGACAGGATGAGGTAGGTTTTCGACGGAGGGTAAAGGTTATTTTCTGGTACATATTTATCTTAAATCTCAAGTTATGACATCATAGGTGACTGGAGTGTCTGAGATGCAGCAAATGGATCAACATTGACTGATAACACGCTGGTATCATCAGCATAGGTTGTGAGGATAGTATTAGGATGAGTTGGGGTATCAGCTGTATACACGGTATAAAGCAGGGGTTCCCAAACTTTTTTGTACCACGCCCCCTTTTGATGAAATGAAAGCTTCTCGCGCCTCCCCCCCCTATAACAATAAATTGTATGGGCCTAGGAACAAAAACAAATAAGTGTTGCATTGAAAACAAAACATCTATTTATACTGCCATAAGATGCAACAATATCAGTTTTTATAAAATTCAAAAATTCTTAATAAAAGAAAAATAGATTAGGTTGGTTAGTGAGATGGATGGAATTGCATTTTCTTTACTAGTTATGGTATGCCTAGTCCTGGCTGAGTTTTAGTAAGTGCACAACGCAAGTCGCTAGCAACATCAAGTTTATTCCGACACTTTGTTTTAATTGCCACAAGTGTTGAAAATGCTTTTTCGCACAAATAGCTGCTTGAAAAAGGCAAATATAAACGAAGAGCTTCCCGTGATACACTAGGATACACTTTGAAATATTTCAACCAAAATGAAGGTTTGTCCATTATATCAAAGTTGTATTTGGCAGAGGAATCATGTTTTATTTCCAAAGCCTCTTATTGAAGTGATTCAGGCAGGGAGTCTACGTTGACATGAAATGGGTCAGTTGACATTCTGTAAATACTATCTTCAGGAGTGTTTGGGAAGTATTTCTGGAACTCTTCAATTAGGCTCTCCAAATGGTTTGATATTTGGATTTTCAAACTTGATCCTTCATAAATGTTCTTAAATGTTCTCTACTTTAGGGAAATTTGAATAATTGCAGGGGTTCACTGATATTTTACTCCTCCAAAGTTCCAATTTTTGATCGCATCACGATGAGTAACTAAATTTCTCCACCCTGCAGTTTTAGGTTATGGCTGTTCAACGAGTCAAAGATGTCTGACAAATTTCTCAACACTAATTTAAAACTTTTAGTTTGTTTAGAAATAAATTATTATTTAAGAACAAGAAGACTTTAAGAGAGGCAGATACGACAATACAACAACAATAGAACAATAGATCTCATAAAATATAAATATATTTTAACGAATCGCTTTGGACGTAGATTTCAATGTTTGTCTTCTTCCTACTTATATAGTTATTAGATAACTCTCTGATGAAGTATTTTTAGGCTAATAATACATTAATTGAATTGGTGGATGAAGGGGTTATGTTACATTTAAAAGAAAATACTGTCCCCCTTGACCGTCAATGATAGTCATATCGTCGGTGAGATTGCCAATTCCGTTATGTGCATTTTTTTCGATTTAGGTTTTTTTTTTTTTTTTTTTTTGCAGGTTTCGTTTAAAAATGCAATTCCGCGTCTAATGCTAAAACCTGAATCAGGTTTTGACGAAACACTTTTGTGATTTTAGCCCAAAAAAAAATTACACATGTACATCAAAGCACATTTTGTATTTAATGACATAGAAGGTGCTAAAATGGATATAGCGTAATTGGCAATCACTCCGATGATATGTTTTATATATATTTTTTTCTATATTATATGTTTGTATTGTTTATTTCCAAAGGAGAGAGATCGGTCAAATCCAGGTTAAATGTTTTTATTTCGTATTAGGAGAAACAGAGTCAAAAGCACTCATTATTTAGCTATTGCAATTTAATATAACGAGAGTTGAGCTCCTAATTGCTCCTACTCTCCTAATATCAAACTATGCGTAACGCCCTCGCGTCTCCAAAAACGTATCGCTTTTGCCCAATAAGGTCACCGGTAAAAAATGTTAGATATTAAAAAATACAATCTAGTACATTGCTTGAAGAATTTATGTGCAGAAGTATTAGGTAGCAAAATCTGAATATTTCAAAACAACTAGAAAGAAGAAGACGAATGGCCTATGTAACATTTTCCTACTGAAGGAAAATATTTAAAAAAATAAAATATTTAACATAAATTACAGACAATTGTGTTTTGTTACATAACCCCTTCATCCACCAAACCCTTCAATTTCTAATCATATAATCATTATTTACGACGGAGCTGTGTCAATATTGCTAACCCTAACATCATCATTTTTCTTTAAATAACAGATCCAGAATTATTGAGCAAGTAGATTAAAAAGATTTCCAATTGAGCAAACAGAAGACTTTCGATAAGCAATAAACCATTGCCAATCTCAGGTAGGGCTTCCCATAGTTGAGGAAAGAATAAGGAAAATCCTGAAATGAGAAGAGGAAAACCGACGTGCGGTTACGTAAGACAAGATATCGATTATAGTCAAATTGTAATCGATACTTAGGAGCCACTCCTCGGCACGGCCGGAATTTGCATCTAAATTGGTCATTAATTTATTATTGTTACAAAAATAGTTTTTTTTTTTGTTTTTTTTTCATTTTTACCGATTGAGGATTGAAAATATTTTCCATACATAAGAAATAAATTCATTGGTAGAGAGCTAAGATTTATTTAGTTCTGAAGTAAACAAAACATTGGATCAGCATACCGTTCGCTGATCATCGTTCAAATGATCGTCTGCGCAGCTCACATTCCTCAGCCATTGTCGGTATAATTTAATATAATTAACATCTTACGCAATTTCAAAAGCAATCAACTACATGCCGTTTATCAAAGTCATTCAGTTTGTGAATATTTTCTCGATCAATATGTTTAATTTTTTGTTTCAAACACAAAAACAACAAACAGACAAGGGTGGCTTTAGCCCAAACCTTTGGAATTTATAAACCGGTTTGTTTAGTTCAAAATTAAAACAAGACGAAATACAACAAAATGTAGCCTTTATGAAAAGATACAAGTCTCAAAAGCTACTAGTAGAGGAAAAAAAAATTATAATTTGTTTAAAAGCACCTTTAAAAAACGCTGGTACTAAAACAAAAACAGGTGTTGTAGGATGACATTATTTTGGGGGAAATATCTTTAATGGGTATTTAGATAGATAAGAGAGTCATTTAGTAAACTTAAAAAAAAAATCATAAAAGTATCAGATTTATTTACTTTTTTTATTAAAACTTTTTATTTTTACAAAAAATAAAAATCTCCCACAATCAAGTTGTACCCTTAAAAAACACACGTACAGACCTTCTTTACAAAGAAATTATATATAAAAAAGGAATCAAATTAGAATAAAAGGCAACCATTGAAAAATAAATAAAATTTATAAAAAATACACTCGATAAATAATAAATAAAAAAAATGTAAACACATAAAATAAAACACATGTATAAAACACATTCATAAAATATTGCGAAATTCACCTTGAGGCTAGAAATTCCCAGATAGCTTTATTATCACCTCATCACTGTTACAGTGGAACCTCGATATATCGAATTCCTTGATAAATCGAAGTGTTTCTATTCCCCTTGAATCTGCCTACTATTCCTATGTTATTACCTCTACATATCGAAGGATTGGTTAAGAAGACTTTGATATATCGAATTTTCGAAGATTCCTTAGCTTAAACCGCACCTCTACAGAACGAAGTTTTTATCGGAAGACCTCTACATATCGAAGTCGATTTGTTAAATAAGTAGAGTTTAGGCTGATCAAAGATTTTACGAAGGATTAACTGTACCTCCCACCATGACATTTGTTTCAGTTTCTGATAAAACAATCATGCGATACGTTTCATTTTCTGTTGTTCCAAAAAATATTTTTTTATTCTCGAAAATGGTAAAGCGTAAAACCCTTTCGTATGAAGAAAAATTGATAATTATTCAAGCCGTAAATGCCGGGGTTGATAGAAAGTGAGATATTGCAAAAAAAGTTTGGAATACCAGCGAACACCTTATCCATGTTTGAAAAATAGGCTGAAGTATGAAAATCAAGCTTTTTCATTTTTAAAGATGTTAAAAATGCCCGAGTTCCAAGATATCGACTTAGACAAAGTGACGTTTTCAGGTAGACAAAGTACTATTCCAGAAATTTTCCAAAGGTCCGCTTAAATTTTCACGAATTTAATGTTTATTCTTACATTGTTATTAGTTCAATAAAATATGTACAGGTTTTCTATAGTTACATTGAGCATTTTATTATATACCTCTAACCTCCATGTATCGAAGTCAGTCTGAAATCACCTCAATAAATCAGACCTGGATATATCGAAAAGGTTTTCTTGTTGCCCGTGAGGTTCGTTATATCCATTGTATATAAGTCAGTAGGGGAAGAGCAAGAACGCTATAATAATAAATTTTTTTTTTTTTTTTTTTTTTTTTTTTTTTTTTTTCTATAATTAACTTTTTTTTTTTTTTTTTTTTTTTTTTTTTTCTTTATTGAGAAAGTATTACAATCTGCCTCAATGTGGGCAATAGGTAATATGGATGACTAAATGGATCCATTCACACACTATTTCCAATAAAAAATAAAAGCAAAGAATAGATTAAAAAAATTAAATAAAATAATAATAAGAAAATAAACAAAGTATCTCAAACTATACATTACATAAAGCTAAGAAAATAAAAAATAAATAATCTATAAAATAAGTAACAAGACAAAAAAAAAAAAAAAAAAAAAAAATTTAAATTAAATTAAATCTTAAAATATATTCATACTTTATTTATATTATATTCAAGTCTGAGGGATCCCCCAACCAGACTTGTCCCTCCACTTTTGGAGGGACAAGCCAGGCTCCAAGAGATCCCAGCGCTTCTCTCTCAGCTGCGTCACTAGTATAATATAACACCAGTGGAGGCTGTGTGAGAGCGCTAAACTACAAAATTAACATTAAAAAAAAAAAAAAAAAAAAAAAAAAACATTTTGTAGCTCGATTGGCTAATAATTACCATTAAGTAATAAGTTTTCATAAAATAATTTATTGAAGAATCTACTTTCACTAATTTAATTATTTCATTTTATTATAGTGATGTTAAAAGAAAAAAAAAGAGAGAGAAAGAGGAAAGGTTGGAAAAATGGTGAAAGGTTCTAAAAGTATGCTTTTTTACCTGGATTAGGGAAATGGCGGGGGGAGGGGGAGGTGTAGGAATATCCTGAATTAATTCCGGGCTTAGAAGCCGAAAATGTTAAAATTGTTATGAAAATGTGATGGTTGCGAAAACCGGATTTGAGGGCACTCTCACCACTTTGTATAATTGAATCGTTTCCCAAGTTTGTATAATTTTTAACAGTGTCGGAATATTTTAATGCAAATAGGTATTGATAACAATTCAAGGTTTTAACAAAGACGTTAAGAAAACTGACAATCACAAAACACATATTTATGAGGTTTATTATAAACCCATCGCGGCTCTATCCGCTCTCATAACAAAACAACTTTAAAATTTTAACTAATAATTGAAGTCTTATAAAAAATAAATCTCTACATACTATAAACCGTGACAGAAAAAGTGGCTCCTAAGACCAACTAAAACGTTTTTACGAGTATTAACCCTGTCTTCCGATTCGTCAATTGAAGATGAAACTTTAATTGAAAATTCTGATCCAAATGTCGCACCATTTATTTATCACATTTTTAATAACAATTAAATGGTAAATACGTAATTTTAATTATAAATTTCAAGCTCTTGATAACAGCTTAACATTGTAACCTCTCTTGCAGAAATGCGCTCGCCACCTATCGGCCAATTTTGAAACTTCACTGTTATCCACATATTATAGCTTTCCAAATTGAAAATATGTAAATTTTATTATTGCTAAACATTCCTGGAACTCTAAAGATGAATGAATAAATTTGTTATAGATGGCTTGTCTTTTAAATAATAGTATAGATTTATATATATGGAGGCATGTGCCATGATTCTCGATGACCTAAAATCGATTACCAGGAACCGATCGATACACTTGACAATAATTTTGTGATACCTAAATTAGTTAATTTTCGCACATCAATTCTTCTCCATAAAGCTAAAATTAAAAAAAAAATAATAATAAAAAATTGCTAAACCACTCAATCAGCGCATCCTCTTATCTACAATGGTTATAAAATGGCTAACAAACATTTGCCATTCCTAAATCAATAAACGAAAATCAAGATCTTTGGAATCTTCTTAAATAAGAATTCGTAAAATGATTTTTGTTTTTGTTTTGTTGGCTGTCTAGATCTCAATCAAATTATACATTGAAGAAGATAATAAATCCTTTATTGATTTTTTTATTTTTTATTCCTATAAGGTTACTTTTAAACCGAGTTATCACAATCGATTTTTTTTCTATCGACACAGGTACCAAGAACCGAAACCTTTTGGTACCGACACAGGCTTACGGTATATATTACTAATATTATTGTTGCATCTCGATACAGAACAACTTAACAATCACACGTATACCATTTATCGCTTGTTTTTGTTTTTTTTTTAACCACCAATGGTCACGGGATCGTAAAACGTGACAGAATGTTTCTGTATACCAGTGAAAAGAGAATAACGCAGGCATATTTTAAATAAGGCTAAAAATTCTTACAGATTACAAGCATTTTGTCACAAAATCCGACTATTTCATGAAACTTTGTTCACAATTAAAAAAAGTAATAACCACTAAACTCCACACCCATTAAGAAGATAATATACTTTCACAATTACTAGAATATTAAACAAACCCAGTGACTCACTACAACTTGCGTTGCCCTACAACTCCTACCTAAGAGCTAGTTCGGGACAGACAACCCTGATACCAATCTTCGAGTTCTTGGAGCCCCAGGGAGACGGTCACACCTCGCTTCCTCTCTATCAAGATGAAACTGTTCTCTTTAGCTCGTGCCCTTGTTCTTGGAGTTGTTTTTTGTACAACTCTGCAAAAGTAAGTAATTACCAAGAACAACACCTGCTCACCCGCTAATAATAACACCACGAATAGATCAAGCATTTTTTTTTATAAATGGTTTAAAATGACAGTCACTATAGTTCGCATGTTTTTAGTTTGAACAGCTTTTCGCTCAAACTAAAAACGGTCTGGATAACTGTAAAAGAGAAAACTATTTATAGGCACATCACATAATGTGCCTACAAAATGATGTTTGATTTATCTGTTTTGATAAAGAACTAAGGGAGATATGTCATTACAACAAAGAAACACCTTTAAGAAAAAATGCATGTATAATGATATTTGGCAGGAATTTATTAATTTAAGGAAGCATTATTTGTTGAATATTTACAATTAGTTTTGTAATAATTGAAAATAATTAATAAAACACTATATAATAACGGTTATGGGATTAGTAAGTTTTAAAATATATCAGCTTGAAAAATATTACCACTAATATTAATTGTTCAACAAGATCATAAAGGCACTGTAAATCTACCGAAAAAAAAGGAAGGTTGACAACATTATCTTTAGGCAGAACTAAGCTTCAAATATTTATCACCTAACTAAGCTATCTTGTCTCTGTAAGACTAATAATATTAAATTTATAAGTAAATAGTAAATGTATTATTGGTACAATAATGTAATTGTAATAATCAGCAAGGAGAAAAGCCGTTGCTAAGCGACACATACTCGAAAAGATGTTTTAGATTGTTGCTAAGCAACGTGTATCTGTTAAAATGGCAGTGAGAACAATAATTATTTAGTTAAATAGTTGTCATGGTCTCTTTATTTTGTTCTTTTATTGTTTTTTTTTTTTTAATGTAAATCTTTTTCTCAGTTGATAAATCTTTGAATGAAGCAATAAATTGTTATTATATTTGTTATGTGTTTACCATGTAAAATCGATTATTTTGTAACTACTATATCTACGACAGGTTATACATGAACCTCTCTGTTTTATAATTCTGTATTTTGATTCATGTGTTGTATTTTAATAGTAAAAAATTGATCGGTGGCTAAAAAGCCGTTTGCTAATCTTTATTAATTTTTAGTATAGCTTAAAAATTTATTTAATTTAATTCCATGCCCCGTATATACAACAATAAACAGAGATGTACCTGATATACAAAGCAATAAGACATTTTGGAGGCAGTGGCCAGTGATTGGTCGGGGGAAATGTGTGGGCCAACTTCCCACTCGAATCAACTTCAAAATGGCTACTTCATTTTTGATCGTTCAAATCTTATTAGAAATTGATAGTTGAATATAAAAAAGAAATATAAATTAATACAACTGAGAGGAACGAAAATAGCGACAAATAAATAATGAACATAGCTAAAGATAAAACAATACCTATTTTTGAAAACTTTGTTTATTCATCCACACCTGTTAAAATACACATCGGCAATCAGCAGAGGCAAAGGTTTCGATTTGTGATAAAAAAAAACAAAAAAAAAAACTATCACATCTTACGATGAAGAGTAATATTTTCTTATTTATATTTTTATTAATAAATTGTTTTTTTGTTTTTTTTAATGGCCTTCTGGGATTCTAAGGTTAGTGACTAATTCAAAACATTTTAAATTTATTAATATATATAATTAAATATGTTTTAATATTATTACAAAATGTATACAACAGATAAATAAGAAATAAAGTTAAAATTCATAAATTCTGGAAAATAAAAATCATTCAATCCTCAGTAGATAAAAAATAAAAGATGATCATGTTTTAGCAGAAATCATTCCGTAAGAACGTGTAGTATATTAAATAACATTACATAATGTGTAACATATATATATATATATATATATATATATATATATATATATATATATATATATATATATATATAATATTCACACATTATTTCATATTATTTTTTATGTTTAGTATGAGAGAGCAGTTAAAAGGAAAAAGTAAGAAATGTTCAAATCAACATACATGGTGTCTACCAATTTCAGCTATCGAAATTCCCGACATATTCCCGACTTTTTCAAGAATTATTCTAGAAATTCCCGACTTTTTCAAATTTTTTTTTAGAAATTCTAGCCAATCGATATTTTAAAGTTGCTTCAATAATAATCTAAACAAATCAATCCATGCATACTTTGCTACTTAACATATCACAGTTAAACAACATAAAAAACAAAAACATTTTTTTTTTATATTTCAGATTACTCTAGATAAATTTCAAGAAATACATCCATGTCGTGTATTGCCATTCGGTTTGAAAATAGTTAGAAGGGTACACGAGGTTGTCGGATAAAATAACTCCAAAAATATATGTCCGATCAGAATATTCTTTTTTCTTATCCATCAGAAAGCTGGTTTACTTTACTATGAGACTTCATATATAAAATTTCGATCAAGTCCCCATGAGAACCCCACACTCTTGTGAAATCCACTTTTTTTTCAGTATATTTCTCGCTTTAACTCCGAAACTATTTACGAGGGTTGTACTGAAAAAATGTTTTTTTCACAACGCTATGGGATTCTTAGCGTGCTGGAGTGCGTATTCCATGGGATTTAAAACACATTTCATATACGAGGTCGCAATGCAAATTTGACCAGCTTTCAGATGAAAAAAAGGAAATTTGCATCAGACAAATAATTATAGATTTATAGCCAAAAGAGTACCGACAAACGTGTTTTCGCGATGTCTTACTTACCGCAACTTAGCCAATCTTTAGGCGTTGGTAGTGGCCAAACCGCTGAACCGATTTTAATGTAATATTATTAAAAAGTAAGTTTGAGGAACACCTGCAGTTTGGACGAAGAGGGAAGAATAGGAAAAGTTATGATTAACTTTAAAGTTTCTATCCTAGGTCCCATCCTCTACACGGTGTATACAGCTGATATCCCGACCCATCCTAGCACCGTCCTCACCACGTATGCTGATGACACATGTGTGTTATCAGTAAATAATGATCCCTTCATTGCCTCACAAAAACTCCAATCTCATGTCCTCAACCTTCAAGAATGGTGTCGAAATTGGAGAATTAAAATAAATCCAAGCAAATCCCACCAAATAACCTTTACCCTTCGCCGTAAACCTATGTCTTCTTGTCCTACAATATCCTTTAATAATATCCCACTGATCCCTGTTGAACAGATCCGCTATCTTGGACTCCAACTAGACAAACGTTTAACCTGGAATCCACATACGAGACTAAAACGGCAGGAAACTGCTCGTCGTTTTCGACTTCTTCAACATTTACTTGACAAACGTTCAAACCTTCCGATTTATTACAAAAGACTCATTTACATGACAGTTATCAGACCTATTTGGACATATGGAGTTGAGCTTTGGGGCTCAACTAAACCTTCTAAATCTTCCCGTATCCAATCCTTACAATCCAAAATCCTTCGAAAAATCCTTAATGCTCCTTACTTTGTCACAAACAAACTTATCCATAAAGATCTTAATGTCCCATATATTTCTGATTTAGCCCAAACCAGATATCTATCCTTTCATACTAAGCTCCATAACCACTCAAATCCCCTTATTTCTCAACTTGCTTTCCACACCATTCCTGATAATATCTCCGAGGCGTCTGAAAATAAAATGGCCCAGAGACCTTCCAGTGTAGAATTTTTATTAAATTGCTATTAATGAGTAGTTATTTTCAAGTTTTGAAACGTTATTGTGACAGTTAACAGCACATTTACTTGATTTATAAATTCAGTACAGTTGTAAATTTCAATAAATGGATATATAAAAAAAAAAAAAAAAAAAATTAAGTTTAATGTGACGTTTTACAGTTTTCAACTAAATATTGTATTTTTCCCTTCCCCACTACTGACTGCGCAGAATAGAATCAAATTTGTTGCAAATTTGATTTGCTTTAATGTGTCGATGACAAACTTTGAATGATTATTTTTCTTTATTATATAATTAACTTTCTAATTATAATTACCTAGTACACGTAAATATTTTCGTTATTATTGTTTGATTTGTAAACATTTAAATAAAAGTTATAACTGTAAAAAATGTTGAACTATAGATCCAGTTAAAAATAAAGTAGCAAAGTTATACATAAAATGAAATTAAATTTGATGCTCTATCAATTTGTTTCTGACTATTCTTCTGAGTGCAGAAGAAGCAAACCTAGTGCCGGCCACGACCGTTCAGCGAAAAGTGCGGTGAAAATGATTTTCTTCATCAATCAATTATTTCAAATAACAAAAATAAATTAATTTTGATTGATAAATAAACCATAGTAAGACAGAACAGTATTTTCCCCCAGAACCCATTTTTGACTATTTTTTGTAATCTGCCGTATTTAAGAGAACCGCTGGGCCCACAGGTACCATTCTGGTCTCAAATGATGTATTTCAGGAGATATTTCACAAAATAAGTGACTACATCGAATAAAAAATATTTTGTATCTTGGGAACTAATAGCTATATAGAGCTCACCCTGATCTCAAATTGTAGCAAATTTAGTTTACTTTAAAAGTATGTGGAGTGACTATACTAATCGGACGCTACCTTAACTCACATATTGAGCAAAAACTGGAAAAATGCTGAAAATTATAGCATTAACGACGACTTTTTCCCGACTTTCGAATATTTTCTGTAAATTCCCGACTTATTCCCGAATTTTTCCCGACCACACGAAATTCCCGACATATTCCCGAAATTCCCGAATTTCCCGACTAGTAGACACCCTGACATATCGTTATCTCTTCATTGTGCCAACGCTTCGGCCACTACATTTTTAATTAGCCATCATCAGAGCTAAAAAAAAAATGATGCCTGATGCGTAAATAAGATAATATAAATAAGAAATGAAGATGACGAGGTAAATAAAATACGAGCTAATTGAGTAAACAGGCTAGTAAAAATACTTTAAAGGTAATGAAAATCTGAAATTGAAAAAATAATGTTTATTGTCCTCAGATTAGAATGAAAATTAAAAACAATAGTAATTGTTTTAAAAATGATAAAATTCAATTAATGTAGGTATTTATAAATCTAACTTCATTTTACATTTATCAAATAATTTATATTATTGAATATATTTTTAAATATTTCATATTTTAATTGCTATTAGTTTAGTTATTTGTAGTATTATGTATAATATAACTTAGTAACTTACTATATAACGATTTAATGTGATCTATATTTTTTGACAAGAGTTTTTAAATTTATCTACCCCCTCATTAGCTTATTGAGGAAGAGGAGACTGGCCTGCCTAAAATCAATATGACTTCCTTTGTAAAGGGTAAAGGGTAATGGCAAGCTACCAGAAGGCATTAAAATTTTAAAATATTGAAATTGTTTAGCAAATAATAATATGATAAATAATGTTATTCCAATTTTATGCATTCAGACTAATATTATTCACTTACATTATTATATATCTTATAAATCATTTATCCATAAATTTATATGTTACACAGGAATACGAAAATCACTTCAACCTGTGTCTGGGAATATCACCAGTTTTCGAAATACCAACCCCCCAACCCTTACCTTTTTTCAAAATTTATCCAGTTGAGTTGTCTCTACTAGAATTGTTGAAATTTAATTGTGGATACCAGTAGCATATCCACCGGTGACATTGTCAGTAGTTTCCTACTCCTCCATATTTTCTAATTATATACTTATATTGTAGCTAACTTTATGTTTTGAAATAACTTGTATAACTTATATAATTTTATTGTAACTTGTTTTTTCACTGTAAGGCATGATTATGAGAAGAATATAGTCTCGAAACGTCACCAAAATAGTTGTTTTTATTTATTGACTGAATTTCAGGAACCTTATTAAACATCTAATGTATAAATATATATATATATATATATATATATATATATATATATATATATATATATATATATATATATATAAAGAAATAAAGAGTTTCTATTATAAATTCAATACAAACAGAACTTACTTAGGAAACAAATACAAATAGGAAAAAAAATACTTACAGAAGCGAAAACGTTCTTTAATGTTCAATTATATTTATTAAATATTATACACCATAAATAATTATTAGTGTTATAGTTCATTTGTTTTTGTAATTAATTTAAATTAAATATATAATATTGATTCACCATAAATGTGTTGTAAATAATGAAAACGTTTATTTGTGAATTAAAAAATTAATCGGAAATAAAAATGTAATAAATAATTCTTTCTTTTTTTTTTTTACAAAGAACAAATATACAGAAAAGTTATTAGATGTTATTTTTTAAGACGATTGATAAATATAAATTAAATATTTAAACATAATGGTAGGAAAATAATTATTCCAAAATCTATATAGAAAAATCATGTATAAAATAATATTTAAAAAAATGTTTCCTTTATTGAATGAATTTTAGATGGTATGATAATCAAACGTGAAAGTGGGATATGGCAATGCCAAGTGAATAATTTTTTTATCCTGGACAATAAAACGGAAATGAAGCCAAAGTGAGGTTGTGAGGTTGTACCTTTATCTGAAATATTTCGTAATATTGCAAATGGCGACGGTGGCTCTTTGTAATCAATAATATGTCTCCGGCTACCTTTCGTTCTAAACAGAAACCATAAACATATATTTCTCGTATATTCAAGGTAGTTCTAATAAACAAAATTATTTATTTAATTTAATATATATATATTTAATCAGCCACAAATGAATTTTACTCCAAATGAATAAATAAATGTGTTGTAATTGATTAAAAACAGTTCCCATTTTTTAAATTTTGAAATAAATGATTAATAACTTTAAAAATAATGAGAAATTATTCCAATGTTCATAAAAAAATTCGTTTACCCCCAATTTTACAAATTAAAATTCAATTAATATAATGTAATTTTTATTTAAATACGCAGTATTATACTAGATATATTCCAAACATTATTCAATTAATTGATTGAATAAGGAAATAAAGTTAACATAAAAAATAGATTAGAAAATATTTAAAATCAGAAAGTATAGCTGAAATTAGTTTTTAAATTAATAAAATCATTTAGTAAATGTTAAATATGAAGTAATTTCTTAAATAAAATATTCTAAATTAGATAATGGAAAGGTGGTGATCAAGAAGGCAGCGAGGAGAAACAAAGGAATTCTGAAAGAAGAAGCATGGTTATTACACAACTTTGGGTCCATGCCAAATTTAATAACTGGGCATTTAATTAAAGATAAAATTTAGATGGTTTAAAGAGACAAACAGCAGGAATGATTTGGAGGAATAAAGAAAATTAAATTGGAAGTAATTGAATACAGCGAATGCTGAGTGGATGGTCGGAGAAGGAAAACAAAACAAAGAATGTTGTACAATTTAATTTATTTTTTAGCGGTGAATATGATAATGAGGGATTCAGTCAAAGAGGAACACCACGCCCAAGTAAAAATACCTTAATTGTGTGCCAACGTTTCGACCTGCCTTGCCCAACGATGAATCGATTGATCAGTCATTTATCAAGGAATATATCGATAGTCACAAGGAATAAGTTCGTAAGTCTAAGAAAAAGAAAAAAATGTTTTAAGTGCACTGTGCCTTTCTCCTAAACCTCCTGGACCCTGTGAATCAGTTGCTAACTCTCCGACTTATACCCAGTTTATAAGGATGTCAGTTTCTTGGCATCTCGCAAAATTGTGGATGTTCTATGTTAATTCAAATTACTATAATTCAGTAATGGATCTTCAAGGGAACAACTATACAAGTCGAATAATAATAATAACAGTATTAGTTCAAAGTTAAAAAGTGCTGTCCTCAAAAGTTGCGATTTTAGTCTTACCAACTTATTGTCTGTGACCACCAATATATAAATATATATATTTGAATTAATTTCATTAAAACAATATTAAAAAAAAAAATAATGAAATATTTTTTTACAATGACATATGGTTAGGTTGGGGGTCTATACTTCTTTAGTGTAACGTTTTTTCGACACTCATTTTGACACGCTGGAGCTTCTGTCAATGTTGCTCAGATCGAAAATTTGACGAGACGACAGTTCCCTTATCATTGGAGAATGTTTTTTGTGTTATAACATTTGTCGCTATTTTCTCTCAACTTAGTTTATTTCGAATAATCATTGATTGTTAATTAAACTAATTTGATTCTTTTAAATCTAAAATTTTTATATTATTATATATTGGGAAAAATCAATAAATTATAGATAGTCATAACCATGATCTGATGTTTTTCCCAATCGGGGAGAAATCAAGTTTTGTCCAATGTTTACATTGGATTGCATTCATTTTTTTTTAAACATAGCCAATTCAGTTTTCTATTTATTATTTATACATAGATGAATATATTATGAAGTAGATAGTAAATCATCTCTGAGCAATTTCATTAACCAAATGAACAATAATAATAATTTTTTCTATAACCGCTTTTTATATTTAATTCTTGGATATGTCTTCCAACTAAATGTTGTGTTGTATGGAGGAGTTACGTGATGTACAAGACACCGTGGAGTTGATAGGAGTGAATGAGACAACTATAAAAGCTGATCCGAACGACTGCCTTGGATAGAGATCTATGAGCATTGATATAAGACAAGACACCCCTTCCCCTCCCCGGGAGGAAGGAGGTAAAGACAGGAAGGAGGTGAAGACAGGAGGTTAGGGAAACGAGGCTGTGATTGCTACATTACGGGACCATGATGGACCATAGCTGCCAGGATAACGGCCGGGGGAGGACATAAAATCAATAAGGCACTGGATGCAGAAGGGTACCGCAGGGAAGGAGTTCTGCGCAACGGTACACCCTCCTCTACAAAGCTCGCTGAACCCAATTCTTTTCAGCAATCAAAAATATAGAAAGGTCGACGCAAAAGTTAATAGTATGTTTTATCACCTGCAGCAGCTGATCTCAGAGACATTATTAACATTTCTTAAATACTTCATCTACTTAATAATGTTATAAGTTAGTTTAAATTTGTAAAAACAGCTTTTAGATTTTCTTTATTCAGTCAACAATAAACTTTAAAAGTTATTTTTATTTTGTTTATTATTGAAGTTTAAAACAGGGAGATTCTCTTTCTCCGGTATTAACTTAGCACTAGAATACGTCATTAGGAAGGTAATGCTTACGGGAAAAGGATTAGAGATGAGTGATAAAATTTCGGTTCTTGGTTATGCTGATGATTTGGTACTTTTGGGTGAAAACGAGGAAACTTTAAAACTCAACGCTACTACGGTCATGAAAACCGGTAACAAAATTGGTCTAGTAATTAATACCGATAAAACGAAATATATGGTTAGTAGTAGAAACGGTGAACATTTTAGTGATGTAGATAGTTTGTGGGATAAAGTTTTAACACGTTGAGCAATTCAAATATCTAGGTTCTATTATATCGAGGAAAAATGAAATTCAAGAAGAATTAAGGGCTAGGTTAAAATCCGGTAATGCTTGTTATTTCTCGGTCGCGAAATTACTCAGTTCGCGCTTACTTTCCAAAAATTTAACAATTAGGATATACAAAACTATTATACTACCAACAGTTCTCAACGAATGCGAAACAAGGCCGCTTACGTTAAGAGAGGAACAAAGCCTTAAAGTTATTGAAAATAAAGAACTCCGTAGAATGTTTTGCCCAAAAAAGGAAGAAGAAACAGGAGAATTTAGAAGGCTTCACAATGCGGAACTGCAGGAGTTACATCCGGTGAATATAGTTCAAGTAATAGCTTGTGCGGCGGTTAGAATGGGCATGTAAAGTCTTTGGGTTTAATAATGATCGAATCCCGAAAAAAGTGACCAGTTTTAAGCCGTCGGGTAAACTAGTGAGGGGTAGACCGAGACGAAGATGGGAGGATTACGTCAGGGCCGACTTGGGGAATTGGGTTTCGGGGGAGTGGGTTGGAGGGAGGTGTGTGGTCAACGGTTGGTGGTGCCGGCATCGAACCTTCGGATTCGCTAAGGTCTTCATTCATCATTTATTATAATACATTATGGATACCAGATTTGCAAACTATGAGGTGCAGTAAGTGGGTTGGAAACTGGACTACAGAGACCAGAACCAAGGTTTGAATACCGCTGAGGCAGACACAGCCTAATTAAAGTGGGTACTCTTAACTGAGGAAAACCTTATGGTTTCCGGCTAAATCTCCCCGTTGGCCATGGAACAGTACAACCTTACTCATTACTGAACCCTGAACCTTTATGAGTTTTTTGTATTTATTTATTTTTTTCTTGTATTTATTTATTAACATATTTTTTGCTTTTATTAGGGAAATCCTGTAGTCGATCCAGTTTAAAGTTCTAAAGGTAGGGAGTAAGATGAAAAATAATAGAACAAAATAATAGCTATTGAAAATTATACAATAATAACAACAGCTGTTTGAACATCATAAGAGATGTGACGCGTGAGCAATTGTTATATAGCTAGTCACAAAATAGATTTCTTTACATCTACTCATGATTCAATTCCAATGTAACTTCATACCCATGTCTTTCAAAATGAACTGCTCATAAACTGAAGTGGTTCTTCTGATCATATTTAGTTACTTTGTGTGTATGGTAACTTACTTATGCATTGGTAATGGTATTTGTTCAAAAAAAATAAACCAAATTTGAGAAAGATGTATTTTTTAAATAAAATACATTTTTTAAATGTAAAAAATTAAAGCTTTCAATTGTGTTTTTCCTAAAGTATGATTTTTGCACACTACTTACAAGAGACACATATAAAACGTTAACTGTTAGGTTATCAGATTTTTCTTTAAAATAAACGAACAATTTAGTCATCAATCATAATCCTGAATAAAAGTTACCTCCATGTTTGATTAATTACAACAAACTATTTTACGTTAAGTTTTTTTACAATGATACATCCATACTTTAAAGATAGTTTGGTTTTCGGTTTCGACATGCTTTTGAGTATGAAAACGATCTAAATATTTTCCATTATTTACATAAACTTAATGAAAAATATAACTATAATGCAAATTGTATTAAATTAGACACATTACAAAGGTTACAGAAAACATCAGATATTTCTAGACATGATGCAACCGTTACATGTATTTTATTTCTGCTAGCGTTACATAACCTAACATGTCATCATTAGAATAATAAACAGTTTCCGGTAGGAAAATAAAATAAACAAAAGATTACCGTTTCCCCGACCTTCGCCTTGATAAGAGGAACAGGGCAATAATGGAGGAACAATGGAAAAAGGAAGTCGATGAAGGCTCAACAGTTAAAAAAAAGAAGAAGAAAAAAATAAAAGAAAAAATTGCAGTCGACTTAATTATTAGCCTTGGGGGATTCAAACCTGTGCAATTTGGGTGCATTCGAGTGGTGCCATGATCGTCGTTTGAACTGCAGATTGTGTTCTGCGATATTTTATCAAATAACCACAAATAATGAACAACATCCTTGTTTACGAGACGTTGGGTTCTGTAATTCTTTAATTGAAAACTATTTCTGCTTCAGCTCAATAAGAAGGAACATTAATTAAAAAAATATAGTCTAGGATCGTCCTTGTAGTTTCCAGATCCAATCAAATGATAACAATGGCTTAGTGATTTAACACTTTTCTTTTAAATTCTCCACTAGTAAGAACACCGTTACCTTCACAACTTATTATAATAAACCATACATACCAGGTATGCTTTTAAATTCTCCACTAGTAAGAACACCGTTACCTTCACAACTTATTATAATAAACCATACATATATATATGTATTAACAAAAAAGAAAAAAAAAAAAAAAAAGTCAAGCATAGTTATTATATTAAAAGGCATAACTCCTCATTTGCACTTCCATCTAGCATCTACCCATCCCATGGGACAAATCTGCCAGACCCGGGGATGTCCGAGTAAGAAATTTCACTGTACATAAATTAAAAATGGACAAATACTACAGCTAACTCACCATTAGTCCTCCATCAATCTGTCATAGAGCTAATAGAGAAGTCGTAGAGGAATGGATGAGGTTCAATGAGGCGCTGTGATTAAGGACTGAATAATTGAGTAGCCGGATAGGATAAGCATGTTCTCAGCTACTTCACTACTTCACTACCTCACTGCAGGGGAAGGAATGCAAGATTTCCCTCAGGTAGAGTATACGTAGCCTTCTCCTGGCACAAAGGTTGCCCTAAATATTGTAACATTCGTCAAGAATAGAATTCATAAAATGTTACTGATTCTCCTTCTTCTCCTTCCCTCTAACGGTTTTCGAACCTCAACTCCATCCAAAATGTATTGCCCAACCTCATTCACCATTAAAAGAACTGAAACCTCTTCCACAAAGTTTGAACATTTCACATTTCATAAAATCATACGTCCCCTCGCTGATTAATTGGTTTTATTTATTTATTTTTAATAAACAATAAAAATACAATGGGGAGGAAGATAATCAGAGATACAGTCAAAGAGGAACACCACTAAGTAAGTAAGTCTAAGTAGAAATATTTTAATGAGTGCCAACGTTTCGACCTGCCCTGCTGGTCTTCTTAAAGGCTATAATGAACAAAACACTGGATGTGAAAATAATAACAGAATGATAAAGATTCTGTATTCTATTTGTTATCTGTTTATCAGTCTGCTATTTTTGCCACATCTAGTATTTTATTCATTATAGTCCTGAAGGAGACTTGGTATACAGGTCAAAACGTTGGCACTCATTAAAATATTTCTACTTGGACGTGGTGTTCCTCTTTAACTGCATCCCTCATTATCTTCTTCTCCATTCATCTTAATAGTCAACTATACTTTTATCATTATAAATAAAAATACAAATATAACTGCTAACTCTCTCATCATAAAAACTCGTAGTCTTTACGGGATAGTATTTATTTTAACTTTTCTAATTCTTCTTGTTTCGTACAGGCCAGCTAAGGACCATGACATTTAACTATTGCGTTTGGGCCGGGCTTTGATGTTGGCCCAGTAGTTACACCATCCTTTGTCTGTGTTGTTCCTTCCTCTCCTGTCTAGGCTTCTTTCTTGGTGGTTTGACCTGGAACCTGGTTTGCTTTAGAATCCTTCTGAGAGATGTCCGGTCTTTCAAGTCATTATCCGTTCCCCTAAGTTCCTGCAGGCATTTGTTTGCTTCCTTTGATACGGCCTTCCTTCTTTTCCAGTAACTGAGGAGCTGATTTGTTAACTTGCAAGGTTGCATTCTGGAGATGTTACCCATAAAATTCTAGACGTCTCTTCCTAATTATATCCGTGATTCTTTCACAGTACTTGTAAAACTCTTGGTTAGGTCTCCTTTTGTATTCGTTCCCTTCCCTAACTGGTCCTAGTATCTTCCTCATTATCTTTCATTTTTGCATTTCAAGTTTGTCCGCGCATTCCTTACGGTTGAATATTAGACATCCTGAAGCATATAAGGCGTCAGGGCGGATGGCAGTTTGATAATGCTTCATTTTACTGTTACGGGAGAGACACTTCTTATTATAAGTGTTCCTAGTCAGGTGATATGCCATTTCTAGCTTGTTAGATTTTAAATTTTGTACTATTATTAATTTTTTCTTTGTTTGTCTAGTTTTAAGTCCTATTAATGGGGTGTATAAAAAAAAATGACCGTTTCTTAAACAAATATTTGTACTATTATTTCTGTGTTATAAAATACAATTAATACTCAAAGTATAGTCCATTGTTATCTACTGTCTTACCCATCTGCTAGCCAATTTCTCGATACCACGCTGATACCATTCCTTGGGATGACTGTCAAAGAACTCTTGGACGGCATTTTCAACTTCCACAAAATTATCATTTTTCCCTTAAAGAAAATGGGCCATGGATCGAAACAAGTTGTAATCCGAAGGTGCGAGGTCTGGACTATATGGTGGATAAGGCAGGAGTTCAAACCCATGATTTCTGTAAACTTTTCTTTGGTTCGACTGCTGATTGTTGAGGAGTAATTTCGTGAGGGACCAGTCTACAGGTCTTTTTCACCTTCCCCATGGAGAGAAGATAGCGACTAACAGTATCTTTCGACACACCACACTCCCGGGCAAGTTCGCGAGTACTTTTGGACGGATTTGACTCAACAGTTTCCTTCAGAACCTCATCAATATCCATTAATGGCCGCCCAGAGCCCTTCTTCCTTTCGAACGTCGTATCTCCACTTCTAAATTTTTCAAACCAACGCAGTGCGGTCTTCAAGGACACCTTCCCCTTCATATTTAATAATTTGACGAGGTGCTTCAGCGGCTGTGAAATTTTTTTCCCCGTAATGTCTTAAAATTAAGAGAATTTCGTAGGACACTGTCATGCCTCTTTTTTGGAATAAATAACTGAACTGAGGCTTTTTTTGAAGAAGTCCAGTATTAGTAAACAAGCTTATAGAATGGTCTAAAGGGATTATTAAGTATTGGTGAATAATAAATAGCATTAAGATATTTACATACTTTTGAACTCTGGAATTTGATAAAACGCTCATTTTTTTTGTTTATACGCCCTATTGCAATGCCTATAAATTGTCTCTTAGCGTCGAATCACTAGAATAACATATATGATTATATATCAGTTTATTTTTCTCAGATTCTTTTCTTGATTGATGGAGAAATGGAATAAATAGTATTGGACTCCTTTAGAACAACTGGTTGCATTGTAACGACTTCTTGACGAGGGGGTTGATTTATCACATATAACAAGGGTTTGATGGGACGTCATTGGATGTTAATGCCCTATAAAACCCTCCCCACTCCCCGCCTCTTCTAGTAGTCCATTACAATGCATATTTATGTAATCAACTAATATTGCATTAATTCAGCCGCAAAACTTCATGCATTTTAAATGAGATCCGATATATGACGTCAATTTTGCAATTATAAATTAACATAAAAATAATGATTAATTTAAATAATGATGTATACCTATTTATGCACATATTACAGGAAGTGCATTATTAATACTATGCAAAAATATCGGTTGATTAATTTAATATATTTAAATATTATTAAACTGCAACTTTAATTAATGATTAAAAAAAAGAAATAATCATAAAATATAATTTGAATGAATGTTGCACCGCAGTTCGCAAGACTTCAAGGCTAAAGGCTTCATCGATTTTCCCTTACAAAAAAAGATGGCACTGAAGAATTATGTCCTCAACAGGGTACGCAATAAAAAAATTGTTTTGCTTATGACAACGCGAATGAAGTATATTTATAAGATTTTATAATTTAAAACATATGTATAGTAAAATTGCAATTGAAGTCATATAATGACTATTGGTTCGGTACAAAATGAATAAGTTCATCAATTTATATATTCATAATGTAATATTAGAAATTTTACAATGATATTTCTGAATTAGTCATATAGTAAAATTTCGATTTGATTGGACATCTTATCTTATTATAAAAATGAAACAATAATTTGATTAGAATAATTATAAATTATAAGCTGAGGAAAGGTATGCGAATAAATGCCTCCAAGAGTAAAGTGCTGGTTATGGCGAGAGAGGAACAGGAAGATGTCCAATTGGTTTGCAGCGGAGAGGTTCTTGAAGTGGTGAAGGATTACACCTACTTAGGTACCGTAATTACTGACTCTGGTAAGATAGATGCGGAGATTTCAAACAGAATATCGAAGGCAAATCAAGCATACTACCAGATCACTAGCAGTATCCTCAGCTGCCGTGAAGTGGATAAAAAGACAAAGATGCACATCAATAAGTCAGTATACCTCCCTATTCTCACCTATGGTGGAGAAAGCTGGACCATGTTGGACAAACATTACAGTCGCATAACAGCAGCGGAAATCAGGTTCCTACGTAGATCGGTGGGGAAAACTAGGAGAGATCGCATTAGAAACGAAACTATGAGAGAGCAGCTGGAAGTTTCCGAACTCAAAACCACTTTGGAAAACAGGCAACTAAAGTGGTTTGGACATGTCTGCCGCATGAACGAGGATATGGACCCTATAAAGGTATTAGAGGCTCGACCCACCGAGAAGAGACCACGAGGGCGTCCCAGAGTTTCGTATCAGGATTTTATACAGAGGATTGGAGTTAGAAGAGGCAAATCCTTCAACCAAATGAAGCGGTTAAGCAGAGACCGGGAAGAGAGGCTGCGCTGGATAGAGGCTCCTCGACGCTAGAAATGGCACTGTAAGGAAGGCTAAGAAAAAGAAGTTATATAAATTTTACAACTGTACACAAAACATATAACGAATAAATAAGAAGATAAAGGATGTAATGGCTTAACATTTCAATGGCTTGTAAATAGGACTTCGATTTAAGTTTTATATTGGAAGGTCTCGATGCGATATTTTTTTCTTTACAAATCTCAGTGCCTTGACAATAGTACAATAGGAAACATATTAGGAGAATAGTGAGTGCGACAAATATTTCAGATACGAATTTATTTAAATTAATTATTTTAAATAATTTTCAGCACAACAAACTGAGGAAAATCAATTTCCAGAGCTTGAGACAATTCATTTATATTTGGATTGCCACAACAAAATATGTTCGATATCATGTTAACTGTTTCTTTATCCTCATATCCGATCCTGCAGTACCGACTCGAATATCTGTGCCAGGCTAATTCGCTGTTTAGAAAAAGTGTAAAGTGTTTCTACTTCAAAAAAGAGAACATCAAAATGTATTCGCTATTATTTTTAGAGGAACTTTAAAATCCATTCTCAAATTTCGTAATGACCAATTTCTTAGTCTTTTTGATACTATTTTAAAGAGATTATTTACAAGAAAAAAAATTGATGATCGAATTGTTCAATTGTTCAATAGGATACAAGGCACAAACTATTTGCTCAGTTACCTCAACTTTTTCCTAGAAAGTATTGCTAAATATAGCTATGGAATATTAAGAATCAGAGTAAACTTCATTTCCACCTCCAAAGCTGGAAATCTCTGCCCAATATTCCTTGATACAACTTTAGTATTTTCACAGCGGAACTGATGTTAATATTAAACCGCTTCAACTAGCTCCAACATTTGTAGAACAGTCGATAATTATCTGCTCTAAATCCTTGAGTGCGATTAAAAGCCTTTTTAATATTAATTCCGGCAACCCTATAATCCGAGAAATCATTTCATTATAAATCAAAACAGTAACTCTTCAAAGGAGCTAATCTTTTTCTGGATCCGCAGCCATTCC
Organism: Euschistus heros; assembly: GCA_003667255.2. Lineage (NCBI taxonomy): Eukaryota > Metazoa > Arthropoda > Insecta > Hemiptera > Pentatomidae > Euschistus > Euschistus heros. Next base: position 169,209 of record RCWM02000787.1, on the reverse strand, counting down.
GGTATACCCGGAAATGAGGATGTGGATGGAGCAGCAAGAGAAGCTTACTAATTAGAAACTATTACACCCACTTTCTTGTCCGCGGCAGAGATTTTTCGACCACTTCACATGAAGATTTTGGGTGACTGGAAGAGTGCATGGTCGGCATCGGAAAATAATAAATTGAAAGCAATCAAACCGAACATCGGTGGCTGGGCCTCTTCTTCCAGACAATGTAGAAGGGAGGAGGTGATAATCACATGGCTTAGAATTGGACACTGCCATAACACATAGACTACCTGATGGCAAGGAGAGATCCCCCTCAGTGTCAGCTCTGCAGAGTTGCTCTAACTGTGAGGCATATCTTCGAGGAGTGTCCTCAGTACAACAGCTCTGTAGAACCATAAAATATATCGATAAAATTGGATTATATAATTTTATTTAATGCTTATTATTTTATTTATTTATTACATTTCCCCCCCCCTTTATATTATTTTTTTAATTTTTAATGTTTTTTTTTTTTTTTGTAAATCGTATTTATCTTTTCTTTATTTTTAAGTTTAGATTAATATAATTTATTTGGACAGGACTTTAATATTATTTCAATTCAAGTATACGGGCGATAATAACCAACAGCCGATTTTTGTCCAACAACCACTTTGGTATCCACCCTCCTCATTCCGTTCTCTACCATTAGAGGCGCTCTATATCCGAGTGGAGGTGGAGGTGAGAATGGAGAGATTAATGAATTCCTTGATAAGATAGATTTGTGGATTTCCGAAGCACTACCTCTTCTAGCGAGTACTCCAAACTGGGGTGGCGTTGTCATAGATTTAGGCGGAAATTTTATGTCTCATCTTCAAATTTATCCCGATGTTGAATATTAAACAAAAAATCACAATATTGTTGATATCATTTCCCTGGGTTCCACATCCTTAATATCGGAGATCAAACTACTTTTTTTTTTTTTTTTTTTTTGCCTTTAAAACATTGATGCTTCAAAACCTAAAGACGCCCCCTAGATCATAAATAGTGGGTAAACTTTCTTACCTCTCTTTTAGATAATTTTTTAGTTGAACTACTGCACATAGGGGTATTTGGCTAATCTAGGCGGCCAAAAGTCGATTTTATAAAATCCACAGAAGGTTAATAAAACCAAGCTATTTATAAAGTTAGATGAACAGAGGACATTATGTGACCCTTGTCCCTTCCTTCCCTGCAATACCTAAGTCGTACGATTAGTCGAAACTGCCCTAACGCGCCAGACCAACGGATCTCTCTCTGCTTTTTATGTATAATCGCTTCAGTTAAAATGGGTTTTCTCATGTTTAGTGATATTCTTCATAAATAGAGTTATTGATCTGGAAACTGCAGGTGAGGCCACATACTTTTGAAGTGTTTATTATTTTATCAATTAATGTTTCAATGCCATTTCAGCTGTTTGAAAAATACTGTATTTTTCATTTATTTTCAAACACTTTTTAGCATATTTTAGTGTTTTTGTTGTATTTCAGGGTGCGTCCCGGCTGTTATTTTTAATGTCTTAGAAAGATTGGACCTTTTGTAAAATAATACTGATCAAATCAGCCGCACTTAGCCGCACCTTTTCGATTTAAGCGGCACCAAACATGATGAGAAAATATTTAATTAAATATTAAAATTCTTTTAACGGGATCTTGAATTATTTTTGTATATGTCCATTGGTTCAGCATTAAGAGAAGTGTCCCAGAAATCACTGAACTATAAAATACAGGAGCAAAAAACTCCCAATTCTGAACTAAAATTAGATAAAATTTATTAAAAGAAATATTTTAACGATTGGGAACAATTTTAGTGAACAGGTTAAGGACACAAGGTACCAGTTTCCTGTTAAAAATCTAAACTTAATCAGAGATGGAAGAAATAAAAAAATCATTAAAAAGCACCTTATTCACACCTGTTTAGAATCTAAACTTAGTTAATCCTTTAAGAGAAAATAAAATATTTACTTTAATTAATTAAATTCATTAAAAAGCACCTTATTCACACTGAAAAACAACTATTATACTGTGAAACATATCGTGTCACTTACTCTGAATGACGCAAATGCGTGTAATGCCGTCACATTAACATCAACCATGAGGTCCTACATTTGTGGCGTAGCATTTAAGGAATTCAATTATTTGATAGGAAAACGTAACGTTAAATATCGAAATTATAAATAAGTCTTTATCCACTTAGATAGAAAAAGCAATGTTGCCAAAAGGATTGCTCTTCGAAGAAGCCGTTGAGGCATACAAGCTTTTCAATACAAACATAAAAATACAAACATTTCAAGCTATTCAGGCAGAATTTTACAAGAAAATTTTCCAGGAAGGAATTTTTAAGTATATTGAATAAACGTTTTTTTTTTTTTTTTTTTTTTTTTTTTTTTTTTTTTTTTTAAAAAAGCCTGAAAATAACTTTTTCTTAGCATAATATGATTAGTAAATATATTTTTGACAGTAATCTGGGATTAAATAATTTTGGCCGCCTAGATTTGTAAAACTAAAATCTATGTGCACCGGCCTATTTAATATTGCAAATTTGTATTTAGTTACATCGTTGATTGACTTGTGTTTTAGTCTCAAAGAGTGCTGAAATGAGGAGTGCAGAATGGATAGAATATGCGATTATTTTTTACTTCTTTGCTTCGTTAGAAGTAGTTAGAAGGTGAAACATACACCCCCCCTCCAAAAAAGTCCCCGCCCCTGGGGGGTCAGCTAACTATAGTATAGAGGGGAGAAGGTCCCATTTTTAGATTTTTCGTTTATATCTCGAAAACAATGGACTCTAAAATATTATGTTTCAAATAATAATTACAGCTAATTAAATGTCCTATAACATTGTTGATTATACATATATATATATATATATATATATATATATATATATATATATATATATATATATTGGTTGAACTTCCTACGGCTTCTGAGATATACGTTATTGAAAATCGATAATTTTCGCAAACAAATAATTTTTACCCCACTTTATGGTAAGTCAAATATTTGCTTCTATTAACTTCTACGATCGTTTCTTAGAAAAAATATCAGAATCAAAGTTGTAGAGCATTAAATAACTTTAATTTCGTATACACGTGTTTGGCACCTAAAGCAAATATTCTCCCCTCCCCCCACGAGCAGGTACTTTTAGTATGTTTACCTTCTAACTTTTCCTAATGAAGCTGTGAAGTCAAAAATAATCCAATATTTCATGGAATCTACAATATTTTCATTGATTGGATTATTAAGATAGCTTAGGTGATGAATGAAACCCCGTAACCTTAGCAATATTTAACTTGTTAAATAACAATTTGTTAAATCAATTATTTTCCTGAACATCTTCTCTATGGTAGTTGGGTGTAACATAAATAAATGCTATTTTCATTTTTCTGATTTCTTATTGAATAATTATTTCATTTTATTTTATTTTTTTTAATATATTTGGTTTGCTTGTTAAAAGTCCGTATGGATTATTTTTCGTATTAGAAATTTACGAGCGGTAATCGAAAAATAGTACCGATACAAATGCTATGCAAGATAATTTTTCGGCGGATTTTTCCCCTCTGATTTTGTAAGGAACAAGTAAGAGCCATACGAATCGTCTATGTTTCAGAAAATCTCTACTGAAGAAATTAATTAAAAGAATTTTCTTCATTTATATTTTAGGTTTAAAAATAAATAAAATGATATGATTAATAACTTTATAATGTTTATATAAATAAGATATTTATTAGGATCGAGTTTTAGGATCCCTATAATCTTAAAAGATTAAAATAATGGATACTATTATGAAGGCTTCTGAACTGATCGATATCCAGCAGATATAATCAGGCGTTTCCATCTCATGACGTTCAACGGGCCCTGTACGGATATCCTCCATGGATCCCTGCACTGCGATATCTTTTCGCGATTACTATCAGTAAAAGCCATTAGAGGTACATTCCAATGCCAGTGAAAGTGGTCCAAGTACAGAGAGTACTGAACTCATTGAGCTGGCTGGCGAGGTGCCCTGACTGAAGTATTAGGTACGTTACGTAACGGCAGGAACCTAACAGCTGATGGGTTGTCTTCTAAGAAAGTCCTTTAGTCAGTCCCCAGGCAGCAAGTGTTCCTTGCACGGACGGAGTTTCACTTTTTTTTTTTCAAAAGAGAGTTGGCAGGATCCGAGCGCAGGCACCCAATGTAACAACCACGTACATTCGTCAGGATTAAGAGGCCGGAAAGAGTTTCTTCAATATATTCACGATAAAGGTGTGCTGAGGAAATGCCAAAGATCTGAATGGGGGCTGCTTGCTAACTTTATAACTTTCTCTGATGGAGGGAGGAAGGGAAAAGGTTTTTAGTTAAATCATAAAAAAAGTGGCATCATCAGTTTCTAATCAACCAAAGACATATAAGAAATGAAGGATATTTGAGTGAAGTGATGATAAGAAATTATATCAACTGAAATTTCCTCGTTAGCCAATCCCACCCACACTAGCCTAGAATACGCCTGCAAATTGTTTAGTACAAAAATAATTTAAAACTTGTTAATTTTATTGTTTTTAAATATTATTTTCACATATCTTATTGCATAGAATCATAAAGTCTGCTTGGAGATTAAAGTCACATGTGCAATTTTTTCCGAATTCGACAAAAAGTCATTGTGTGTTGATATTATTTCACATAAGTATAAAACGTAACCAAGTGAATATTACTGCTATATATGGACATTAGAGAATGAGAAAATTCACAATATAACTATCTGAGAGATTTTTAATGAGCATATTCCCGTTTGAATATTGAAACTGAAAGAATTTGATTATGTTACTTATTGACTTTTACCTCCAAGGAGACGATACTCTACATCAGCCTAACGTGGTATAAGTGTAACACACTAATTCGAAATTGTTTTTTTTTCTGATTCTCTCGAACAAAAAAATATGTTTCTACCAGTAAAGCACCCCACATCATTATTACAAATAAAATATATGACATATCTTTATAATTTTTTTTTTTTAAGTCATTTAATTATAGAAAGCAATTCAACCTAACAGGACAGTTTTAAGTCCGAAATATACTGACTTGAAGTGTTCGACAAGGAACCCAAAAAATGTAACGTTTTTTTCGTAAGTAGGTTAAAAAAATTAAAAAAAAAAAACAAAACGCAATTTTTTCACTATTAATTCATAAATTAGTATTCATCTCTGTGATAGGCTTATAAGCAAGTAAATTAGGCACTTATAAAGAGAAAGAAACTCGCTTTCTGGTGATACCCAAAACTCAACCGAGTATTCACAAGTGACACCGATATAATTGAAACCATTCAGAAAATATTGCACCTTTCAGTTGAGGTTCGCAGGATGGTATAGAAGGATTATTAAAATTAGGATTGATGAATTGCTGGTCATTTTTTTTGGAATTTGTTATTCAAAGACTAGTCCAGGATATTTAAAATTCATCATCAGCTCTTAAAACATACAGATAATTCAAATATCAAAAATTTTATACGCAGATTATACATCGTCCAACTGGCCCAATGAATGGTTGATACAAACATCACTGTTAAATTTAAGCACTTGATATTTAAAATAAAAAAAAATTGTTAAAACATTACTAATTATAGACTTCAGGTTGTAATGCCATTAGAGCATTTCTCATTGTCACATTATTTTCTTTTTATTATTACACATTTAATAAATAAATTATGAGACGTGATAGTCTTTTCCCGAACCGACAATATGGTAATTTAAAAAAACGTAAGACAAGAAATAGAAAACGTTGATACTCTTCAAAGGAGGGTACCTAAAAGAAATCGGGACCTAAAATAAACAGAGGAATAATAGGTATTATTTTTGTAATGACTGTTTAGTATTTTCTTTTATTTTTGTAGTGTAGGTTGTTATTTTTAACCGGTTAAATTAGGCAAATAACTGTTACAGTAAGAAGGAAACAGTCATACATGACGGTTTTGAGCCGTAATTCATACATTTGTTCTACATAACAATCCCTACGTAACTATCCGTAATATTAAAATAGACGTATAGAAACATTTTTCCCCAATGCTTAGGAAGTCAATAGGACAAGAAGAGATCAATGAGAAGAAAAGCTTAAACTAAATCATTGGACTGAAGTGTTAACTATAATATATATTTATCTAGGATATGGAAAGTAATAATCGGTTTAAATGAAACTCACGATTCTGAAAATCTTTCAGCTGTTAAGAAGAAACATTCTTACCTGAAACAAAAACACAAAAAACAAATGAATAAATATTGAATAATTAAATCAAACTCAATAACATAAAAAAACAAAAGCATAATAATAATAATTACAGCTGGACATTGAAACCAGAAAAATCTTTTAATGAGAAAATTCACTATAATAGTTTATATATAATTAATATATTCTAAAGTAGCTCCAACTAGCCCGCCCTCCTAAGTAAACAACTTACAATTATATAATTATAAATAATAACTGAAATTTCATTTTGCTATCAATAAAAATCTAGTATTGCACCATGCAATTAAGAATTCTAAATTTCGATGATATTTCCGACCACAACAGTAAATTTTAAACTGGTACTACTGCGCTGATTAGGTGCTTATAAATTATATAAAAGCAAATTTGGACATTTATTAATTTTAAAATATGAGTTGTTAGAGACTACTTCAACATTTACTAGGCAAACGTTAAAAGCTCCCAAGTAATTACAAAAGATTCGTAAACATGACTGTGATTAGACCTATATGGAAGTACAGAGTTGAGCTTTGGGGCTCCACTAAACCATCCAATTCATCTCGGATTCAACCCTCACAATCCAAAATCCTTCAAAAAATCCTCAATGCTCCTTACTTCGTCACCAATAAACTTATCCATAAAGATCTTAATGTACACTATGTTGCTGATTTAGCCCACACCAGATAGCTATCCTTTCATAGTAAGCTTCATAACCACTCGAATCCGTTAGTTTCTCAACTTGCTTCCCACTCCATTCCTGATAATCCTCTGAAACGAAGATGGCCTAGAGACCATCTAGTGTAGAATTTTTAATAAAGTGCTACTGATGAGTAGTTCTTTTCAAGTTTTAACATGTTATTATAATCGTTGTCAATACATTTAGTTGACGTATATATTTTGTACAAAGGATTGGTATATGACATTATTAAGAAACACTTGCGGATAATGGACTGCATTATCAGTGTTAACAATTAAAGGCCCATTAATCATATTTTTACACACAAAATCAATAAGCAAAGGATCGACATTTTGATTTTCGTAAGGTAATTATGTTTATTTTGAAGTAATGATTATATTGATTCCATCAGTTAGGATTTTAATTTCTAACCATAAAGTATAAAACAAATCACGTTTCTATCACTAAACGCTGTACAAATAAATTTTTATTGTTGTTAATTTTATTATTTCTAAACCTTGCTACAACTATAAAGATGATGTAGTTACAATTTGGTACAGGTAGGTTCAGTAGTTTTAAAAGTCTAAACTTCGCTGAATTTACTGTATATCAGTCAATTTTCAAACTTCATAGAAATACAGATGTCAAACGACATATTTAAATCTTTTATCATAATTTAATTAAATATCAGTAAATTTTATAATCAAATTCAAGCTGTATATAAACCGAAACTTTGTAACCTCTCATGTAAAATGGCGCAAGCCACCACCAATTGGTCAACTTTCAAACTTCACTATTATCCACATATTATCGCATTTTTATCTACAAATTACTTTAAAATCATTAGATCTTATCATTGCTAAACCTTCCTTGAACTATAAAGATGATCTGGATAAAATTTAATACAGATTGGTTCAGTAGTTTTCCTGGTTAGTGATCAAAAACTTGGCTTGTTCTTTTATATAATAGTATGGATGTATAAATATAAAATAGCAAAATTATTTATAAACAATAAACAAACTATTTTATATTTTGAAACTCCATCTCTATACAGGAACCTATATTGTCAATTCCTCTCGTTCTACAGGTTTTTGCGAAATATTTACGAGAAACAACTAAGCCAACTTGTTATTTTTTTGTTTTTCCTATATTTTGATCCCGAACGATCTACAATCTATATTGTTGAATCAATTTTCTGTAATAAAATGTACTAGAAGAATATGAAAATAAATGCGAGAGGAGCTGTAAAGACTATTGCGCAAAAGGACAGGAAATTAAACCGAAAAAACCTTCTGAAAGCACTTCTAGTAAAAACAAGAGAAACTGGGAACAGCTTAGGCCTCTAGGAGGGAATCATGAAATTATTAACAAGAAAGAACATCGCGAAAGAAATTTGGCGGAAGAATTGGTGGAAGCATCCTACAAGAGGCGAGGGCAGAGTGACACTGAATCATGACAAGACAGCTGTAGTAAATCCTCAGTGAGCAAACTATCAGGATGTAAACAATAGTTCTATTATTCCTTGTAACTGACCAATCAGTGTTTTTTCATATATTAGTAGTTATAATAATATTTTTAGTGCTAATTCATTTGATTATGTCTTTATGTTCATTTATATTTCTAATATAATATTTCTTTATGATTTTCCTAGTGTAAATTCATATAATGTCAAAATATTTCAATATTGTTTTATTTTTATTTTTTTCTCTCTTACTCTAACAAAGCACTATTAATTATCACTTGAGGTACGCATGATGATATCGAAGGATCAATACAATTAGGATTGATGAAATAAGTGCCACTTCTATTGAGATTATTTCATTAGAAAACTAGTTTCGAATGTTAGTTTTGAAATTGTGTATGATTCAGAACTTATGATAAATGTTGAAAATTCGAAACTAGTTTCAGAACATTCATCTTCAGTTCTAAAACATACAAATTTTTTTTCTTTTTTTTCAACACATCAGTACTATGTTACATAGATTATATATACTAATGTTTTTTAAAAAGATAAGACAAGAAATCAAGCATAGGCACTTACCTTCGAGGTAACTAAAACACTGAATTCGTGAGAAGTAAAAGGGGGCAGGTAGGTAGGTAGAAATAAAATAATCTCAATAGAAGTGGCACTTAATTCATCAATCCTAATACTATTAATTATGTTTATTAAGATGACAAAGTACTATTAATTTCATATTGATACTATTAATTTCAATGAACAGTAATTTTTCATTCATTCAATAAAATGTACTTTATATAATGAATTCGTAATTTGAATTCCTTTCAGGATTTCAAATATCTGGGGTCTAAAATATCTAGAAAAAATAAAATTCAAGGGGAATACAAAAGCGATATTAAAAGCCAGAAACGCTTGTTATTTCTCAGTTACACTACTTCGTTTGAGGGAAGAATAACACTTTCAAGTATTCGAAAATAAACCACCCCGAAGAATATTTGACCCAGAAAAGGAGGGAAAAATGAGAGGACATACAAGGCTTTACAACGTAGTTTCTGGACATTAATATAGAAAATATAGTTGAAGTAAGAGGGCGTTCTAAAGTCGTTGAGTTTAATAATGATCGAATTAAAAAAAAGGATAATCAGTTTCGAGCCTTCGGGTAAAAATCCGAGGGGAAGACCGAGACGTGGATGGGAGAATTTCGTCAGGACTGATCTTGTGGATTTGTATTAGAGAGAGGTGTGTCGAAGGTTGGTGTTTATGGCATCAAACCTTCGGGTTCACTAAGTCTTTTAATTTGTTCATAATTATAACAATCCTAGGTGCCTTCCTGACATAGCAAACAATCCCAATAATCTACATCTTCAGTTATATTATTTCCATAGTCCAAACGGCTAGTTGTAGTAATGACTTCTGTTTATTAATAAAATAAAATATAATTGATCAACAAGTTTAAAAAAAAGAAAAAAAAAAAGAGAGCTTCGGACTACAATGGAACCATATCCAGATATTATTTTAGAGTCAATCTTACATCTCAGTTATAATGAATACCAATGGACCCTGAATACAAAAGGAACTGCTAAGAGAGGAATGAAGTTAGACTGAAGTAATGTAGACACCACCACATCATCTCGTCATGACCATCAAGATGTGTATGATTGAGAAGATGGTCTGTGGTCAGCCGACCGACCAGGCTAACATTAACATACCTCCAAGCCAACATTACAACTTTAACATTACCGCCTCTACAATCTAATAAAGTAACAAGAAATATATATTGTTCTCCTTTTTGAGATTCAACATCAAGCATTAGTATTTAATTATTAATGATCGTATAATGTATTTTCTATTCAATCTGATCAAATAGTCATCTAGAACGACTACTTTATAGTCCAGCCAATGAGTGCTGAAATGAGAGGTGTAGAGGGCATGGAATATCCGATAATTTTTGACTTCCAAGGCTTTGTTAGGAATAGAAGGAAAACATACTAAAAGTCCCTACAAACATACTAAATGGGTGAGCTTACGGTGGGGGAGGGGAGAAGTTCAATTTTTTTTGGTTTTTCGATTATATCTCGAAAACGGTTGACTCTAGAAAAATATATTTCAAATAAACATAATAGTTAATTAAATTTCATATAAAATTAACTCTGTATAAATTTGTCGTAATTCTAACGGTTTTCGAGATAAATGTTATAAATAATAGTTAATTCTAGAAAAATGTTTACCACCCTTTTTTTTAAATATTTGCTTTAAATACCATAAACCTATACATGAAATTAAAGTAAATTAAATGCTCTACAATTCTGATTCTGACGTTTTTTCTGAGAAACGATTGCGGAAGGTACTAGAAGCAAAAGTTTGACAAAAAGTGAGGTGACATTTGTTTTTTTTTTCCCGAAAATCACAGATTTTCAATAACGAATATCTTGTAAACGGTTAGAATTACGACAAATAAATATAAAATTCATTTTATAGATAACTTAATTAACTTTTATGTTTATTTGAAACATATTTTTCTAGAGTCAACCGTTTTCGAGATATAATCGAAAAACCAAGAAAATTGAACTTTTCCTCTCCCTCCACCGTTAGCTGACCCCCAGGGGCGGAGACTTTTAATATGTTTACCCCAGGTCGGCCCTGATGCAATCCTCCCATCTTCGTCTCGGTCTACCCCTCGGTCGTTTACCCGACGGCTCATAACTGATTAAATTTTTAGGAATTCGATCATTATTAAACCAAACGACTTTACATTCCCATTTTAAGCGTGGCTCTGCTATTACTTGAATTATATTTACCGCATATAATTCGCGCAATTCCGCATTGTGAAGCCTTCTAAATTCTCCTGTTTCTTCATCCTTTTTTGGGCATACAAATAACAGATAATCTTATTTTAAAAAGAAGAATCGTTTTTTACAAATCATTATACAGTACATAAAAAAACTTAATCATAACGTATCGAACAAAATATATTTACAAGTGAAAAACAAAAACCTCTAACAAAAACAGCTGACAGCCTAAACAGCTGACCCCTATAACAGCTGTTCACCTCAAAAAGTGATTCATTCACCTTTACACACTTATATATACATTTCTTTCCAGTTGTAATTGTTTCTAACTATTTTACAATTTTAAATTTGTTACGGAATCCTTGCCTATTAATAATAAATTCCTCTGAAATTTTGTATTGAGCTAAGTGAAGCTAAGTAATTTTGAGTTTCTTTTAGCAATTTAGTTTTCAATTGGCTTGAGCTTATTGTATAAAAATTCTTTTTGTAACTTGATATTTGTTCATTCTGTAAAGATGTCCATAGAATTTCATGCGTCTATTTGTAAACCGGTCTATTATCGTGTCTGAGTTTTTGTACAGCTTTTGTTGCTCCCTTAAATCCCCTTACTAAAAATTGGATCATGTATTATCCTTTCTTGTTTTTCGATGTCATGAATCTTGGTTCTCATCTGCGTATAATGGCAGTGCTATAGTGCCTTAGCTTAGCATTAAAGGATAGTGCTATTTTTATTTATTTATTTATTGCCAAAATTGTAAAAATTTTAGTTGTTATTTGAATTATCAAACTTTTGGTTGAAAATAATTGTTTAATATATAAAAGAGTCAAAATACTGTTGTTGTTTTTAGGTTATTGGACTGGCTATTTTATTATTTGTAAAATGGTGGTTATAAAATTGTAAAAATGTTATATTAAAACTTAAAAATAGATAGTTAAGTTTTAAATCGCTTTAAATATTCGATTGTGTATTGTTTTAGCATAATTGTTTAATTGGTTTTTTAACGAAGATAAATAATACCCCCTGTATATTTGTGTGTATGGTCGTGTATCTGTGTGAATGTTTATATATTGTTTTTTCTTTAGTTATAGATGTTATATTTTAGATAGAAAAAAGAAAAGAATTATGTAATTGGACCTCGGACTCTTTGGCCGGGTAGTCCGCCGAGCAGCTCAGTACCCTGGTGTCTGAGCTGGCAAGCACTTGCTGCAGGAGTCGGTGGGCTTACTGGCCTGGAGTTTGGGGGTACCCAGTTTTTGGTGTGTATCAGTAGTATGTCAAATTTTATATTATTACTAACCAATGGATGAGTTCCAGTTCTGAAGAGGATCCCATTAAATAAGGGGTCGAAACGTAAATAAAGAGAAGAGAGAAGAGAGGTAAAAAGAAAAAAAAAAATAAAATAGTATAAATAAAAAATGTAATAAAGTATATATTTTTTAAACAAAATATTGTTTTATATATATATATATATAATATATATATATATATATATATATATATATATACACACAGTATAGCGTCGAAAATCGGAACCAATTAGGACCCTAGGTAGCTCGTATTACCGATGTATTCGGATTTGCGAACATAACCTAGAAATGCTGCTTAGACCCATAATTAAAAATAAAGTTATGGAATACAGTACAGGAAATCGTTGTTTACGAAGTATATATAGAACCAAAAATTTTTAAAAAAGTCTTAATTTCCACCACTTCTAGTAGAAGTACCGAAAATTTGAAAGCTGTTCTCTTAATCTCCATTTAAGCTACAGGGATCAGTTTCTGCTCAAATTTATTCCAGTTTAATTTTTACCCTAGAAGTCCCATTTTTTTATTTTTGGTTAGGGAATAATAGTAAAAAATAATAATAATCCAAAATGTAACAAGATTTTTTTTTTTCTAATTCAGTTGCGTTCCGATTTTCGACGCTCTATTGTATATATATATATATATATATATATATATATATATATATATATATATATATATATATATATATATATAGGCCCCAAATAATAAATATATATATATATATATTGTTGTGGCAGGCACATAGAACACTATAGATAAAGATAAAACCAAGAGTTTTATTTTAAAATTGTACAAGGATCGAGGAGCGATGGTGAGTTGAAGTTCTAGTTAAGGATAATAATTATTACTACTCAGGAGCTGTTCTTCTCTTAGCGAATCAGGTGACCTGGAAGAAGAGGATTGGGGTCACCTAGAGGTCAGGATATCCAGGAAGAGGATATCGTTCCTAACAGATCTTATCTTCATATCTGGAGAAATGAGAAGAAACATTACGAACTGGATCAGGCCATCCTATTTGCAATACTGAAATCTGAACAAGAGGATATCCTAGCAACCTGAGGAAGATGTGCGAACGGAACATGTTCTTGTGCAAGTTGAAGAAGGAAGCAGCGATAATTATTAATTGGACTAAACTTTAGTTAATGATGTTGGCGGAAGTTAACAGACTGCTCTGTACTTCCTGTAGGTTATCAGATGGATCGAAACCATCAAAGTACAGCGCAGAGCTTTATATCCTTGGGCGGGTATCGATTGAGCAATTCGAGAAAAATTAAGTACGCGGAGGTATCAGATCGCCTGTGGAACTCGATAGGATCAAGGTAACTCCACCTTTATCGTAGAGCTGTCGATAATTGTTTATTTACCTGAGGTAATGGTTTATTATCCAACTAGCTCACCTGCCGCGGCGCAGAAGAAAGAAAATAATAACTCAGCTATTGAGATGTGTTGCGCAATGCAATCTATTCAATGCAGAGTGCAATAATGCACAACAGTAAATTAATTCAAAGTTATTAATAATATTTTCAATGAGAGATTATTATTAGCAGAATATGGAAGGATTGTTTGCAAATCAGCCGTGCCATTGAATTAAATTTGTCATAATTTCAAAGTGAATACTAATTTTATTTTAATTATTGATTCATAATCTTGAGTGGAATATTTTAAATTAAATTGCACGTAGATAAAGTAATATACGATTTTGGGATCTTTCAATCAGTTTTTGTAAAGAAATAAAGACAGGGAATTGGTTTTTTACTAGAGGAATATTTTCAAAAATTTTATTTTTAAGGAAGTTTTCCATATTTCTGACGGAAACCTTTCGTATGATAATTTCATGTAAGTCTTTTTGAGTTTATATGTTCCACATTAAACAGTTATCCATAGAGTTCTATCTACAAGATAGAAATACTACCCCGGCTAATGCTTTTTCAATTGACAACATGGTTTCCTTTGTTGATGGTGATAGCTTTAGTGTTGATAGGTTTGTCTTATTGTTAGTACCGAGTTTCACGCTCATGCGTCTATTTTTAGTTTTGATTCGAAACTCATCTCTCAAGTCAAGTATTTGTGCAAATCAGTAACTAATAGTGTTTCGTAATGTTGTGGGATGTATCAAGTTGAATATTATATTGAAAACTAAATGAACGAGGACATTTCCTTGAGAAACTTCAGCTTAGATTAAAATAATAAGCCAGAGTTTCTTGTTTTTTCAAAGGATTAAGAAAGCGTCTAAACTTGATCGAAATAACTTACACGGGGACGTTTTGACTTGTAACTCACAGATTTGTATGCCGATTTTTGTGTGAGTAGTAGGGACCTATAATAGTGCAAAACTAGAGTTATAGCCGTCAATGGGCATTAGGAGCCGAGAAAAAAAAAATATGAAAATCACGTCTTATTTTTTTTTTCTTAGCTCTCAGCCAAGATAGTGAAATGATCCTTTCACGTAAAATCAAGATTTGTATGTTATTTAAAATAAAAATACTTTCGTTTTACTCACAACACGACCCGGCTTCAGGGTGCAAAAAAAAAACCTCCAGAAAGATGACAAAAATCGAATGAAATCAGTGGAAACTTTTTGGTTAAAAGTTTTGTAAAAAAAAGTAAATTATTTGCGCTATCACAGATTTCGTCACCGATTGGAACCAAATTTTAACGGCTTCTAAGAGCTTTAAAACTGCATAGTTTAGCTTAAATGCGGAGGTCGCAGGATTTCTCTTTATTGAGATATCTCAAGTTGTAGAAAAAAAATTTTCAAATCAGTTTTGTCCACTAAAATCTGGTGTAAGCCCAATGTTATATACATGGACAGAAAGCTGAATGCACACTGGTTTTAGTGATGCCATTACTATTTTAATCGTTTGATTGGCCACAGCAACTTTTGTGGCCGTTAGAAGTTGTTGATAAAATCTCAAATTTAAAATTTTAACATCTTCGAAAAAAAAAATTATTGATTTTGATAAAATTTAACATAAATTTTTTTTTTGCTTTGAATCGAGATTTGGGGTCAGTTTTTCACGAAAAAAAATGTTTCCACTGATTTCCCACTAAAGCGGATTTCATTTAAATTTTGTCTTTTTTTTTTTTGAGCACTCTAAAGACAGGTTTAATATCTAGTGTTTTGAGTAAACGAAAAGATTTTTATTTTAAATGACATACAAAACTACAATTTTACGTGAAATAATCATTCCTCAATCTTTATTGAGAGCTGAGAAAAAATATATAACGTGGTTTTCAAAATTTTTTTTTTCGGCTCCCTATAATGCTCATACTATAAGCATAAAAACAAAGAACAATTGAAATATTTATTTTTAAAGAGGTTTAACGACATAATGTGAACCCGAAGGTTCGTTGCCGACACGACCAATCTCTGACCAAACACCTCCAACCAACTTACCCCATCAAAACCCTAATTCCCAAGATAATAAATATAGTTCTAACACAATATATGAACTGAAATACCAGCTCCTTTAATTAAGATTTCTATAATTACAAACATTATTAGCAAACAATAGTAAATATCTCAACATATTCTGGAACTGAAGCAAAATATTTTCCCATTGCCTTCATTAGTTCTTTCTTATGTATTTTTGTCTGCGTCACTAGAATGTCATAATTTCCCAGCGCGGGTACGTGCTAGCTAACTCATCCTCACATCAACATCCGGAAGGATAACAAAGCTTAATTCAGAATAAATGCGAAACAATTCTTACTAAAATTCAGATTTTTTTTTTAAAGCATAGCTTTCAAGGAAAAAACCTTTAGCAGCCAAATAAATTGATAGCTTTACTTAATTCTGATAGCAGAGCTTATGCTAGATTGTTTAAGCCACAGAAATACTTCTTTTTCTCGATGCTTTATACAAAAATGTCTTGTTGGAGAATTTATACTTTTTCCGATATTTTTTTTTATTGAAATTTACAAATGTAAGTAATATAAAGTAAATGTGTTGATAACTATTACAAATGTCAAAAATTGAAAAGAACTGCTCATCAGTGGCACTTCAATAAAAAGTCTGAAGAATTAGAAGATGGTCACAAGTGAGACTAGAGGTTAATGGTAGAATCGGGAATGGAGTGGGAAGGAAGTTGAGAAACTAGTGGATTCGAGTGGCTATGGAGCTTACTATGAAAGGATAGGTATCTGGTGTGGGCTAACTCAGCAACATATGGAACATTAGGATCTTTATTGGTGACAAAGTAAGGAGCATTGAGGATTTTGGATTCTAAGAATTAGATAGTTTAGTTTAACTCCGTACGTCCAAACAGGTTTGATAACTGTCATGTAAATGAGTCTTTTATAGTCAATCGGAAGGTTTGAAAGTTTGTCTAGTAAATTTTGAAGTCGAAAACTACGAGCAGTTTCCTATCGTTTTAGTCTTGAGTGTGGATTCCAGGAAATTAGTTGAATTGAAATTGAATACATTGGTTATATTATCCATCATGCCAACTTACTTCCATTCAACGTGCATACAAAGTTCCTAGTCTCAATAAATAATTATTTATAAACATTTCCTTCAAGTAGATCGAGTACCTAGGGTCGTTTAAGGCATTAGTGAACCACTTGAACCATAAGGCACTCCAAGTTGAGAGTTACACGATAGACATTCTGTACACCTTGTTGAACCGATAACGTTAGTGTTTCCCGTCTAAACTTTTGATGTTGGAGGACATTTCGGTTAAGAAATAAAGTGATATATCTAAGTGGCGGTGGCTGGTGGCGGGATGCCCCCCTCCCCCCCGGTCCAGAACGGAAATAGCTCGCACCTTCCAGCTCTTGTTTACGACCACCTCAAAATATCGCCGCCATTGTGAGTCCACTCTTGATATAACAGAAGAGAAGTGGGAATGTATCTTCATCTTAATCTTGACAACGGTCGTTCGTTATAGTTTTCGGCTACCGATCATTCCTTTATTTATCTTTTCCCTTTTCGTGAGTCTTTTTTTTTCTTTAATACCAAATTTCAAAAAATAGAATCGATAAGGAATTCGTTTTGAAAAGCACTTCAAGAGAACCGTTGGATATATCTCAAATAGTTTTATTGACTTTGAACATTAGGAGAGTCCTGGGATGGTTGGGACAAGTTTTTTATTTTTAATTTTTTTGGCGCTACAATTATTTTTTGTAACTTTTCATATATTTTTCTTTTTAAATAACTTTTTAGAAATACGTATAATTTATTCTATATGACAATAATGAACACAAGTGATTAAAAAAACCGAGGATGGTTTGGACATACATAAATTAGGTAACACATTAGTTAATATTCAATATTTTTATTTACTAAATCATAAACATAATAAAATAGTACTACGGTGTTTCTTAAACAAATAATAGTATAAATTAAATTAAAAAAGGAACACTTTTACCAATAAATAAATAAGGCATGGTGTTGAAAAATAAGGTTCTGTAAAGAAAAAAACAATAAGAAAATGCAAGTAACAAAATATAAATAACTGCAAAAATATAACAGGATGGTTAGACATTGCCCCACTCCTTCCAGAGATCAAGTGTCCCAACCATCCCTTAGGTTACTTTTTTATTCAATACAGGGTCCTGACAAACATGTAGGTTAGTATTTCAAGATTGATTACAGGAATCGAATGATAATTGGTTGAGTTTTATATGTTAATTTAAGACGCTGGCAGGGTTTTTTGTCTTTAGGAAAATACTATCCTTAAGTTCATTCAAATATTTACTTTTGCTTTTTAAGGCTGCCTCCTTGTTTTTCATTTCTTTTTTTTATTTCATTGCCCTTCAGATTATTCCATTATAGGAAAACACAGGAAGGTTATAGGCGAAGATCTAACAAAGAGATTTACAGAGAAATCAAAGATCCGGAAGCAGAGATAAGAATCAGAAAGCTGATGTTCTATGGGCACATGAAAAGGAGGAAGGAGGAAAGATTGAACTAAAAGATCTTTAACAAAAATTTTAGCTACAAAAGAATGGGAGGATACACTAAGCAAATAAGAGAAGAATTAAACAAACTTAAAATTTCAGATGCCGACTATCTGGATAGAGACACATAAAGAAAATACTGAACAATCTGATCAATATTAGAAGAGAAAAAAATATGGGTACAAAGTGGTCCGAAGAAAAAAAAGAAATGCAACCGAAAATCATGAAACTGCGATGGGAAGAAAGAAAATCAAGATTCCCAAAGAGAGTCTAACCGATGATATTCGGTTAGGATATTCTATTTATATATATATATTTTTTAAAAAAAGACAAGAAATCATTATTTCATAATTACACAAACTTTACTTTATTGATCCGAAGAATTATGATGTTTTAAATTGTCAATTCCTCAAATTCATCACATTTCCAATGATATATTTTTATTTAGTGACTATTTTTAGAAACTCCAAATTATCCAATAGCAACAAATTAATCTTGCACAAAACTGTAATCAGACCAATGTTAACCTACTCATCACATGTTTCGAGTAATACTTGCAAAACAAATAACAGGAAACTGAAAATTATTTAAAACATTTGTATGAGAATCATAAACAACTACTCCAGATACACAAAAATATCGACTATGCTCATTGAACTTAATTTAACAACAATCAAGCAAAAACAAAGCTATTTTTTTAATCTAATTCTACATCTGAAAACCCAAAAATCCAAGAAATAGGAAACTACAACAAGCAAACTCTAAAAAGATACAAACACAAACGGACAAAACACATTATACTTGAAGACTGAAAAACAAATTTCTTAAATTACACAACAGTACACACTTTAGAATAGTGTAAATATCTTATTTACACTATACAGTTAATTAATAAACGTTTAGTTTGTATTACACCGTAAAAGATTTTAATTTTCATTTTGTTTGTATTATTATATAAATTGTCTAGTATTATTTGTATTAATTTGGCTTGGATGATAATTTAACAATTATTTATTGTTATCCGCATTAGTATTGTTCATTTGTTGTGTAGGTTTTTTTTTTTTTTTTTTTTTTTTTTTTTTTTTTATTTTTTAGTTTTAGTTTTTCCTACTGTTTCATCTCTATGTTTAAGCTTTTCGCGTTTTATCATTTGTTCATAAATTCTTTCTTATTACTTATATCATATAAGATGGATGTATGTCCAGACATGTCCTTATGTTATTATTAGCCTAATTCGGCTTTATGTAATTTATTTTCAATAAACTAAAAAAAAAAAAGAAGACTATTTTCTATACAATGTTTTTTTTTTTTTTTTTTTTTTTTTTTTTTTTTTTTTTTTTTTATGGCGCACAAAGTATTCTGTATCATATATCAAATACCCTGGGAGAGTGTTTCATTATAATTTTACAATATTAGGACTTCTACATTGAATATTCCGTTATGTGATGGGATGGAGGGATTGTGGTTTCGGCATAGAACCTTTGGGTTCGCAGGCCTTTTATATTTATAAGCAAGCTGTTCATAGTTTATATTTATATTTATAAGCAAATCAATTTGTATTATATTCTATCGTTTCCTCTGGTTGGGAATAGGAATAGGACGTAGATGACTAATCAACTATGAGCTGGCGACCGCAAAATATTTTGCGGCTCATTGGTTTACCATTATTATGACATTTCTGCCAAAACCAAAGCCAATGGAGGCTGCCTCTGTTGAAATTCATTGAGGATGTAATCATCTGTTTGTGAACGAAACGCAATCAACTTGAAACCAGATGTCTTAAGTAAAGCAGACACTAGCTGGTTCTTACTTTGTTCTGGATTATATTTGAAAATATACAACTAAATGTACTTAAACATATGATGATGATGATGATGTTTTGAATTAGACCGCCTGCAGAATGAGGTCATATTATGACTGTAAGACTATATTCTATATTGCGTGCTTTGGTAAAAGAAAATTCCAGAACTGTCTGAAAACATACAGAGACTACCTCAAGGAAATTCAGAGCTTATAAAAACATAAAACCTACAACTTCACCTTTTGCAAGGCAGACCCCCACAATTTTGGGGATAATTTAACTAGACTAAGTGAAAATATTAGAACTAAGTTGTGCAATTATTGTATTGTCATTGCTGTATTGAACTGTGTGCCAATTTTAAAGTTAATCAGATTGCTAAAAATTGGTAAAAAATTACAATGAAAGATTCCGTTACGTTACAACAGGCCAAGTTAATAAAAGGTGTATTAAAAATTAAATATAAATAATTTCCATTAAATTAATAAAATAAATAATAAATAGTAAGGATATCGGATGGTTTAAAATAAGTTATTCACAATTTTTACCTTCCCTTGATTTCGTCCCTTCTTATCGAGAGGTAAGTTTCTTCATTATGCGTTTTTTTTACATATAAAACAAAAAACCTCAACTAAGCAACACATTGTATTCTGAAATTATTATTATAAACTTCTTATGCCTGCTAGATGATTTCACACAGACACGACAAAAATTAAAGCTACTGCGTCAACAGGAAAATATATAAAGAATATTTAAACGAAATATATTCATAAAGAACAGGGAATAGATCTGTCATAAAAACACAATTATAAATTGTAAAATTATTGAAAACTATCCCTGGCTCAAGTCCAATCCCCTCAATTTATTGGAGGTCATGTTGAATGAAAACAACTTAATTTTATAAACTCTCTTTCGAGACTTCTCCAATATGAAAATTATTTTCTACTCTCCCTTCGTTTAATCTAATCACCTTATATACATGTACGTGTGTATATAAACATATAATGAAAGAACTATATTACAATAGAATAAGAAGGTGTTTTTAATGGATCGGAATCCCATACTGATGTGTGTAACTCTATAGCAAGTAAGATACAACATCTATGAAATAAATAACTAAGATAAAACAAATAATTTATGTCTTTATAATACAGTAATAAATAAATGTTGTAGACCCGAAGAGCCGATGACGAAACCAACAATCTTAATCTCATACGTTTTGGTTAACCGAGGACTAAACTTAAGAGTACATTTGACCTCTCTACTTTTTATTAATGTGTTATATATATATATATACATCAAGTGAATGTGTTGATAACAATAACATGTCAAACCTGAAAAGAACTACCCATCTCTACAGCTCTTCAATAAATATTTTACACTAGAAGGTCTCTAGGCCATCTTCTTTTCAGTTGCCTCAGAGTATTATCAGGAATGAAGTGGGAAGCAAGTTGTGAAACTAGTGGATTTGAGTGGTTATGGAGCTTACTATGGAAGGATAGGTATCTCACTATGGAAGGAACATTAAGATAAGTTTATTGGTAATGAATTAAGGGGCATTTAGGATTGTTCGAAGGATTTTGGATTGTAACGATTGGATACGAGATGAATTGGATGGTTCAGTGGAGCCCCAAATCTCAACTCCATATATCCAAATAGGTCTAATCACAGTCATGTATTTGAGTATTTTGTAATTAATTGGGAGTTTTGAACGTTTCTCAAGTAAATGTTGAAGTAGTATGTAACGACGGGAAGTTTTATAACCCTAAATATAAAAGTTAACTAATATGTACATATAAGAATATACATATAAATATATGAGCGAATGCTATTTAATGTATTGAAAGGAAGTATGAAAGAGATAAAAAGGAAGGAGAAGATTAGGAGTTAAAGACTGCTCTGAAGGACATCATTCACCATATCAAGAAACAAAAATGGGAATGGCGGGGCACATCTAAAGAAGAAGTGAGAAAAGGTGATCAATGGAGGTGACTGTTTGGCAGTGCTGCCGATGCGGGTATTTTTTCCCGAAATCGGGAAATGTTTGGCATCGGCGGGAATTTAACAGGTATCTCCGAAAAACGGGAAATTTCGGGTATTTTTGCTTTCCATAACTGATTATGTTAATACCTATTACATCGTTATCTTTTTCTTTATGTATAGTCTTTATGTGTGCCAGTTTGTGATAAATCATAAATAAAAGTCTGAATTAAACAAATTAGATGTTATTAAAATATAAAATTTTTACCTACTAATTTTTTTATTAATAATTCCTAATATTATATTTTGTACCTGTCCACTTTCCTTTTCTTTTAGACACCCAGCAAAATAATAATGTAGGTAAATATTGAAAGGTTGGTTAATTAAATAAGGTTAAGAAATTGAGAAGGTTAATACAGTAATACAAATTAACATTTATTATATTACACTGGCACTAAATTTAAAATATATTTTCCAGAAATCAATTATAATAACTATAAAAATTATCCAGTAATATTTTGTTTTGAGTATTTGATGCCCCCCCCCCCCTCGCTGGGCTAATAAAGATAATTCCTGAAAACGGGTATTACTTCAAGCATTGGCGGGTATTTCTCGGTAAAAACGGGAATTTTTATGCTTGGTGGAGGGAATTTTGGGTTGGGGACATCGGCAGCACTGCTGTTTGGACACCCTATTGCGAAGAGGAAGGCAGATGAAAAGATGGAGTGACATCTATAAAAAGAAGGGCGGACCACTATGGTGGAGAATGGCAAGGGATACAAAGAGAAGTTGTTTTCAAATCTCGAACTCGGCTTCCCAGTATGCTGCTCGTCTCGCAAAGTATAGGCCTATACTGTCTGAGGGAAGGCCCATGTTCAAGCTTAGGCAAGCCAATAAACATATCGTGGAGTTCATTAAATATCCGATAAAGACTTCATAGCTTCTTTAGGAGCAGGTAGAAGGTGAACATACTAAAAGTACCCGCCCCTGGAGGGTGAGCTAATGGTGGGGAGGAGGAAAGGAAGTTCCATTTTTGGGTTTTTCGGTTATATCTTGAAAACGGTGGTCTCTAGAAAAATATATTTTGAATCAAAATTAAAGCTTATTAAATTTCCTATAAAATTGTTTCTTACATATTTGTCGAACTTCTAAAGGTTTTCGAGATATACGTTATTTAAAATCGATAATTATAGGACAAAAATAATTTTTACCACAGTTTTTGTCGAACATTTGCTTCTAGTGCCTTCCTCGTTCGTTTCTCAGAAAAAATGTCGGAATCAAAGTTGTAGAGCATTAAATTTACTCCAATTTGATATATTTTCGTTCACACTGGCACTAGAAGCAAATGTTTGACAAAAACTGAGGTCAAAATTATTTTTGTCCTATAATTATCGATTTTAAATAAACTATGTATATAAACAATTGTATAGGAAATTTAATTAGCTGTAATCTGCACCATATTTACCAAGAGTCCACCTTTTTTCGAGATATAATCCAAAAACACAAAAATGGGACCTTCTCCCCTCTCCACTACAGTTAGCTGACCCCCTCCCCCTCAGGGGCGGGGACTTTTAGTATGTTCACCTTCTACCTACTCCTAAGGAAGCTATGATGTCTAACATTATCGCATAGTCCATGCTCTCTACAATATATTAATTGATTGGACTACTGACTACTAGAGCAGTGCGATTGTTGAAATAAGCACGTAAAGTCGAAAGGCTAAATCTTTAAGAAATAATGAGAGTTGAACCGTCAAGTGAACGCCCAAGGAGCAAACCAACACCGAGAAATGAATGGACTGTATAAGGCCTAGTCTTGTGGGGTGGGGTGGAGTCGGCATCGAGCCTTCGGGTTCCCTAGGCTTTTTTATTCATCTATTTTCTTTATATGAATTTTTAATATTTCAAAATCGATTATATTTTATTTTAATTTAAAAAATAGTGACTAAAAAATAATTTTTAAATAATAAGTATATTTCCATTAAAACCTACTCAAATACTATCGTTGAATATTTATCCATCCTTTGATTGATATATTTAAGTTTTCTATTGTAACATCGAAAAAAGGTAATAATCGATTATCGAGCTGACCTTCTATAGTATTTGATCGAGATGGCAGTGGGGCATATGGCTGACCCGGTGCCCTCGCAACATTTTATTAATAGCAGCTCTCTCTGGTGTCAAGTCCTTGCAGGTCCAGGTCGATAACTCTACCCAACTCAAACCTCATCAACCCCAAGCTCTAACCTCAACTCAACCTTTCTTCTTTAGTACTGCTAGTACTGCTAGTACTGCTAGTACTGCTAGTACTGCTGGTACTGCTAGTACTGCTAGTACTGCTGGTACTGCTAGTACTGCTAGTACTGCTGGTACTGCTAGTACTGCTAGTACTGCTGGTACTGCTAGTGGTCCTCATATTGTTGGAAGAACGTATAGGAAATAATTATGATTAGTTGAGAATCCGAAACCTTGGTTCTACAAAGCAGGTGCCTAGTTGATATGGTAATCTCATCACAGACCCCTGTAACATCCAATAGGTAACAAACCCATTTCAAGTCCAAGTGGTAAGTTCGGGCCAGATCGTAGAGGTTAGGCGGTCCATTGAACCTGCAGAGTTTACGATACTGCCAAAGTGCTCGGCACTTAAACACGCTCGACCATCAACTTCTCCCAATCTATTTATCTCATTGGCCTCTATGACCTTCAATAGATAGAAACCTTCTCAAAAAACTTTAATAATCCCAGTTCTGCGCCCGCTTTCTGATTCCTAACTCCCAGACCTATCTCTCGCAACAGCTGCCACACCGTCTATCCATCTCAATTTCGGTCTGCGAATTCTTCTTGTACGGAGCAATGGCTCATCAAGAATTCTTAGCTTAGCCTATCCAGTTTTATTATTCTTACAACATCAGGTTTCTTAAATAATTCATAAAATTCTTTATTCTTCCGAGTTCTAGAGTCCACTCCCACCGGAACAGGTCCCAACATCTTCTTCGGAGAATTTTTACTTCCCTATTTGAATAATGAACTAAATATTAGTGAGCTTCTGTATATTAAACATTAAATTTATGGTGAAATTTTTACACTCATTCCTTGATAGGCTCTACAACTCTTGAAGAACCTTGGCCCCCTCCACAATCCGTAGCCACTTCCTACGATCCCAGACCACCCCATATTTCGGAGGTTCTCTTCTCCACACCGTTCTCCAAAACACCTCCTTCTTAGTCTATGTACACTAGGCTTGCAACATTTTCCTGGAAGAGTGTTCGCTCTTGTTAGTTTGTTTTTTGGCGCTTAGCGTCCTTATGTACTCCAACTAGGGCAGGACGGAGGGGTTAGTCTACAGGTTGTCTCATCTATTGCAGTCTAGAGTTAGGAAGGTCAAGATTCATTTCGTGGGATCGCCACGAAATAGATTTTAACCCGCCCAGGTGGGATTCGAACCCACGACCTTCTGGTTACAAGTACGTTGAGACCCACGCCCCAACTCACTCGGTCAGCGAGTCCTCAAGTGTTCGCTCTTGAATCTCTAATTAAGCGGATTCTCAAAATTCCTTCCCAAAACAGCGGACCAAAATCCTTTCAAACATTTTATCAGCTTTCTCTCCCACACAATACTGGACTCCTACCGTTTCATATGTGTTCGGTAGGAGTGTCACAATCTACCGGATCACTATAATATAAGTAATTATGTTTTTCGGTTATACTCGGCCCAGAGAGTAATGGTGAAATAATGAAAAGAAATTACGATACTAGAGCTCTATATTATTCTAAAACAGATCTTAAAATGAATAGGTGTCAAATGAAACAACAAACAAGAATGAAGCAATGAATGTAGTATTGAAAAGTTCGTGGGTACTAAATGTATACAACACACAATCAGACTTCATTATTCGTTTAATTTTTTTTTCTTCAATAGTCGCCTTGAAGCTTCATTCCATTCGATCACGTACATTAAGGTAAACTGATGAGAATTTTAGGCAAAACATTTTAGCTGCACCTGCTCCCGCTGCCATTACAATCCATCTTTTTATTTCAATCATTATTCAATTCCACCGCCTAGAATTTATGGGTCTGTCCTACCTATCTTTTTTGCCTTGGGGTTATCATAGGTTTTGTTTTAATCTATTTTTTCTCAAAAATCTTTCTTGATGCAGTTTTCCTCCAACTGGTTTAACTTTCATCAACATTTGAACATTGCGAATGTATACATAGGTTTTAACTATTAAATTATATTTTCTGAATTTTGTAAAATTTTATTAAATATACAAATAATGATAGTTATTTGTTCAACAGTCTATTGATGGTTTCAATCCTTTATCCCATAACAATAAAACTTCCATAATAAATTTTGAAAAAATCTAAATCCTTTAATCACAACAATCTTGGTTTAATTGGTCTAAGTTATACAACTTATTCTTTTAAACAGAATATAAAAAATCATAAAAATCAAAAAATTCCCAAAAAGGAGAAAGATCTAAACAGAATGAAAACGAAATATTTAAAAAAAACCAATGACATTAATAAGGTAGACAGGAGATGGCATGCTTGATCTGATTAAGAACGAGCGCACGAAGAGGTAGCGGTGGAAAATGGCGCCTCTGTTGAACAATTAAAAAACAATGCAACAAAATGCCAGACGGTTCGTGTGATTGTGCTCGGTAAATAATTTCTCTTCGGTGAACTTGTGCAACTTTCATGTTCAGCCTTCATCATTCCGTGACTTTGAAAACTTTAGATTCACTTTTTAACCAAATCCCCAGGCCTCAAACGTGATATTTCTCAACCCCTAATAAGTTTTGAATTCCTCAATTTCCAAAGAAGCATGGAGCAGTAAAAATAGTGTTACTCTAAGGTTGTTATGTTTTATAATAATAATAACACTTTGTAAACCCAAGAGTTCGATGCCGACAAACCTTCTCCCACTGTTCCGCCTCAAATATTAAATTTAAAAAGCCGGATAACAAAATTCTTATACCTACGCCTACATAGAAATCTTCCTTGTTTTTCGGTTCCCTTTGGGACTAGTTCGCCAATGCCCTTCCCACCGACGTAGTTTCAAACACTCGGGTTCAAGGAGAGTTACAAATCGGTCTAGGTTCTCAGATTATGGTTACTCAATATCAGTAGGCCTGGCTTGGACTAAGATATAAGAGGTATCTCAAAAAAATAAAAATAAAAATAAATGGGTGGGATAAGATAAAAAATGTAGAAAAATGCCGCAGATTCTACCTTTCTATTCTAATCTGTTGATGATCAACGATAATCCAAAAACTCTTTTGAGGAAACCACGTTTTTGCCATAAAAGCTATAATATCTCCACTTTGTTTAAATATTTTAAAATGTTGACCATCTTTTCGGATTTAGCATTAAATTTTCTATAAGAGTACACGAATTTTATAAACTTAGGATCTATAGAACAGCTTGATCTTCACCTTATATAGGGTTTAATTTTATCTCTTAGTGAAAAAAAAAAAATTGGGTTAAACAAGATCAAAAATGTAGCTAAATGCCGCAAATCTCACGTTTATATTCCAATCCGTTGCAGATATACGATAAATCAAAGACGTTTTTGAGGAAATCACGTTTTTTCCCATAAAAACTGTAATATCTCCATTTTGTCTAAATATTTTTCAAATTTTGGCCACATTTTCAGATTTAGCATGTCTAATAATACTTCAACGCTCACCGTTTTTCGAAAACAAATATCCAAAAAACAGCAAATCTCACAAACATTTGCAAATTTAATCAGCTTTCATAGGGTATGATCAAATTAATGATTCCGTATCTATTCCATGAAGAAATTTACTTTTAAAACTGGGAAAACATGGTGTTTTCATTTGGCATACAAATCTGTTTCTTGTGTAAATAAGACATTATAAATAATTCCTTAATAGAAATATGTATTTTAAACATAATAAACTCCTTATTTCAATAAAAAGCAAAGAAAAAATTTATTGTTTCATAGAAAATAAAGGAAAACTGTCAATAAAGCGATACCAGATTAAAGGATCTTATGTTATTACATTTATTTATAATATTATTTAGGATTTATTTTATTAGATTTAAATTTTAAAAGATACTATATATAACTCCAAACAGACCGTTCGAGTCATAGGATCAGTCCAGCGCCAGTGCGCACAGTGGGACGAATGACCAATCTAGGAGGAAAAAAGTCTGAATCCCTTAAACAGACTTGGCAGCCTGATATACATAAACAATAGAGTTTAAATAATGTAAAATAAAGCCACTCAAGTCACAACTATAAGGAATAATACTATACAGTAGGCCTCCATTATCCGTGGTTCCGATTTTTTTTTTTTTTTTTTATAATAAGGTTTAATTTTTCACTATTTATTTTATATGTATCATATTAATTTATAGTTATTATTATATAGTAATTATTTTTAACTATCTTACAAAATTAATGAATGAAAAAACACGTGAAGCAGGTATCGTATAAATGAGATGTTTCCGGTGTACTAATCCAATTCATATTATAAAGCGATACTGTTTTTAAAATCTTTCTGTGATACTATTAGTGACCTGTTGCCTACTAAGCAAAACTATTTACTCAGTTATGCTTCAGTATCCGTTTAAATAGGAACTATAGAAATGTCTCAAAAAAATAATAAAATAAAAATAAATATAAAATGTTTCCATGCGAACAAAAATTAACCAATAAGAACCGAATAGAAAAAGGTGAAGTCATTTAAGTGTCATCCTCTGAGTGTCATCCTTTGATGAGCAAAGTGTATTTTTGAAGATGGAAGATACTTCCGATTTTGTATCGTCGGATTATCGTGTATTTTTTATTATAAAAGTGATTTTCTCACTGCTTCATGATCAGAGTCAATAAAATGTAATATGACGTACGAAAATGTAAGCTCCTTTTTATTTCGTTTTAATTTTCGTAACTAAGATTTTTTTATATCTCTTCAGTGCAACTGAAGATTTTGGAATAATATCCTCTAATTTCAATGTTTCAAATATAGTAATATATTTGAAATCAATGACCTTATAGTTTTTCCAAATACAAAATGACTCACTTCGCGGAATTGAAAATTCGTTTTCAGACAAGAAAGCAGATAAAAGCAGCTAAATGTTTCATGATTATTTCATATACCTCCTAAGGCACCTGTACCATGAATTTCAGAAAGGTACTTTGGGGTACTTTTTAGTAATAGATCTTTTTAGTTTAAGAAATGCTTTAGTTTACGGCACTTTTAAAAAAATATATATAACAGGTCATATTATTAAAATATTATTTTCAGAATAGCTTACTGGTATTATGATCTTCTATATTCACTAATTACAAATGAATAATGAAAAAAATATCAATAGGATGATACACAAATTTAGATTGAAAGAATCAATAGCTTTAACAAAATTTGACCTGTCGAGGTAGGTACTACTTTCATCGTTGTTTTAACCTTGAAATCCACCTCCTAAAAACGGAATAACCATTAATAATGTTCCATGAACTACTTACCTATAGACCTATCACAATAGTTTAATTAATTTTGATTATGACTTTTTTCCTCCTAGATTGGCCATTCGTCCCACTGTGTTGCGGTGGGAGATACTTCCAGCAGTCTGACGGGTCTAATAAATGATTCGTTGTTTTCCAGCTATTCCAGACAATGCTGTCAATTCTCAAATTCCTTGGAGAAAAAAATCATTACAGCGACTACACATCCACTTCATTAACACACTTACAATTTATTTTATTCATTTACTAGCTGAAAGCACCCTGCTCCGCTACGGTTTAATATCATTAGGATTAAGGACAACTTAAATTAGTAAAAGTTAAGCTTAACGTTGATAATTATTATTACTTAAATAAACCTAAAGAATTCCATTCTTAGAATAATTTCAATAAGTAAATTTGACAATTTGCAAAAGTTAATTTATATTATTTTGATAGTCCTCCAGTGAAGCTTCGAGGCAGAACTACCATCTTACCCAGCTCTGATACCAGACCATCAGCTTTTCTTAATAAGTAAATAAGGCTAAATTAAAGTAAATAAGGCTCTTCGCTCCACTAACATTTAGACGTAAAAATTAGCTGTAGACACAGTTTTCTTAAGTAATGTATTGGAGTTTGGGTCACGCTGAGGGATGTTAATACTGTACTATTCTTCTCCATGGTAGAACATGATACGATACTAAAGAGAATCATACACTTGGTAGAACTATTGATTCTTATCTGTTTTTTGTCCCTACATCGAACTGGCCTTACATGTCATCACCAGAGAACATAAGTCTTTTAATCTCCTCTTTAACATAAGTCTTTTAATAGCTTCTCTTCACGAAACAACTCAAACTTGTAAGTTGTAAGTAACCTCTGCAGCTACCATGAGTTCACAGAAAGTACCAATATTATAAGGTTTCGACATCGATCGTATTTTTGTTTATTTACAACTATAAGGAACTTAAACGATGGTCAAAGTTTGCGGCTTAAAGATCTAACCTATTTTTTAACTTAGCTTATATCCAAATACCATATGATAATTAATCTTTTATTATTCACCCAATAAAAATTGAAATCGCATTTTTCGCAAATTAGCCGCGATCCAGGCCGATTTTTTAAAATTCCTTTCTTAGCGAGCACCTACGGCCCTAGAGGAATCTACATATCGAATTTCATTCCAATCCGTTCGGTGGTTTCTGAGATTTCGTGTTAAGTGAGTGAGTGCTATTTGTCAAATATATAATAGATTAAAAGAAATTGTAAATGTATATTATGCCGGGTCCAACTGCTGTCCACATATGAAAACAAAAATCAGTCAACTTTGTGATCCCGATAGAAAATGTGGCGAGCTCGAAATTTGGAATTACAAAGGAACAATGAATTATTTATTATGGCAGCTGGTTTTCTATTCCTAAACCAAAAAAAGAAAAAAAAACGTTTTTGGGTTAGGCCGAGCTTGAAGAACCGACAAAAAAACTATGTTGAGGAACTATTGGAAGATTTAAGAAAAGACGATAGAGGTATTAGTGGAGAAATGCGATGCAGCTTCAAAAACTTTTTAAGAATGACCAGTACTGATCTTGAAAATCTAATAGAAATCATTGGACCCTCGATACAGAAGAAAAATACAAATTTTCGAAATGCCATTAGTGTAACAGAACGTTTAGTGATTACTTTAAGATTTTTGGCAACTGGGGAGTATTACCAGAGTCTGATGTATCTTTTCAAAGTATCCAAACAGGCAATATCAGTAATAATTCCAGAAACCTGCGATGCTCTCATAAGTGCCCTAAATACATATGTCAAGGTAAAATTTAACATTATTAATAGGTAGCTGTTAAAAAATAAACTGATTTTTTTAAAATAACTTTTATTTGGAATGTATCTGAAAATTACATGTATGACTGAGCTGATTCATTTGTTGTTATCCGCGTAGCTGGCCAGGATTCATCAATCTGGGTGGTATGTTGATTCGATGAGCAAGACGGACTAGTCAGTATCTCGTAGGTTGGAACGCTGGATGGATTTGAGGTTTGAACGCTGGGTGGGTTTGAATAAGGTTGTATGCCGCCTGGATTTGAGTAGGTTCCAACGCTAAGGGTACTTGCGCAAGACCGAATGCTATCTGGACTCATATAATTGTGGTTGTTTGTATCTGTAGAACTAGTGTGAACTGCAATTGGAGATCGAAAATGAAGGAACGGTGTCAATTGCTCTTGAGTTTCTGTGTTTTTTGGTTGGTCATATTCTCCTATTTCTGCTTTGTAGAGAAGATCATTGATCAAATGCTGCACAGTAGCTTGCGCATAAGGAGTACGAAGTTTTCGCACTTTTCTAGCAACTAGCTCACCAAATATATCAAAATCATCGGGTTGTACAGATGTTCCTTGCTGATTTTTTTTATATACTTCTTGTAGCATTCCATAAACTTCTGCATTTTGCTTCTCACTAGTGGTTAGAACTCTTTTCTTTGGTGTGGTAGATTTTGCTTTTAAGCTTTTGGTGTTTTTATCAGTAATTTCCTTTTGAGCCTGCAAATCTTCGTAGCTTTCTTGTAATTCTCCCATATTACTTGTACTCTGGCTGACGCTAGCGGTATCATCGTCATTTGTTTCGGATTCTTTTGCCTCTTCATCACTGTCTGAATCATCACTTTCCTGTAAAGTAAAGAATGTATGTTATTAAAAACTGCATAAAAATATATTAAAAAAATGTATATTAAAAAAAATATATAATAAGAACTTTCAATTAAATTTAATTTGTATTTTATTTCAGACTCCTAAAAGTGAAGAGGAATGGGAAAAAGTTAGCGATGATTTCAACAAGATTTGGCACTTTCCACATTGCATAGGCGCAATGGACGGAAAGCACATTGTAATCGAGGCACCTACATTCAGTGGCAGTGAATTTTTTAACTATAAAGGAACATTCAGTGTAGTTCTTTTTGCTGTTGTTGACGCAAATTATAATTTCTGTATGCAAACGTTGGTTGTCAAGGACGAATCTCTGACGGAGGTGTTTTTAAAAATACGCCATTTTACAAACTATTGGTTGAAGGAAAACTAAATTTGCCACAAAAACGTGTTCTTCTTGGAAGGGACAAAGAAAGTCCTTATGTTTTAGTCGCAGATGATGCTTTCCCCCTTAAACCATGCATTATGAAACCATATAGCGGCCATCAAGATAAGGGGTCAATAGAACGTGTCTTCAATTACCGAATTTCACGTGCTCGAAGAATAGTTGAAAATGTGTTTGGCATTTTAGCGTCTGTGTTTCGAGTGTTTTCGCAAACCAATGCTGTTACAACCAGAAAAGGTAGAAAAAGTGACTTTGGCATTATGCGAACAGAGAACAGTAGCTATATCGACAAGTCTGTAATACCCGAGAAGTGGCAACTCATTGGCTGTAAGTTGTCACGTGTCAGAGCAGTTGCTTAGCAACGTCACCTATTTGGATAAAGTACCTCTAACCTCTAACCTCTACTCCAAGTTGGTCACCTTTCGAGCTCCTCCATGAGCACACCTCAGGGGCGAACTGGTCCCGGGGAACAGCGACGGAGAAGGCCTTCTCAATGAACTTCTTGAAGCGAGGTCGTAACCGTAACTGCAACCTCCGCTCATTGTTGTCGCAATCATGATCGAAAAATCTGATAATAAGTAAGAAAGGGTTTAACAAGTTTAAATTTTGTAAGAACTAACAACTTGATAGAGAGTACTTACAAATTATACAATATGTGGTTGATCGAACGGTTGTTGGCGATACGCTAGCTAAAACCATTTTTGAACCACACTCAATCAAAGCTGCTTCTGTTCTTTATATCTAAAACGTTTTATCCTATTTTTTGAATGCATTTTAAATAGTAATTTTTAAAATCTACAAAAATATAATAAATTACGAAAAGGTGAGTGAGGGTTACAACTTTAGACAAGGTTAAAACTAGCATCGATAAACGGGTTAAAATCATATGTATCCAGAGTCCAAAGAATGAAGGGTGAATGCAATCCAAGATATTATTTGTTCGGGCATGAGGTTATGATTGTCCTAGAAATCGAATTCCACTATCGATGTCTTAATCAATTGCATATTTACAAGGATATA
Organism: Euschistus heros; assembly: GCA_003667255.2. Classification (NCBI taxonomy): domain Eukaryota; kingdom Metazoa; phylum Arthropoda; class Insecta; order Hemiptera; family Pentatomidae; genus Euschistus; species Euschistus heros. Next base: position 135,506 of record RCWM02000787.1, on the reverse strand, counting down.
TTACACACTCGGGCAAAATTTAATCATATCTATTTGACAACATATTTGCTACAATCAATCACCTAATTTAATGATGACTAAATCATTCAGTTAAATAACCATTGATTAGCTATAAAAAGCCTGAAATAGTTACCCATGATAAAATTAGGTAATTGATTCCAGGGAATTAGTTGTCAAATAGCTATGATTAAATTTTGATTATGTTGTAGCTTATATTATATTTTGCCCAACTCTGATTACAAATAATTGTTCATTAGACATACTAAACGATTTATCGATAAATTGAAATAAAATCAGGACAGCAACATAATTCTAAAATATTCGACAAAATTAGATTTTTATGCGAGGGAGGTACAGCCCACCACTATCGACAAGGAAATTTGGTTCAAAACAGTACAAAATAGGGGGGGGGGGTTCGAATATCAAAATAAAGGATTTTAAAGAATTTTATGTGATCTTCTAATATTAAACTTCAACCAATCACAAATCATCAAAATCTCAATTGAACAAAAAAAAAGTCAATTCAGAACGGCAGAATAGTTGGAGCAATCAGTAGTAATTGTAATGCAAAGATAACCTAATTAGCAAAAAACTTCTGAAACCGCTCATCAGGTTACTAAATATATTATGGAAAATAACCTACTGCTTTTTCATCGCACATGTTATTTTATTTTTTTTAAATGACTCATACACAGGTAAATAATATCACAGACTACACAAACAATTAGTTTTATAACATGTGTTCCAAATACAGTGAAAAACATAAGTTGCAAGTGATGGAATTATCGATAATGTGTACAATAGATTTATAAATACTAAATTACCATATTATTATAGCTTCTAAGTTCTATGTTCTTTTAAGGATAGGCTCCACAAAAATAATTATACATAGTTTTTCTTTCGGAAAGTTGGAGACGAAATTGTATTATATTTCATAACTTTAAATGAAATATGTATAATTGAATGGATCCGCTAAAAACGTTCTAAGCGACAAACATAAAATTTTGAGTAATCAGTGGAAGAAAATCATAATCTAATGTTTTTGTTAGTTTTGTAGGTTAGATTTTGTATTCACATATTAATTTGTTATTATCACATGTATAATAAGATAATGGAAAACTATATCATACTAAAACGTATTATAATAAATTTTAAAAACTTTAAAATCGCCACTTTGGAAATTTTGTCGCTTAGAACGTTTTTCAGCGGAGCCATTCAATTATTGCCCTAACTTAACTCACAATCAGTTTATACAGACATATTATCTAACAAAATTAACTCACTAAAAGAATTAGCGGAAGGTCGTAGCGATAAATGTTATCGAATAAAATATATTCTACATTAAATTCATGATGACAAAACTGAAAAGCTTTAAAAAAAAAAAAAAATTAATTCTCACAATACATAATACATAATGCCAGCAATTGTAATTATTATACGATTTAACGTTATTTAGAATTAAAAAAAAACAAAAAAACATGTTAATGACGTCTGAATATCAAATTATTGTCGATAGTCGATGTATCGAAATGGTGACCGAAATATGTTTCTTATTCATTAAGACAAGTTAGTTGTTCAAATTACAGAATTAGGTTTGCCTTATCAGTTGACCTCGATCAGCTGTTTGGTCTGGGCTGATAACAACAGTACCACTACCTCTACACACTTTCAACTATCGTAATTAATTCAACTTCATTTAAAATTCAAACCTCGAAAATGCAATGTGTTTGGATTCACTGTCACTGCCGTTTCGTATCAACAGCGATTTAAATAGTGTTTTGTTCGTCTTCTATATGGTTTGAAGTATTAAATTGGATATTTCTTTCTTCATCAGCTCGATGTTTCCTTTGTTTGAAAACTTTTATTTTGACTGATATTGCTGTAAGCCGAAGGCGGTGTTGGCTTAGTGGGAAAGGCATTTGACTACCAAAGGCTTAGTTCAAGGCTCCCGAGTTCAAGTCCGGCTAAAGGAAAAAAAAAATTCAGTATTTTGTTAAGGCTTAGGCGTATCTGTTTCACATGTGGGCCCCATGTCTCCCTTCTGTCGAAAATTGGTCCTTAATATTGAACAGTGTTAGCCTCTTTTCTAGGAACATTGTTATTAGACAGAATCCTTACTTGGCTTACCACACACAAGACTAAAACGAGAAGAAACTTTGTTGTTATAAGCTACTTCAATATTTACTATACAAACGCTCAACGTTTCCAATTAATTACAAAAGACTCATATACTCGTACATGACTGTGATTAGACCTATCTGGGCGTGCGGAGTTGAGGTTTAGGGCTCGTATCCAATCTTTACAATCCAAAAAATCCTCAATTCTCCTAATTTTGACACCAATAACTTATCCATAAAGATATTAATGAGGTAAAAAATTTCTTTTTTTCGAAAATTAGCAATAACGTACATCTCGAAAACCGTTCGACAAATATTTATAGGAACTGTTTTATAGGAAATTTAATTAGCTTTAATTTTGATCTGTAGCATATTTTCCCAGAGTCCACTGTTTTCGTCATAAAATAGAAAAACCAAAAAATGAGACCTTCTCCCCTCCTACCGTTAGTTAGCTCACTACCGAGGGGCGGGGACTTTTAGTATGTTCACCTTCTAACTACTACTAACGAAGCTGTGAAGTCAAAAATAATCTCATAGTTCATGCACTCAACACCCCTTATTTCAGCACGCATTGACTGGACAATTCGGACGATATTTATTTGTATATAAAAAAATATTATTTTATAGAGATGATAAATTTCGAAAAATCCTCAATGCTCCTTACTTTGCCATCAATAAACTTATCCATAAAGATCATAATGTTCGATATGTTGCTAATTTAGCCCAAACCAGATACCTATCCTTTCATAATAAACGCCATAACCATTATAAACCACTACTCTCTCAACTTGCTTCCCACTCCATTCCTGATAATCCTCAGAGCATCTGAAAAGAAGATCGCCTAGAGACCTTCTAGTGTAGAAACTTTTTTTTTGAAGTGCTACTGATGAGTAGTTTTAGCATGTTATTGTAATCATTATCAACACATTTATTTGATGTAGATATTTTGTACTGTTGTAAATTTCAATAAATTGATAAGAAAAAAAAAAAATTATTGTTACTAGGGGGCAGGTATTATGGCTAAGTGTAAAAGTGATGTGATTTGTCGTTGAGTTTATTTTTCCATTTATTTTGTAATTTACCTGTTTTGTTTTTATTCTAATTCTTTTACATACTGCTATAATTAGGGCTAGTACTATAAGTAATCTCACTATAAAGTGTAGATTGATCCTCTAGCTCCAGCTCCAGCTCCAGCTCTGTTGGTTGTCTCGGATCCAAACTTTGTTGGAGAACATTTTTTGTTTTTTAAAATTTCTCGCTAGGTCCTACCTACTCTTTAGGGGATATATCCGTTTCAATGAAAAAAGTCACTTTTGCCTAATTTTCTTTGACACACTCTACCTCTGTTGGCGCTGCACGGATCAAAAATTTTCCGACAGTTTCCTTAGATATAAAAGCAGTAGAAATCATAGACAGACAAATCCAATAACAATTGTTTTCCCAGTCAGGGAAGAATTGAGTTTTTCCAATCAAAACAATAAAGTACCTAAACAGTATGAATGTAAATCTATTATATATTTGTCAAATACCACTCACTCATTTAACACGAAATCTCAGAAACCACCGAACGGATTGGAATGAAATTCGATAGGTAGCTTCCTCTAGGGCCGTAGGTGCTCGCTAAGAAAGGAATTTTAAAAAATCGGCCTGGATCGCGGCTAATTCGCGAAAAATGCGATTAAAATTTTTATTGGGCGAATAATAAAAGATTAATTGGCATATGGTATTTGGAGATAAGCTAAGTTAAAAAATAGGTTAGATGTTTAAGCCGCACACTTTGACCATAAATTAGGTTCCTTATGGTTGTAAACAAACAAAAATACAATCGACGTCGAAACCTTATAATATGGTACTTTCTGTGAACTCATGGTGACTGCAGAGGTGGACCCTAACAAGTTTGAGTTGTTTCGTGACGAGAAGCTATTAAAAGACTTATGTTAAAGAGGAGGTTAAAAGACTTATGTTAAAGAGGAGGTTAAAAGACTTATGTTAAAGAGGAGGTTAAAAGACTTATGTTCTCTCGTGATGACATGTACGGCCAGTTCGATGTAGGGACAAAAAACTGATAAGAATCAGTGAGTTCTATCAAGTGTATGATTCTCTTCAGTATCGTATCACGTTCTACCATGGGGAAGATGGGTACAATATTAAAATCCCTCAGCGTGACTCAAACACCAATGCACCACTTAAGAAAACTGTATCTGCATCTGATGTTTACGCCTAAATGTTAGTGGAGCGAGGAAGTGAATAACCCTATTTATTTTAATTCCGTAATCTCCTAAACCAATTTATGCTTCATATGTTCGCAAAAATAGAGACAGAAAAACTATACTTTATTCGAAAAAATCTAAAAAGTTGAGAAGTTGAGACTATATTCACTTAAAGTATGCCATAAGAAAAGCTGATGGGATCAGAGCTGGGCAAGATGAGAGTGCTGCCTCGAAGCTTCACTGGAGGACTATCAAAATAATATAAAATTGCCTATTGCAAATTGTCAAATTTACTTATTGAAATTATTCTAAGAATGGAATTCTTTAGGTTTATTCAAATAATAATAATTATCAACGTTAAGCTTAACTTTTACTATTTTAAGTTGTCCTTCATCCTAATGATATTAAACCGTAGCGGAGCATGGTACTTTCAGCTAGTATTTTTTATATTCTGTAGGCTTGTAGGCTTGTAGGATATCAAACTTACCTAAATTCCTATAAATAGCCGCAATTAATTCATCAAAAGACAATTTCATCGCCAGTACAACCCCGAGGGGTCACGTGGGCAGGCACACACACATACACATTCCAAGCAGAACTCTAATCCAACTTTCTAAACAACCGCTACTTTTTCTCTTAATCGTAATAACATTCTTTCAAATGTAATTACTTTTCGCTTCCATTATTTTTTTCTAGTATTTTTTTTCTTTCATCACGTTGCAAACTCGTTGCTCTGAGATTGATTTAGTGAGCGGCATTCCAGGAGAAAACCCGTTTCGAAAATGTTCAAACCTACTTTTTATGTTATTGTTAATTTATTTTGTAGATGTAGAAGGCCTTGTAATCGTGGAAGATAAATGAACGGCTGTTGTAAAGTTCAAGTTCGCGAAGGGAGCTGCAGTGTGTGCTCTGTATCGACCGCACCGTTCCAGCTTTATGAGCTCGCTAAATACTGGAGTCCTTCCAGCACCCTCATCATCTCCTTTCTAGTTCTCTGTCGATAATAATTTACATTTCAAAGTAATTCTTCAATATGCATTAATCGGTCAAAATAAAACGATAAATCCGAAAATCACTTCGGTACACAATAGGGTTGGGCGATAGTCGACAGTTACTATCCATATATCCATTAGTTATGACTATCGATGGTCACTATCGATATTGCCGACTATCGATAGATCTTTTTTACTAATTTCAAGTTTTGAAACTCTCGGAATTATGCTGATCTGTCTCTGTCCAGTGTCGAGTTCTTTTGAAGTTGAATTCGGAATTCCTAGAGCTGAAGGGTTCTCTCGAAGATTAAGCCAAAGGAAAGCAGAAATGCTAGTTTTTCTTTCGGGAAATATGTGGCTCAAGGAGCACACTTGATTCTAAAATCAAATTAACTATTTCATTATTTTTCTTTTCTGAAGATTTGATTTATTCATTATTATTGTAACAATGTAAATTGTAAATACCTTTTTTAAAATTCAAATAAATTAGTTTTTTTATCTCGTCTTTATGATATAATCTTATAATTTATAATCCTGCAAATTTCAAACAGTAAGTAGATAATTGAATTTAATTAAATTAGTTGAAATTCTTTATAGCTTTGGAAAAAAAAGAAGAAACTATCGAAAAACTATCGCTAGCAATCGATATAGATTGTATCGGCCTATAGGTAGTGCTAACTATCGACTATCGCCCAACCCTAGTACACAATCACTAAAGTAAATACTCAGATTTCCATGGATTTTAAGGACATGCACATTTTCTATATACACGGCATTAAAATATTTATGATGGCATGGCCACGGCTCAAAATATAGAAAATAAGTTTTCGAAACAAAAAGGAGCTAAATGAGAGACCAGCTTATAGTTGTAATATCAATTTAATTTTAAACCGAGGTACCGCTAAGAAGACATATGCAGGTGGGTATTCACCGAGAACAGCGATTTATTTTTAAAATATACAAATTAGCTGAAAGTACCCTGCTCCGCTACGGTTTAATATCATTAGAATTAAGGACAACTTAAATAAGTAAAAGTTAAGCTTAACGTTGATAATTATTATTACTTAAATAAACCTAAAGAATTCCATTCTTAGAACAATTTCAATAAGTAAATGTGACAATTTGCAAAAGTTAATTTTATCTTATTTTGATAGTCCTCCAGTGAAGCTTCGAGGCAGCACCACCATCTTACCTATCTTTGATACCAGACCATCAGCTTTTCTTATGGCATACTTTGAGTGAATATAGTCTGTCTGTTTCTATTTTTGCGTACACATCAAGCATATATTGGTTGAGGAGATTACAGAATTAAAGTAAACAAGGTTCTTCACCTCCTCGTTCCATCAACATTTAGGCGTAAAAATCAGCTGCAGACACAGTTTTCTTAAGTGGTGTATTGGTGTTTGGGTCACGCTGAGGGATGTTAATACTGTACCCATCTTCTCCATGGTAGAACATGAGACGATACTGAAGAGAATCATACACTTGATAGAACTTACTGATTCTTATCAGTTTTTGTCCTTGCTGTGGAGAACAATGTCTCGCTTTTCAAACACCTACCAACAATCAAGACAGCAACTTCGTTAGCGGTAGGAGTATTGTAACGTCCTCAGTGAGCATTTGAAGGCTTCTTATCACACTGATAACCACCTGGAAATCTTGTAGATCTTTCTATTTGTTTAAAACTATAAGGAACTTAATTTGTGGTCAAAGTGTGCGGCTTAAACATCTAACCTATTTTTTAACTTAGCTTATCTCCAAATACCATATGACAATTAATCTATTATTATTCACCCAATAAAAATTGTAATCACATTTTTCGCGAATTAGCCGCGATCCAGGCCGATTTTTTTAAATTCCTTTCTTAGCGAGCACCTACGGCCCTAGAGGAAGTTAACATATCGAATTTCATTCCAATCCGTTATGTGGTCTCTAAGATTTCGTGTTAAATGAGTGAGTGGTATTTGACAAATATATAGTAGATAAATATATTAATGTATTAAATTTTGCAATTTGTTAACGTATAAAATAATTAGTTTAGAACCCGCCGGTTATAGTGAGAGTATATTCTTTATAGAATATTTTTACTAACAATAAATATAATGACCACTGACTCCAGTTTATGTTGAGCACTGTACTGTTTAGGCTTAACATAAAAAACACAGCTGATATTCTTCCTTGACCTTAGGTAAGAAGCAATGTCTCACGTATCTCGAGCAGGACTGCAACGATAGCCTAATATTTGAGATAGTCAAAATTTGCAGAGCTCAGCACTGTGGTCATCACTATGCTCTTACAGCACATACTGTTTCGCGGTACAGAACAATGCTTGTTATGATACTCTGAGTATGATTATCTGGGCCAAATAGTGTAACTACATTAAATATACGCTTAACAAATAATAGAGGAAACCAATGTCGACTGTCAAAGATTTAAACAGTTATTTGAAAAATAAATTATTTTGAAACATGGAAAGTCGTAGAATAAGAAGGAAAAATAATCAATCAGAAACAATGGTGAACAAAATAAAAAAAATCAATGGAAACAGAACTTCATTCTTAGTGGTGGCCAAGAAGAAAATATCTGAATAGGATTGAGAATTTAATACGAATGTAGGACAAATTTTCTGAACGAGGAAAACTAAAAAAAAAAAATCTGCTATTGTTCAGGGAGAAATGGGATAAGATAGAAAAATATGGAAAAAATATGGAAATAGGTCAGTGAACACATTTGGGTTAGGAGGGCCCATTGTTTTTGATCTTCAATAGGAAAAGAAACAAAAACTAAAAGTAGTCCAAAACAAAAAGAAGTTTGTCTTAACTTAAGAACAAACTATAACTTTTCCTACATTGCGCTCTGTCTTTAATTCTTTTAATGTAGGTTATAAAAAAAAAAAAAGATTAACATAATATAATAAAATAATCATTAAATACAATGAAATACGTGTCTTGATAAGTTATTAAATACATAATTATCACTGTTATAACAAAATTACTTCAACTATTGCTCGTATAAATGAAAGATTAACGAACTGAAAACAACTTCAAAGACAGAAAACTTTTACATTCATGAAAGGTTATAATAACAGCTGATTATAGAGAGATTTACGATTGTATACCAAACCCTGAAAATAATTATATCATTTTCTCACTTTGTTTATTTCGAATAAATGTCGATTGTTAATTTAATTGTCGATTGATCCTTTTAATTTTTTTTTTTTTTTAAACAATTTATTGAAATTTACATACTGTAAAAATATACATCGAGTAAATATGTTATAAACGCTTGCAATAACATGCCAAAGCTTGAAAAGAACTTCTCATCAGCAGCACTTATTTTCAGACGCCTCGGAGGATTATCAGGAATTGAATGAGAAGTTTGAGAAAACTAGCGCATTTGAGTGGTTATGGAGCTAACTATGAAATGATTGTTATCTAGTATGGGCTAAATCAGCAACATATGGAACATTAAGATCTTTATGTATAAGTTTATTGGTGATAAAGTAAGGGGTATTAAGGATTTTGGATTGTAAGGATTTGATACGACATGAATTGGATGGTTTAGTAGAGCCCCAAAGCTCAACTCCGTGAGTCCATATTGGTCTAATCACAGTCATGTAAATGAGTCTTTTGTAATTAATTGGGAGCTTTGAACGTTTGTCTAGTAAATGTTGAAGTAGTCTGTAACAATATTAACTTCAAAGCAGGGATTTTAATATTTGCGTTGTTAAATACTGGTTAAGCTTTAAAGTAACTATTTTGGTAGAAATGCTAATATTAGAGTAACTACCGGATTTTGGAAAACAATCAAAAATGCCAAACTGAAAATTACACAATTTTGACTTATCGACTTCTTCAGGACAGCCAAGGATTTATTAGATGAAGGCTTGAGAACAAACGTAAACATTTTTGCAGTGCTTTCACTTGAATTTCAATTTTAAATAAAACTCTGTTCGTTGTTAATAAGCTATGTTTGAAATAATTATGATTTAACATTCAGAAATTGTGTTCTTAATTTATAGCTTCCTTTTATTTTTTTGCTGTTTGAGAGAAATAAACTATTATTATTAAAAATTATGGTAGATTGATTATTTATTAAAATAGGAATTATTCAGCCGGTTTCATTTCGCTATGTAATGGCCCTAGCTGATGCGCTTTCCACTTCACTGGAACCCATCTCGCTACGGAATTTATACTGGAATTTATGCAATATAACTTGTAGTGAATATAATAGTTTTTCCTAGTCATGAGGGTTTTTGTTTTAAGAGTTAACTATGAAAGAAACTGATGACAATTTTTTAGAAAAGCAGTAGTATTAACTTTCAATAAATAATTTCAATTAAACTATATTAATAGAATGATTGGACGGCATTATTCAATAACCAACATCAGGAAAACGTTTTTTTAAGTCGATAATGTTTATTAGATGATTTCAGTAATAATGTAATATTCAGCCTTTCAGGTGTCCAAACCAATTTTACTGATCGACTATATACAAGCATTCTTATATCTATAATATTTTTTAAATATAAATTTGATATTTACCTGAAGTAAAATTAGTGTAAGGGCTGATTATACCAGTCAGTAGATGTTAAACCAAACCCACGTCAACCATAGACCCGTCCAAACGATAAACTAAACTGGTGAAGGAACAGCTAAAATGTTATTGTAAACATATCGATGTTGTTTTATTGTCGTTGCTATTGTTATTGTTGCTGATATCGAGTTCTACGTTGCGCGACGTGCTGTTTGTAAGTCCGCCTATACACATTGTCCATTGGTTTGATATTTATCTTCAATTAGATGTCCTCTATACGGAAATGTTTTCTCCAATCCTCAAAATATTTTGTGATATCGTTCAGCAATGGGGATTCGAATTGATAACATCTGCAATTCCGTAAACAGTTCGTTATTTAGTAAATATGAAAGGTGTAAATATAACGGGGTCTGAATGGTGTTTTTAATTTTAATTTTTTTTTTTTAAATATACACATTCGAGTAACCCTGCAATGAGTGCTCATAATTCTACGCGTACCATCTTCGGACACTACGTATTTCAAATCTATATATATATTAGCGTTGAAAACCAATGGTATTTATGTTATCGCGATACAGGGAATAACAACGGTGGACCACGTGTACGTATATCATTTTCATGTTTGAGAACAATATATTTTCTTCCAAAATTTGTGACCCTCAACTTAACATATAATAGTTTTACATACATATATTTTTATATATATATATATATAATATATATATATATATATATATATATATTATTTATTTATTTATCGCGATACAGGCCAACGGTGGACCACGCGTATATCATTTTCATTTTTTCCCTCCCTCTTCTTTCCTCCGTCCATCTCCTACTTCCATGCTTCTTCTTCTCCGCTACAAGAACCTTTATATTTTTAACCATTTTTCCGAATTTATCCTTATCTTTGTAGTCTCCCTCCGTGATACCCAACTTTTTAACTTCCACTTTCATTTGCTCTGGGTAACCTTTTATATTTTTCAATTTCATCACTTTATCAAATATTTGTTTGTTTAATCTATTGCTATTCATTCTTTTCATGTGTCCGAAAAAATTTAATCTCCTTTTCCTCATCGATGATTCTAAGTTTTCCAATTGTTCGTAAAGGTCATCGTTCTTTTTTAATCGATATTCTTCCCCCACTTTTCTCGGTCCGTATATCATTCTCAATATCTTTCTTTCCGTCCTTAACAAGGTTTCCATATTGGTAAATCCCATAGTCTCTACCCCGTAGAGGATCACAGGTTTTATGACTGTTTCATAGTGTCTAATTTTGGCTTTTATGGAAAGATTTTTTTTTTATTATAAAGACTCCTGACTGAGAACTTTAATCTATCCAATTTTACCTCTCTACTATGCCTTGCTTGCAAGTCTCCCCCATTGTAGTTCACAAGTTCCCCCAAGTATTTAAATTGATTCACCAACTTGATTTTACCATATTTAGTATCGATTTTTTTCATTTTTTTCCTTGTTATTCGTCATTACTTCGGTTTTTTCGAATGATATTTTTAACCCGGCTCTTTCTGCTATTTCTTTCAGTTCATTTATCTGATTTGCTTCCTCTTCTTCACTTTCCGCCAAAAGTGCCAGGTCATCCGCGAAAGCCAAACACCTTATTTTCACACCTTCTTTCTTAACTCCTATCCTTACACCAGATTTATTGGTTTCCCAAAACGTCTTCATCATTTTTTCTAAAACAATATTGAATAAAATAGGTGATAAGCCATCCCCTTGTCTTAACCCTGTTTTAATTTCGAACGGTTTACTAATTTCCCCCCTGAATTTAATTTTAGAGTAGGTCGCAGTTAAATATATATATATATATATATATATATATATATATATATATATATATATATATATATATTTTTTTTTTTTTTTTTTTATTACCTACTTTATTGTAAACTTGTATTGACTTTTAACTATCGTATTTTATTTTTTAATTTACAATCTCTAGGCCAGATATACAGGGTGAGTATCTCTTAGTGTATAAAAAAAAATTGGGTAAAACTACATCAAACATGTAGCAAAATGCTGCAGTTCTTACCTTTCTATTCCAATCCGTTGCAGATATATGATAAAACAATGACTTTTTGAGGGAAACCACGTTTTTTTTCTATAAAAGCTGTAATATCTCCATTTTGCTTAAATATTTTTCAAATTTTGACCGCTTTTTTTCGGATTTAGCATTAAATTTTCTAGAATAGTTGAGTACCTGGAACCTTGAATTTCAGAAACTTGGTATCTACAGAACAGCTTGATCTTCACCTTATTTGGGAAAGTCACAATGTCTTATATCACTTCAACGCTCACCGTTTTTTGAAAAAAAAACTATCCACAGAACGTCGAATCTCACAAAAACTTGCAAATTTAATAAACTTTCGAATGATATGTTAAACATAATGATTTTGTTTCGATTACATGGAGAAATCACTTTCGAAACCGAAAAAAACATGGTGTTCTCATTTGTCATACAAATCAGTTCCTTGTGTAAATGAAACATTATGACTATTAATGAAAATATGAATTTTAAACATAATAAAACTCTCATTGGATAAAAAAGCAAGATAAGAGGATCTTATGTTATTACATTTATTTATTATTACTAGAATTCAAGTATTTTTATTTTATTAACTTTTCAATAAGGTTTAATACTCAATGATAATGATTTATTTTCTGAATGCAGATAGATTAAACAATACCACTTTTTGAGATGATGTTATGGACAGATTTTGTTTTAACAGGGGAAGGCATTTCTACCGATCTATTATAAAAAATTAATGCTAAATCCGAAAATAAAATTTGAAAAATATTTAAACAAAATGGAGATATTACAGCTTTTTTTTTTTTTAATACAAAAAAGTCTTGACTATCTGCAACGGATTGATTGTTGAGATCTGCGGCATTTTGCTACATAGAGTTCACACCAATTTTTTTTTATACACTAAGAGATACTCACCCTTAGTTTATATTCCGTCATGTAAAAGTTTTCTTATTTGTCCAGAATATAATTGTATTCTGAAAGGGAACAAGTAGGTTCATTTTTCAAAATTTTCCGATAAGTGATAACTGGAAGGGGAATCATTTTCTGTTCTGGATTTAATTACTTTTTTGATAAAAACCTTTCACGGAGATAGTTTAAAAAAAACTATCACTCAAAAAAAAAAAATACCTAAAAAAAATGGAAATTGGACAAAACCTCTGAAGATTTTTTTATAAACATAAAATTTATTTAAAAATTATGTAATTCATAATAGAATGAGGTAAAATTAAAAATAGTGGACTGTTGAGTTGTTGAGATCTTTGTAGAGGACCTCATCCAACAAATGTATCCAACGCCAGAAAGGGGGTTAGCGGGATTTCTGGCGGCCCCCAGGATTTTATTCAATCGACCTCAAACCTCGAAGAGGGCAAAAAATAAGGCTCAAAATTTTTTTTGATTTTTTCGACCGAAAACCCCTATATGAATTATTTTTCATATATTTAATTAAATATTGACTTATTCTGTAGGCCTAAATTGCATAATTTAAATTTACGTTTTACTAAAATCGATTTGTCGCGGACTACAAGCAACCAAATTCAAGTTTATCGGCGCCATATTGAAGAGGAAGAGTGAATCTTTCAATGCTATTTAGGCCGTTTTTTTTTTCATTGAGTCTGCACCGAAATACCATAAAAAATCCCGATTTTTATGTTTTTGTTTGGATATAAATTTTACATTAAAATAAAATCAGAAAAAAATCGAGGGACATTTACACATCCCAAACAAAATTTTACTTGCGTTGGAACCGCTTAAAAATTTATTTGAACTCTCGAAAAAAATTCTAATATCAAAAAAACACGTTTATCTCCTTATGGGATTTCAGGGGAGGGAAGAGGGGTCGGAAAAAATGTCAAAAAAATTTTTTTTTGCCCCTTTTCAAGGTTTTGGGGTCGCTTGAATAAAATCCGTGGGGGCCGCAAGACCTATCTTATCCCGCTACCCCCTTATTCGTCAATGAGATTCTTACTTGAACTCTGGATAACATCATTATGGAATCAATCACATAATTTAATTATGATTAAATCTTTCAGTTAAAAGATCCAATCATTATTAAATAAGGCGATTGATTAAAAAAAAATCAGTTTTCAAGTAGTTACCATTAAATTTTGCCCAACTCGGCTTCGCAGTCACTTAAAAATTAGTTTAACAACTGTATTTAAAGTATTGTCATTCAAAAGGTTTTATAATTCATATTTCAAGATGAAGGGAAAAGTTGAGAGAAATGTTATGAGGAAAATAATGGAACAGAAGAAGACTGGCAAAACAGTTGTCCAACTGCTCCTCAAAGTATTTAGACCACTACAAAGTGGTGAGTAATGTCAAAGATTTTGGAATTTCAAACGTGGAAAAGAATTAGATTTGAAATAAAAAGTACCCTCCATTTATCCATTTATCCAGTTCTCTAAGAATTACATGCACAGTTAATAGACAAATTGCCTGATAGAGTGGAGCACCGAAAATTTATAATAGTAAATAATAAAATGAATGACATATAAATGCAAAATCTAGAAAACAAAGAGGACGGTGGGTGTACAGGGATCACTTTAATCTGAGGTACACCATGATGATATAGAAGGATTGATGTATTAATTGCCGCTTCTATTGAGATTATTTTATTAGAATACTAGTTTCGAATCCTAAACATTCATCTTCAGTTCCAAACCACAAAATTTTCAACACATCATTACTGTGTTACATGGATTGTATATACTAAAGTTTTCAAATACGTAACACAAGAAATTAAATATTGGTACTCACCTGTGGAAATCTAACAGATATCTGAAATACATTAATTGTGGAAGGGGGCACGGAATTGAACCAAATCTAACCTATCTGGCCCTTCCCCCTTCCAGTATGGATATATTTCAGATATCTGTTAGATCTCCTCAGGTGAGTACCAATATTTAATTTCTTGTCTTACATTTTTGAAAAATTCATTATGTATAATCCATGTAACATAGTACTGTGTTGAAAATTTTGTATGATTTACAACTAAAGATGAATGTTAAGGATTCGAAACTAGTATTCTAATATAATAATTCCAATAGAAATGGCAATTAATTCATCAATCCTAGTTGACTTTAATCTGATTTTTAATCATCATTCATTATTTGAATTATTCTATTAAGGTACGAAAAACAACATTAAAATATTAAGATCCAACTACGCTAAGATCATGTCGATATAAGAACACAGACCTGGACCCCCCAGAAGACCAGAAGACTAGAAGAGCAGGAGACAGACACAGCAAGCTGACTGACCTAGAAGGGTCAACACGACAGGGCACGACCTCTATTAATAGCAAAGGACCAGTTGATCCTTGACCTCCAGGACATCGTGTACCGTCCACATCAAGGAATCCTCTCCAGGATATCATCAAGATGTAGAAACGTTATCTTTTAGTTTAATTTTATAAATCATCATAGAGAATACTAAACACCAAACCTAATATGACTTGTCAAAGGACCCTTTATACTTTACTTTTTGAGTTTAGTTCTTTTATTAAAAAAATAAATCAAAATTGTTTTTTCAATATCCATTCCTCTCTTATTATTGTTTTCAACTGAGAAACATTAATAGTATTGAAACTTGAAATACTTAAGGAATGTCCTGAAAAAGTGTGACTACAGATCTCTTTAGGGAAAACAAAATACGGCATAATGGATAGGGTCGCGTACTTTAAATACCTCGAAGAGTTCATCGAACCGACGGGCCTGAGAAGATCTCACAGCAAACGTCCCCAAAAACTCAAGAAGGCGGTGGTCTAAGACATCTATAATAAAAAATCGATGTGAAGACTGACTAAGATTCGGGATTACAACACAGTCATAGAACCAGCTGTCCTGTAGGCAAGTAAAACATTGGCACTTACCAGGAAACAAAAACTAGAAGAGATTAAAAAGCAAGAGAGGAAAATCATCAGAAAAATCCTAGGAACAAGATATACCCAAGACGGTTACAGGCTACATTCCATAAAAACAATAGAAAAGATTGCAAACATTGAAATTGACATTAAGAAAAGACGAATGAAATTCCTTGGACATCTCACGAGATTACCAGAAAATCGACTGTCAAAAAGGACATTAGATTATGTCAGCCCACTTAAGAGTTCAACACCTTGGCTAGGCGAACTTCGAAAGGACCTCAAAAACGCAAGCATTTGTGCAACTCACATTTTGGAAAGAGACACCTTCAGACTCAAGTCAACAAGTGACAAGTTACATGAGAGCAACCGAAGCAGAAGCAGTACAGTGCTAAAGTCCTTCTTTATCGGAAAGAACGAAAGCCTATTGGGGCAACAAGAAGAGTCCAAAGGAAACTTGATTCAGTTGTTCGCTTAGCGTCTTCCATTATCGGGAGAATATGATAGTAATAAATAAATAATAAGTATTGAATTAGAAATTGAAAAATTTCCACTTATATTGGAATTTTTTTATTTGAATACTAGTTTCGAATTTTCAACATTTATCATAAGTTCTGAAACATACACAATTTCAAAACTAATATTCGAAACTAGTTTTCTAACAAAATAATTTCAATAGAAGTGACAATTAATTCCTCAATCCTAATTGTATTGATGTATTGAAGTATTAGTGAATTATTTTCAGTCAATTTCAAAAATTAAAAATATATAAATATATGGTAGTGATTCGGGCATGTTTTAAGAATACATAAGGAATTTTTTCAACTCATCAACAAACTGATAAAATTCCCAGAAGCAATACCAGACTGAAATAGTCCAAGGCATCGGCCAAAGATTAGGACATAAAAGAAGAACAGATGTGGAAGATACGAAGATCCTAGCTAAGATACGAAGATCCTAGCTAAGATACGAAGATCCTAGCTAAGATACGAAGATCCTAGCTAAGATCCTAGCTAAGATACGAAGATCCTAGCTAAGATACGAAGATCCTAGCTAAGATACGAAGATCCTAGCTAAGATACGAAGATCCTAGCTAAGATACGAAGATCCTAGCTAAGATACGAAGATCCTAGCTAAGATCTATCCTAGCTAAGATACGAAGATCCTAGCGAAGATCCTAGCTATACGAAGATCCTAGCTAAGATACGAAGATCCTAGCTAAGATACGAAGATCCTAGCTAAGATACGAAGATCCTAGCTAAGATACGAAGATCCTAGCTAAGGATCCTGACGGATGAAGCTCATGAATCGGGGTTCCTACTATCCATCCAGGTCCACGAAAACTGTCAATGGCCACTTTTTAGTTATTTAATATGAACAGTTTATATTCATGAAATTTTATTGTTTTTGCACAAACTGAATTTAAATTTTCTGATACGTTTTATTGATATTTTTTTATTTGTTTCTAATTTAAGTATCTAAAAGCCCTTAATTGTACATTATGTTTTATTCTTAAAAGACTTTAGGTCCCAGAATAAATAAAGAATTTATTTATTATCATTATTTTCGACCCAAGCAATACTAACAGAGCTAATGCCTGTAAAAAAAGCCCTAACACTTGATCAACGTAGAATAATGGGCCCAAGCTGAAAAAGACCCAAGTATTCCAGGTTTACAGTATTATCTTTATATATATATATATATATATATATATATATATATATATATATATATATATATATTATATATATATATCAATTGATTGAAATTCACAACCATACAAGTATGTACAAATATGTAAAGTAAATGAGCTGATAACGATTACAATGACATGTAACAGCTTGAAAAAAACTACTCATCAGTAGCACTTCAATAAAATTTTACACTAGAAGATCTCTTGGCCATCTTCTTTTCAGACGCCTCGGAGGATTATCGGGAATGGCGTGGGAAGCAAGTTGAGAAACTAATGGATTTGAGTGGTTATGGAGCTTTCTATGAAAGGCTAGGTATCTGGTTTGGGCTAAATCAGCAACATATGGAACATTAAGATCTTTATGGATAAGTTTATAGGTGACAAAGGGGCATTCAGGATTTTTCGAAGGATTTTGGATTGTGAGGATTGGATACGAGATGAATTGGATGGTTTAGTAGAGCCACAAAGCTCAACTCCGTACCTCCAAATAGGTCTAATAACAGTCATGTAAATAAGTCTTTTGTAATGAATTAGGAGGTTGGATCGTTTGTCTAGTAAATGTTGAAGTAGTCTGTAACGACGAGCAGTTGTATTATCTTTAAGTACAGAATCCACGTTCATTTAACAAATAATGAACGATAATAAGAAACTATTTAATTACAGAAATGTCAATAAAGAAATCAATGATCCTGATTTTTTTTTTTTTTTCTATTTTAAGAACCCTTCTTCTAGCTTTACCAAGTCCATAGACCGGTTTACAATTCATGCCGCAAATTGGCTTGAGTAAAAACTGTAGGGAAAGAAATTTGACTTGAGGTTGGTATGTTGTCATGAGGTGTTTAAACGATGCTCAAGACTAAGCTGAAACACATGCGCATTTTATTAGCTTTCGTCCTTAAGGATACAATTTTAAGATGGCGGAAAGACATCCTTGGCCCCATATATATTAGTTTTCGTCCTTAGGGATACTATTCTTATATATATATCTTCCAGGATTTAACGATTTTTAAGATAACGGAAGGACATCATTGGCCAATCTCCCTCCTCACAAATTAGGTTTCGTTCTTAAGGATACTATTTTTTTGTAATATTCCAGGATTTAACTGTTTTATTAGTTATCGTCCTTAAGGATACTGTTTTGATTTAACGATTTTTCAGTTATCCGAAGGATATTCCGTCATTATTGTTCTTTTAGTTTTCGTCCTTGAGGATACTATTTTGAAATCCTTCAGGAATTAACGATTTTAAGATGGCGGAATGATATTTTAACATTGCTGTCCTTTGCAACAATTAAATAATCTTCGTCACAATTTTCCATTTTCAAAAAATAAGCCTTAAATAATTTCAACATTTAAAATGTGTTAAGACAACTTTAACTGCGAAGATACCTAGATGTTAACAAAGGAAGTGCAACTAACTTATACAAGACATGACAGACCACTTTCAATAGAAATCCAAATTATTTGATTGGCTATTGTCTAGGAAGCGAATCTTAAAACTGATGTGAAGGAAAAAAGTTAATTAGAAGAAGCAATACAAAAGCTACAACTGCTGCAGCTATCCAAGGCGAAAATACCTCGCTCCTTCTTCGAGATGAAAGTAGATTCCGACGCCAAGGTGAAAAAAAGTAAAGTTTATAACCATCGCTCAATTATACGAATATTACTCTCACGAGTTCTGAAAAAAAGGCAAGAATTTTATTCCAATTAATTCTGTGATATGTAACTCAAAATTTCTTGAAACGGAAGCAGTGAAAGTTAAATTACGGATGTGATTGTATAAATCAGCTATAGATAAAAATGAAAATACTAAGTGGTTTCAAAAGTCCTGTCGTTTTTTTGGTAACTAAAAAATTCAAATAACCAATAACTTTATAGTAACTATTCATTAAAATAATCTCTATTACAACTAATAACTTTATTCCACTGTGATGCAAGAACCCAAATAACGTTTTTAAAAAATGATTGATCTTTTCTGGTAAAAAACTAATTTAATCCCAATTCTCTGTCCTCACCACTTACGCTGATGACACATCTGTGTTATCAGTAAACAATGATCTCTTTATGGACTCCCAAACACTCCGATCCCATATCCTAACCTTTAAGAATGGTGTTGAAAATGGAGAATCAAATAAATCCAAAAAAGTCTAAACAAATAACTTTTACCCTTCGTCGTAAACCTACGACTTCCTGTCCTACAGTATCCTTTAATGATCCTTTAATCCCTGTTGAATAGATCCTCTACCTAGGACTCCACTTGGACTCACGTCTAACTTGGAATCCACATACAAGACTAAAACGACAAGAAACTAGTACTGAAGCTACTAAAACTTTTCCTAATAGCGTATCAATTAGGAAGCAATGGTTGAAAATAATACATCTAAAGGAAGTATTTTTGTCAACAAATCGAGTTTTAGGAGCCATAAAGATTGTACATTTACTTCTTGAAATTAAAAATAGAATTTTTCATGGTGCCTAATACTTTTGACCAAGGCTGTTCTATGCATCCATAGTCAAAGGCAGATTACCCCCGTGGGTGGAACTAGGGCAGGGAAGGGGGCACGATTTCAGGGTGTGGCGAAATTTGAGATGTTTATTAAAAAAAAAAAAAATTGATAAAAAAGTAATAATATTATCACAACACCGAGTCTGCTGTATAAACTCCGTCAGTTCCTGCCTTCTACATATTTCCTTATTATTAGATCCTATCTCAGTGACCGAACCTTCAGAGTAAACCATAAATTTTCCTATTCTCACCTTATTACCCAATCTGCCGGAGTTCCTCAAGGTAGTATCCTAGGCCCTATCCTCTACATAGTGTACACAGCTGACATCCCAACTCATCCTACCACTGTCCTCACTACTTACGCTGATGGCACATTTACATTAGTAAACAATGATCTCTTCATTGCCTCCCAAACACTCCAATCCCATATCCTAAACCTTCAAGAATGGTGACAAAAATGGAGAATCAAGATAAATCCAAACAAATCACATCGAATAACATTTACCCTACGTCGTAAACCCACGACTTCCTGTCCTACAGTATCCTTTAATGATATTCCATTAATCCCTGTTGAACAGATCCGCTACCTAGGACTCCACTTGGACAAACGTCTAACTCGGAATCCACATACAAGACTAAAAAGACAAGTAACTGCCCGTCGTTACAAATTACTGCAACATTTATTAGACAAACATTCAAAGCTCCCAATTAATTACGAAAGACTAATATACATGACTGTGATTAGACCTATCTGGACGTATAGAGTTGAGCTTTGGGTCTCCACTAAACCATCCAATTCATCTCGTATGCAATCCTTACAATCTTAAATCCTTCAAATAATCCTCAATTGCTCCTTACTTTGTCAGCAATAAACTTATCCATAAATATCTTAATGTTCCATATGTTGCTGATTTAGCCCAAACCAGATACCTATCCTTTCATACTAAGCTCCATAACCACTCAAATACCCTAATTTGTCAACTTGCTTTCCACACCATTCCTGATAATCCTCCGAGGCGTCTGAAAAGAAGATGGCCTAGAGATCTTGTAGGGTAGAATTTTATTGAATTGCTACTGATGGGTAGTTCTTTTCAAGTTTTAACATGTTATTATAATCATTGTCAATACATTTACTTGATGTATGTATTTTGTACAGTTATAAATAAATTGATGGTTTGATGGTTACTAAAACCCATCCAATTTCCATTAATTTCTCTCTAGTCAGCTTTGCAGTATGTGGCCTGTTCTCCGCCTCTCATAACTTTTGAGGAACCCATTTATCCAGTTTTTATATTTTTTTATTTTCCCCATTTATTGTAGAACTCCGGACTGTTGCTCATGAAATATTTATATGCTTACCTATTTCATTTTCTGTTCGTTCGCTACTTGAGGTCTTCCAGAACGAGCACCATCTTCAACATTTCATCGCTTAGACGAAATTTGGAAAACCAAAATTGAGCTTCACGCCTAGGGAGTACCTTCTCACCAAACACGGAGCATATTTTTTGAGCGACTTCGGTTCCCTTCAAGCCAAGTTAAAATTAATATAATAAAATTGACCGAATTTTAAAACACTCGCCATTTTAATATATTTCTGTAAACGTTTAGCAGTGACTGAATTGAAATGTACCAATCCCTATTTCAAAGACAGTAAACAATATCGTTTACATTGGGGAAGGTCGAATGGAAAATAGACCAAATTAATACTAATTAATAAAAAAACGACAAGACATTTTAAACGGGCTGGTAGACTTTCCGTAATATTAGGAAAGTAATAAATACTTTTATATCACATATAACACAATATGTAAGACTATTGTTAATAGTGAAATTATACAATTCAAGTAGCTGTCTTCCCAGTCATCAGATTATCAGATTTGTACATATATATATATATATATATATATATATATATATATATATATATATATATATATAATATATATATGGAAGAACATGGATATAGTCCCAGTGGCCCAGATATAAGTAGAAGCCACTACTGACGGCCAGAGGTGGTAATGTGCCGTGCAATAGGAACACAGATACGGTCATCAAGTTCTTTTCAATGGCTCAGATTGCTCCCAGTCCCAGTCGGTGAACGGTCCTCCAAGCGGAGCGAACGGTCAACGTCTGTCATTTCGTTTGATTTGGGATCTTCGGAAGTGGTACAGCAGAGAAAAAAAGGTAGACGTGGCAAACGTTTGCTACTGTCATTCTGTCTGGATCATCTTGGGCTAAATCTGAAAATAAATACTCTCTGCCATGGCGATGTTCAAATCATTTCTTTTTTTTAAAAATAAATTGTTTGAAATTTACAAATGCACAAATATATGCATCAATGTGTTGATAACGATTATAATAACATGTCAAAACTTGAAAAGAACTACCCATCAGTAGCAATTCAATAAAATTCTACCCTACAAGATCTCTAGGCCATCTTCTTTTCAGACGCCTCGGAGGATTATTAGGAATGAAGTGGGAAGAAAGTTGAGAAACTAGTGGATTAGAGTGGTTATGGAGCTTACTATGAAAGGATAGATTAGGCTAAATCAGCTGTTTTGGGCTAAATCAGCAACATATCGAACATTAAGATCTTTAAGGATAAGTTTATTAGTGACAAAGTAAGGAGAGAAAAGTTTTGACTTCATGGCTTCGTATTGAGTTACCGAAAAAATAATTTTTTTTTACTTTACTTTTTGTCGAAAATTTGCTTTAAATTCCAGAAATGTATATATGAAATTAAAATATATTTAGTGCTCTACAACTTTGATTCTGACATTTTTTACGAGAAACGATCGTGGAAAGCACTAGATGTAAATGTTTGCCAAACATTTATGTAATTTTTTTTTTTTTCCCCGAAAATTATCGATTTTTAATAAAATATTGAAAACCGTTAGAAGTTCAACAAATATTTTTTGAAACATATTTGTCTGACTGTGAAGTCAAAAATTTTCGCGTATTCCTCTACAGTCTACACCCCCTCATTGCTTGGACTTTAAGTAACCGCACTGCTTTTTTCCTTCAACAAATTACAACCATATCAGTACGGTTATCTCTTGCGTAGTTATAAGCATTAAGAATTAATTTTTCTTTTTCTTTTTATTGTCCAGGAGTAGATTATTTCAGTAAAGAGAATATTTTTTTAGAAACAAATTTTTACTTCTGGAAAATAAAGGCAATTGCAATTTTTTCTATTAAAATAGACAAGTTTCTATAACCGTAATTTTTTCATAAAAATTTGTAAGGCCCTCCGTAACTGAACCAAGAATAATGAGGGGATTCAAGGAAGTTAAAATAAAATAATAACAACGACAATAAACATAAAATAATTATTAAAAAATAAAAATAGCGGAAGACGATGAGGGTGCTGGAATGATATATGATCGGGAGATAACGGCATGTGAAAGTTGGTTAAACTGTTTCCTTTTAGTTGGCAAGCCTGATTTGTGACTTAAAAGGCCGGAGCGGAAGGAGTAAAAAATCCTAAACGGAAAAGAAGACTGTTGCGTAACGTGGCGAGGAGGCGTTGACTTAGCTAAGCCGAGGTACTTGAGCACACCCCACCCTGTGGGGCCAGTTTTTATAGTAACTTACTCAAGTTAAGAATGTACTTTCTCTTTGTACAAGGAGCCCTTGAGCTTACTAAACAGTTATTGGATAATTACTGTAATTAAACTGATTAGCAATGAATCACGAACTTGATGGGTTAGTAACGGATCCATTGTTGACCAAAACTATTCTTTCTTTAATTTTTTATTTATTTATTCATTCAATTAAATGGAATTCACAACTACACAACTGTGCCTCCATCCGACCTTATCAAGCATCTTCATTGTACTTGATTTATTGAGTGGCGACCATAAGATTCAAGAGTTAGTTATAAATTTTTGTGAAAAACAATAAAAAATAAAAGTTATTTTGGTATTTGTTCGGATCGGCAACACCACCAAACTGGCTTGACCCGCGCTACACCGACCAGTTCGATCCTTACGCTTCACTTCAGGTTTACATTTTTCGATAGTTCATTCCTATAACCTCACATGTAAACAATCACTTCTACAGTTTCAACTTGGATTGTGTTGTTTAGTTTGTTATATTGATATTTAGACTTCTTAAATTTAAATAGGTGAAACAGAAGTTAACAATACGAGGATTAAGTGTTTTATCAATTCACGTTTTCTTATTTCATCTTATCTTATGTGTAAAAGTGTTACAAAACTTAAGAAGATTAATTTGTACATGGATTTGGTGTTTTATATATTTTTACTTTTTGTTTCAATTTCAGTATACATATTTTGTGAATGGATTCTTTGTCATCCATATTACTTTTTGTCCTAAAGTGAGACAGATTGAATGATTAATTCAATAAAACATATCAGTTTATAAATAAATGGGAGAAAGTATATCACAGGTTTTTATGTTTTCTTATTTCCACTTATCATGAGAAAATATAGCAGAAATTAACATCATCACTTTCAACTAGGATACTGTCCTATATTATATAATGGCTTATAACATGGAGAATTGACAATGTGAAAATAATCACAGATTAAGAGGTAAATGACACATTACTATATAATTGTAGAACTATTGGTATAATGTTAAAGATTAATGTGTTTTTAAAAAAAATTGGAAGCCTGATGATGGAACATTGCCCCCGAAACATGTAGCTACAAATGTTAAATAAGTAGGAGTTATACCAAATAAATACTTAAGGCTTCTGTCTTTTTTTATATTTATAATTTGTTATTTTCACTTCTCTAACAGAAAGTTCATCAGGAATTAACTTTACTGGTGGTTCAGTAGTATATTAATTGTTGATTAAATTAATATTAATTCAAAATTGATTTAGTGTCTTATATTTCGATATTTTCTTATTTCCACTTCGTTATTTCCTTATTTAAAACAGAAGTTAATATTACTTTAAACAGGGATTTAGAGTTTTTCAGTAAATGTAGGAGAATAACCTTTCCCCTCTAAAAGCAGCGACTAGAACATCGAAATAAATCGGAACAAGGTTAGAATCGATAAATTAATATCGGATAATTTGTTTGAAACTACATTTTTAATTTTTATAATACATTTTCAATGTGGCGCCCTCTATTTCTAATGCACACACGTGCTCTCCTTATTACAGCTGATTTTACTACCGCCGAATTTTTAAGAGAGCCTTGAATTCTTGTGCTGCATGTATTATACTGTTTCTGAGGTCTTCTATTGTGGGTACAGGATTTTGATCAGATACTAAAGTTTTCATGACAACCCACACAATTTTTTTTTTTAAGTTTTATTACTTGTTTAATGTATGAAGGACGTTAATTTTATAAAACCTTAAATAAATAAATCGAAATAAATCGGAACAAGGTTAGAATCGATAAAAGGTATTCTGGGCGCGCGTATGGGTTGGTGTCGCCGATCCGAACAATTACCTTTTTTTTTTTTTTAAATCCTATATTTTTTGGTTTGTTACATTTAATAATTTAATATTTTACAATAAAATAATTATAAGACAGGTTCAATAAATGAAAAATTAAACTCGACGACAAATCAAATCACATCACTTTTACACTTAGCCATAATTCTTGCCCCCTAGTTAACCTTAACAATTCTTTTTTTTTTCGTTTATCAATGTATTCAAATTTATAACTGTACAAAATACATACATCAAGTAAATCTCTTGACAACGATTTGAGTTGTGATGTATTGACGACATCAGTAGCACTTCATTAAAACTTCTATACAAGAAGGTCTCTAGGCGATCTTCTTTTCAGACGTCTCGGCGGGTTATCGGAAATGGAGTGGGAAGCAAGTTGAGAGATTAGTGGATTAGAGTGGTTATGGAGCTTACTGTGAAAGGATAGGTATATGGTTTGGGCTCACTGAGCAATATATGGAACATTCAGATCTTTATGGATAAGTTTATTTGTGTCAAAGTAAGTGGCAGTGAGGATTTTTCAAAGGATTTTGGATTGTAAAGATTCGATAAGAGATGAATTTGATGGTTCATTTTGTGGACATTTCAATTAAGGATTGATATTTTTTAAATTATAAAACGAAACCGAAACTGTGATATAACAAATAAAATGGTAGGCTAAGTACGTTAAGTTCTTTATTTAGTATTTTAAATGTTATCGAATTTATTTTTTGTTAATATCAAGATCATTCTTCAATAATTTTGATAACTGATAACAAAAAAAAATCCTATTTCTAAAATAAACTGTAAAGATGTAAAATAAAAATGATAACCAATAAATGTTTTCATTTCAATCAACCTATTATTTAACTGGAGAACTATAAATTAAAGAAACTGCGCTTTCTGCGGCGCTTTTGACCGAGTACTCGCCGACTAGTCGTCACTTTAGGTTGACCGCTCGCTGACTCGTCGCGGACTACAAAAGTAGCCGATTTTATCGATCTGATCGGCCCATCTCTAGTCTGGACCTTGTTGAATCTTGTTGAGTGGCGGCACTCAGCTAACAGAGGTAATCCAATTAGTTCCACTCAGTAAGGAGTAGTATGGTAGTATGTTAGGATGGTATAGTACGCTAGTATGTTAGTATGTTAGTATGTAACGTCATCAGAGTTCCATTTGGCTTATTTATTTACTCATTAAGATATTATATTTTACACACTATCGTAGTTTACCTCGACCATTCTTGAAACAATTTGGATATACAAGTCCTTAAATAGCATGTTTATAGAAAAAATTGATTTTTATACAATAAGCGTATTTGAATAACAATGTATGCGATCATTAACATTGGTTTTATCCACAATCATTAAAGCTCAATAAACATACTCATTCATCACAATAATCATAACAAAATGTTTAAGTATTTTAGTAATAATGAAATTCCTTTAATTACTGTTTTAATTTTTCGTTACAAATAAAAGTATCCAAGCTTTTTCATATTTTATGAAATTAATTTTGAACTCTATGTTTCTATAATATTCTCCGCGTTCCCACACGTCCTGAAAAGTAACTTTTTTTGTTACCAATACTCCAGACTGGTAAAAAATAAGTGTGCTTTCATATCTGTGATTCCTAACAGTCGAAAACATTCTGTAACTATTCGTGACGGAAGAAAAATGAGGAAAAAACTGGGAGAGATGTTCACAATGTGTCAGGCCGTTTCCTGTAATCACGCGTGACCCAGATAGCTCCTCCCGTTTTCGCCGAACAGTGTTCCTGGCATTGGAGTTCACCATTCGATCAGTATTTGCCCTATTGTCAATATTGAACCATTAGTGTAAAATAAAAAAAAAAAATATGAAAAATACTTTAAAGACATTTCGATGGACTGAACAGACTGTTACTTGAAGAAAGGAATATAAACCAAATCTGAGGAGTACGATGGCACCGATGTAAGAAAGAAGTTTGGTAGCTGGAAGAGAGGCGGGGAAGAGTGGCGGTTTTTAAGATGATTTAGAAGCAGAGGTTGAGAAGAAGCGATCTCCTGAGGATAAAGGATTGGTTCCATGATGAAGGAGTTCTTCCTTCCAGTTAGCTCTCTTATCTACAACGTTTACACAGTCATTTGGAAACTCGGCTCTGTCTTGTAATTGCCCTCCATTCAAACTATTTTATCTTGGTCAATATTTGATAAGGTTAAGGCAATAGTTAAAATTATAATAAAAATAATATTGACTCGCTTTTCTCAGAGCATTCAAAACTACCATTTAGACACAAAACAAATAGCGTAAAACGGACTGACTAAGCACCTGTGAGTTAACTTTGCCTTAAGTTCACTAAAAAGTTTTAGTCAAAGTGTTTTGTTGCCTAAATGATGGATATTAAATTTAATATCCTAACGCAAGGAACTAATAAATATAAGATATTCCTCATTTAGACAAGAAAACGTTTTTTTTTCGACTGAAACTTTTTAGTAAACTTGGTGCCAATTTAATTCACTGTTGCAAAGTCAGGCAAATCAGTTTTACGATACTAATAATTACTTAACTGAAACCTATTTAAACTTACACATCAACGATATACTAAAAAGACACATATTAACAAGCTCCTAATTATTCAGGCAAAAACATTGAGGACTGTCACGAAATCACCCTCGTAGTGCACGAGGGTGCAACGTAACTACATACTGACCTTCGCGTACCAACTGTCAATGATCTCTACAAACTATTTCACGAATGATGACATGGACATCTCAAAATAATCATAAACGACATGGCTACAACTCATATTCCAGGCAACACCCAGAAAAGGATGAAAAGTAGTTGAATAAGGGATCTCTTGAGCTAAGTTAGACAAAACAAATCAAGCTAGGAGAAGCTGTCACAGGGTTTTCTTCCCTCAAGTATTTCAGGTCAAGTCATTCGGGTTTTACCACATTCACTGATTGTCAAAAATCTCTTTGAGTGAAAGATGTCAATAAAGATTCAATGAAAAAAAAACAATGATAGGAAAATAATACCTTTATAAAAAAAAAATTAACAAAAAAACTGGCCCCCTTGAGACTTTGAGATTGATTTATAGGGCATGCTGAAATTTAGCTTAGCTAAATTTTTTTGTTCTAACAAATAAACATCAATGCAGTTTATAGGCTAAATAGTTATTTGACAAGAAACTTCAATTAAGCAAAATATTCAATAAAAAAATTTTTTAAAAATATTTCTGAAATTACTATTTGTTTCCCTAAACTAGTCAGTGATTAATTCTTAAGTTATGAAAAAAATAAAAAAATGTAAAATCATGCACTGTTTACAGAATTTGGGAATGTTAGCATCAAAAGGTAAAGGAAGCTTTTAGCCGAGAAATTAAAAAATAAAAACAAAACATTGGGTGGAATTTTTTCCTGTTAGTATATATAAGTAAGGCTCTGGGCAGATCTCTTGTGGGAAGTGGGCAGAAAATTTAAATTTAAATTATTAATTACAGCCGCGGACCGGAGCACATCTTGGAGGAGTGTCCTCAGTACAGGAGAGATATGGATAAATGTGGTGTACCTCGTCAGCTCTGTATGTTCTTGGGGTGATAGTGAACCGTACATTTCTAGTACTATAGAATTTATAAAGAAAATAAAGTTATATAATTGTATTTAATGTTCGTTACTTTATTCATTACTTTTTTTTTTTTTTCATAAATCTTATTTATGGTTGACATTAATATAATTTTATTAGAAACTAGCTGAAAGTACCCTGCTCCGCTACGGTTTAATATCATTAGGATGAAGAACAACTTAAATTTGTAAAAGTTAATGTTAACGTTGATAATTATTATTACTTAAATAAACCTAAAGAATTCCATTCTTAGAATAATTTCAATAAGTAAATTTGACAATTCGCAAAAGTTAATTTTATATTATTTTGATAGCCCTCCAGTGAAGCTTCGAGGCAGCACAACCATCTTACCCAGCTCTGATACCAGACCATCAGCTTTTCTTAATAAGTAAATAAGGCTAAACTAAAGTAAATAAGGTTTTTCGCCTTCTCGCTCCATCAACATATAGGCGTGAAAATCAGCAGCAGACGCAGTTTTCTGAAGTGGTGTATTGGTGTTTGAGTCACGCTGAGGGATGTTAATACTGTACCCATCTTCTGCATGGTAGAACATGAGACGATACTGAAGAGAATCATTAACTTGAATGAACTCACTGATTCTTATCATTTTTTCTCCCTACATCGAACTGCCCTTACATGTCATCACCAGAGAACATAAGTATTTTAACCTCCTCTTTAAAATAAGTCTTTTAATAGCTTCTCGTCACGAAACAACTCAAACTTGTAAGGGTCCACCTCTGCAGCCATCACAGTTCACAGAAAGTACCAATATTATAAGGTTTCGACATCGATCGTATTTTTGTTTGTTTACAACTATAAGGAACTTAAGTTGTGGTCCAAGTGTGCGGCTTAAACACCTAACCTATTTTTTAAACTTAGCTTATCTCCAAATACCATATGATAATTAATCTATTATTATTCACCTAATAAAAATTTTAATAGCATTTTTCGCAAATTAGCCGCAATCCAGGCCGATTTTTTAAAATTCCTTTCTTAGCGAGCACCTACGGCCCTAGAGGAAGCTATATATCGAATTTCATTCCAATCCGTTCGGTGGTTTCTGAGATTTCGTGTTAAATGAGTGAGTGGTATTTGACAAATATATAGTAGATTTATTATTGTTATTGTCATTGTTGCAATGCAGGTGGTATAGTAAAGTTCGGGTATATGGGCAAATAATAACCATAGCAGTTTTTTGCCCTTAAAAACAAACAACAGCCGCGGACCGAATCCGAGGGTGGCAAATTTTCCAGAGGCATACCATAAAGTGGCTACCCTCGATAAGGGGCATTTTAGAATTTTAATAAGCGATTGAGCGTTAATGATAATCACATTCTTGTGTAACCGTTATTTGTTTTGCTTTTTCAATAAATATAAGTTCGTTTGTATATGTTATTAAAAGCAATGTCTAAAGGTACTGTAATTTATATAGATTTTCTTAAAATCTGCAATTAATGTAGCCAGCAAGAGTACCATTCATTAAGTATTCGCTCGGTGTTTCTCATTCATATCAAAAAGCCACCCTAAAGACTTGAAACATTTCTAGTTCGTTGAAGAGAATCGGAAGAGAGAACCCAGCTAATGGTTTCCTGATCAGTGGCAGCAGATGAACTTTACATTGTTAATATTAAGTCATTTATTTACCAGAACGTTATTGAATTAAAGATGACAGGAAGGTAATACTAAAAGATAAAGATAGAAGGAATACAGATGACACGATAACCTAATCCTATCTAGAACATCCGGTCAGGTCCAAGGCGTGGCGAAGCGAGTTAACGGGTAAGGCCATTTAGGGTTCATGATAGTAAATGCAATATGCATCCACTAACTGGCAAAGTGGCAAAGTGGTGGCGTCCTGGTGAGTCCTAGTGGCGTCACGTAGCCTGGTCATCAGCATCTTATCAGGTCTCCCTTAATATCACAACTTTACGTAGAGTTCAGAAACTAAAGTGAATACAGTAAAATCTCCCATATCCGGTGCGTTAAAGAGGAATATACTTACAGCATATGTTTAAAATTGATTTTAAACAAAACTATAATACTTATATTTAATTAATGTTTATGAGTTGTGTCATTTGTATATTTAGGAGTTATATATTACATTTAACTGTTCGCTTTCTGATACATACTACTATAATCCAATACTTAATTAAATACATATAAGCGCACTGCTATGTGGTTCAACAGCTTGTAGCCCAGTCAGTAATCACATTGTAGAGTCCATGAAATATGCGATAATTTTTGACTTCATAGCTTTTTTAGGAGTAGTTCGAAGGTAAACATACTGAAAGTACCCGCCCCTGGGGGGTGAGCTTACGGTGGGTGGGAGGGGAGAAGTTCCCATTTTTGGGTTTTTGGATTATATCTTGAAAACGGTGAGTTCTAGATAAATATGCTACAGATCCAAATAGAAGGTTTTTAAATTTCCGATAAAATTGTATCTATACATATTTGTCGAAATATTAATGGTTTTCGAGATATACGTTATTAAATTGCTTCAAGTGCCAATAAAGGAAATTTAATGATCTATAAACATGATTCTGACAATTGTTATGTGAAACGATCGCGAAAGGCACAAGAAGCAGATGTCTGTCAAAAAGTGAGGTAAAAAATTTATTTTTTTTGAAAATTACCAATAACGTTCGTATATCTCGAAAACCGTTCGAAAAATATTTATAGGAACTATTTTATAGAAAATTTAATTAGCTTTAATTTTGATCTGTAGCATATTTTCCCAGAGTCCACTGTTTTCGACATAAAATAGAAAAACCGAAAAATGAGACCTTCTCCCCCCCCCCCCCCTACCGTTAGTTAGCTCACCCCCCAGGGGCAGGGACTTAAGTATGTTTACCTTCTAACTACTACTAACGAAGCTATGAAGTCAAGAATAATCTCATAATTCATGCACTCAACACCCCTCATTTCAGCACTCATTGACTGGACAATTCGGAAGATATTTATTTGTATAGAAAAAAATATTATTTTATAGAGATGATAAATTTCGAAAAATCCTCAATGCTCCTTACTTTGTCACCAATAAACTTATCCATAAAGATCATAATATTCCAAATGTTGCTGAGTTAGCCCAAACCAGATACCTATCCTTTCATAGTAAGTTCCATAACCACTTAAATCCACTAGTTTCTCAACTTGCTTCCCACTCCATTCCTGATAATCCTCCGAGACATCTGAAAAGAAGATGGCCTAGAGATCTTCTAGTGAAGAAGATAAGAAGTGTAGGCACTTTTTATTAAAGTGCCACTGATGTGTAGTTATTTTCAAGTTTTAACATGTTATTGTAATAGTTATCAACACGTTTACTTGATGTATATATTTTTACATCAAAAGAAAAAGGGATATTTATGTTTAGAATAGTGTGGGATATTTATATATAGAAAGGGAGAAAATGGATATTTATGAAAAATGTATCCCTTTCCTCAAAGAGAAATTCCGCGAGACATTCGGAAATAGAGATTTCTCCGTGAAAGGATTATGGTTTGGGTCTCGCGGAGTCATCCCGGAAAAAACAAGGAGCTTTTTGGAGGACCTTGGCGTGGAGGTGAGGGATATAGCGATAATGGCCGAAAATATAATATTGGACTCCTGGGAATTATTCACCACCACATACATGGTGCATAGGATGGCCCATTGCAATGTACAGTTAATTAATGTGCATTTATGTATATGAATGTGTGGTAGATATGTGAATATTAGGGGGGGGATAACATAAAATGAAAGAATAAAGTGAAAGAGGAAAAGAAGCGAAAAAGGAAAAAAAGGGAGAAAAAGGAAAAGAAAAGAAAAAAAAAAATGTTATTTTTGTCTAGTATTAGGTAATATTAAGTAGTATATTATATAATTATAACAAAATTATAAATTACAGTGTTGTCTTTAATTGGATAGATGAGTATGCTGTGTTTATAGCAACCCAATAAAGTTGGGCAGCACTATGTTTATTGTTAATTGTTTCAATAAAGCATATATATCTCTGTAAATTTCAATAAATTGATATAAAATAAAATTTAAAAAACGATAAAAAAAAAGATTGATTTATAAGGCAGGCTTAAATTTAGCTTAGCTATTTTTTATCATTGTTCTAACAAATGAATCGTCAACAAAAATAAATGAACATCAACACAGTCTAGAACCTTAATAGTTATTTGAGAAGAAACTTATAAGCAACGACTTTATTTCTGAACATTATTATACCTGAATTCACTATTTCTATCCCTAATTACTAGATTAGTGATTTATTCTCGTCATAAAAAAAAAAAAAATGGAAAAGCATGAAATTTAATAAATAATGATGAAGAGTATTCAATAGTCAACAAGCACAAGCACGGCCACCTAGATAATTAACAAGGATATTAAAAGTAAGCTAATCAAGTAGCTCTATTGTAAAAAAAATGAGTGAAAACTAGAGCTTATTAACCCCGGGATCCTAAGATATAGCCTACACTGGAACCTTCTCCTGTCTTCAGCCTCTTAATTCTTTAGCGTGAAAGTGACTTGAGATAAAAACTCTGCTGAATCCTTTCAATGAAGAAAGAAAAACGTGAAGCGAGAAAGGCCAAAAAGGGAAAACTGAGAGAAATAACAAAGAAGTTGGGGACATAGCCTGGGAGAGCCTCCAGGTCCGAGCATCTCCGAGCAGCTCCTGGTCCATGGAGGACACGGTTCGCTGAAGAGCGGGGGTGGTCAGCTCAGTGTCCTCATGGAATTCATTAAATCCCTTATAGTCCAGGCAATTGTAGAATATTGTAGAGTGCATCAAATATGCGATTATTTTTTACCTCAGGGTTTCATTGGGAGTAGTTAGAAGGTAAACATACTAAATGTCCCCGCCCTGGCGCACAGTGGAACGAACGTTAGGGCGGAATGGACATTCGTTAATATCTCCGCTTCTGCTTCTCCTAGAATAATGCTATTGGTACCGTTTTAAAGCTTTTTGAATTGACTATTAAATGATATGCTAATCATGATCAGATCGTAAGAGGAAACATGTAAGAATTCCTGATTTGATATTTCGATGTTGGATAATTTATCATCATTTACTTACCATTTATTGTACCTATATACTACGAGAATATATGCAATAAAATATTCTATGGAATGATAAATACATATGTATTAAATAAAATTACAAAATAAAACGTAACAAACTAAAATATTTAATTATTAAAAAAAAATAATATAACAATTGATAATTACTTTTGTCAGTTAATATCCTAGGACTAATTGATACATCAAAATTATAATATATGTAGGTGCCTATATACAATTGTTTATTTAAATAACGATCAGAATTAAACTCATAACAACATAATTTTAATTAAGATTCTTTTTTCTATATTCTAAGTAACAATAAGTGATTGTGCTTCTGGTAATAAATCACGTTTAATGTTTATTATTCTCGGTCTAAGAGTCGAAATTAAGGGATACGAATTTATTAATAAATTA
Source organism: Euschistus heros (assembly GCA_003667255.2). Taxonomy (NCBI): domain Eukaryota; kingdom Metazoa; phylum Arthropoda; class Insecta; order Hemiptera; family Pentatomidae; genus Euschistus; species Euschistus heros. Next base: position 101,066 of record RCWM02000787.1, on the reverse strand, counting down.
TTTAAAACATCTCGATTGTTTGATTGCCTCGATGATTTTCTGGCATGAAACAGTCTGAAATTTCGGAATAACTTGTGATTCGCTTCTTGAGCATCTTCTGACAATTGTCCTATAGGTATTATAGCATTTTTGGCTATCAGTGTTCCGTGCACGAGCAGTTTGTGCACGGTGACTGGCATATAATACCAGCCATACAGAGATACATATAACCGTGCTGTCTCTTTCGTGTAGGCTTCAAAGTTATCAAGTTTTATAATTGACCCAGAAGAAATAGCTTGTAATATTATTGCAAAGCGTCTAATTAGATTTTCGTCAACCCCTGTTATAGCTGATGAAGTTTCTGGGGAGGCAAAAAATTTCCTTGCAGTATTTTCATCATTGCTTGTACCAAAAACCTTGTCTTACGTAGTCTACACAAAGTCCTAACTGAATTTTAAAATCGTGTTGAACTTGATTTTTTTTCCTTGCAAGTAACTCCTTTTGCTCTGTTGTTTTTGCACTCCAGGACTTGAAATCTAATCGGTAAGAGATGTGAATTAAGCACTCAAAACACCTGATCAAACAATGCAAAGGGGACAAGCCAAATGAGTAATACTCATCATTAACTATTTCCTTGTTTGTAATAATTTTTAAATTGTTCATTTCTTTAGGTGTTGCATTGCACAAAAAACACCTCATAGCTGAAGAAGTTTCAGTTAAAATATTACATATTTTGCCATCAACCATAGTTAATAACATTCTATAATTGATAGAGATTTTGTCATTTATATAGGGAAGTAAATTATCAATTTGTTTCTGAATGTCTCCAACTAAAGACGTTACAGTTTCATCTGTTTCTTTCGTATAATTAAATGAGATAGGCCTACAAAATCTGGTCGATGACGGACATTCATTTTGCCAGACTATTTGACAATTCTCTGAATTTATCAAATTAATCGGTACTAAACAGGCAATCAAAATGACCGAATCTTCGCTGAAACTTTCAGATGAAGAATAACGTTGTTTGTATTGTGATTGGTTACCCGCCCCATCACATCCCCATTAATGTTTAACGTTAAACTACGAAAGTTATCATTCCCTATTTCACCACCCACGACTTGTAAAATCCGAGAAGAAGTATGGTCAAGTAAATTTTGCAATACGATATTTGCTCCAGTGTCACTAACCGATATGGATTCTTCTGGGGGATAACAATCTTTTTTTAATTTTTGGATCTGATAGTAGCTGGGGTAAAGTGATGTATATCCTAATGCTTTTGCATTATTTCTGACGGCATTGTACTGAAACTTAGTAAAATCAGCGGCTGTATATAATGCTAATGCCTTTTCGTTCTCTTGGTCCTTTGGATTTAAAAGGTTTTCACAAAATTTTTTGACACTTAGTACATGTTCTGGATGCTCCCTAATAAAATTAACAATGTAATCTACGTCATCAGATTTGAACCTTTTTTTCATGACAAAAGCGAACATATCCTCTGAACATTTTCTAAAACTTTCCGTTTTTCTCCGTATTTGTCTATCAGATAATTGCTCGAATGATTGAGAACAAGATGGTATACTTGCGCTTGTTGATGATGATGATGAAGGTAGGTTCTGGATAACATCTTCAGGAACAATGAAATCCAAATTCAACCAGTTTTCATGCTTCTCCAAAAAACTATTGATCTTCCTATGGGACGAAATCCAGCGAGAGTTCAAACTACTACTGAATTTTCTTAATTTTTCCCGTAAGCAGAACTTTGCGGTATTTGAAATTTGTTCCAGTCCAAACGAATTAATCCATGTTTCCAATGCCAGGTCATAATCTTTAAAACTTATATGATTAAATTGGAAAAATTGAAAAACTTGAAAATTTGTTTTAGGAACCATTGCACCTATGTCGTTAAAATAATACACACAAACTGAGCATTTTATATGAGGACAAATGAATGTAAACAGACAAACAAAAGACAAAAGTAGGTAAACAAAAGAAAAACTTGCGAAAAGTAGCGCCAATATCAACAGAAATCATTTAAAATTAATTCTCAAGACCTAGAAAAGAAAAGAAAAAAAATCATTTTCTCGGAAAAGAGCACCTAAGAGCAAAATCCAACTAATGGAAAAAAAACTTCAAGCATTCTAGTTATTTACTGTGAAGGTAGTTTTTTGGGCGATTTTAGGCGATTTTCGCAATTTACATTTGAGTTTTTTCTCCTAATTTTCATCGAAAAATCCCAGACGTTTGAAAATAATCCCGAGTTTTATTTGCCTAAAATATCTTATTATGGATAAGTTGTTTTCCAGTAGTTGCACGGTTAATTTAAAGCATTACCTCAAACAATGGATTTTTTTTTAAAAATATGAGTTTAAAAAAAAATATATATTTCAATGCAGAATTTTTCCTATAAGATTTGATTTTAACATTAATTTATCTATGGATTTTGTTGAAAAGAAGTATAAAGTATAATTTAAGATCCAAATAAAAGACAAATTTAGTTATTAGAGAATTGGTCCAATGTCCAACAAATTCGTTGATTCGTTCCACTGTGTGGCGGGTGAGATAACGGTGGGAAGAGGGTAGAAGTTCCATTTTTTGGTTTTTCAATTATATCTCGAAAACTGTTCACTCTAGAAAAATATGTTTCAAATGAAAATTAAAGCTAATTAAATTTTATATAAAATCGATCCTATATATTCTGTCGAACTTCCAACGGGTTTTGAGATGTGCGTTATTAAAAATCGATAATTAAAGAAATAATTTTTACCTCACTTTTTGTCCAACATTTGTTGTAAGTGCCTTCCACGATCGTTTTTTAGAAACAATATCAGAATTAAAGTTGTAGAACATTAAATTTACTTTAATTTTATATATAGATACATTTCTGGAACTTGATGCAAATTTTTTAGCAATTTCGAAAATTATAAGAGCCATGTTCATACAGTTTATTACAATTATTATAATTATTTTAAATAATTCTATTAATGATATTCCACTAATCCCTGTTGAACAGATCCGCTACCTAGGACTCCACTTGGACAAACGTCCAACTTGCAATCCACGTACAAGACTAAAACGACAAGAAACTGCCCATCGTTATAGACTACTTCAACATTAACTAGACAAACGTTCAAAGCTCCCAATTAATTACAAAAGACTCATTTACATGACCTATTTGGACGTACGTAGTTGAGCTTTGGGGCTCTACTAAACCATCAAATTCATCTCGTATCCAATCCTAACCATCCTAAATTCTTCGAAAAATCCTCAATGCTCCTTACTATGTGACCAATAAACTTATCCATGAAGATCTTAATGTTCCATATGTTGCTGATTTAGCCCAAACCAGATACCTATCCTTCCATAATAAGCTCCATAACCACTCCAATCCACTAGTCTCCCAACTTGCTTCCTCCTCTATCCCTGATAATCCTCCGAGGCGTCTGAAAAGAAGATGGCCTAGAGACCTTTTAGTGTAGATTTTATTGAAGTGCTGCTACTAGTGAGTAGTTCTTCACCAGTTATTTACATGCCATTGTTTTCACTGTCAACACATTTACTTGTTGTATATTATTTTGTACAGTTGTAAATATCATCAATAAATGAAGAAAAAAAAATTCTAATAGAATTTAAAAAAAAAAAAATAAATAAATAAATATTAAGGAGTGAGAGGGTAGATCACGAAAAAAGGCCCGAACTTTTTAAAATGACTATGTAGTCACGATAAGTAAAAAAAAATAAGAATATACGGATAATTTACACTTGCTCGGCCAACTTATATCGTACTTTTCTTTTGAACTAAGTAAGAACTAAGACATTGAGGTGCTTACCTTTAAGTTGTTATATCTGGGCGATGTATCATCTGCTAAATATTTTGAGGCTTTAACTCTGCTAGCACTCATCCATCCTGCAACAACAAAGATAACCTCATAGAATAAATAATATATATTTATATTAATAAGTAGTAGATTATTACAATAACAATAAATAATGCAGTAGTCTCTCGATAGTTTGAGTTCTAATAAAAAAAAAAAATTGGCTTTTGGATAACTGCCAACATTAAATAATATTTGGTGGTCTGCTTTGATACTTTTTGCTCTAAAGTTTTTTTTTACATTCAACGCTTTAGCTCTGATGGGGAATTTCACAACAGTTCCAGAAATTTTACAGGAAATACTTTTTTCTTTTTCTCTAACATCTGTAGCTAGGATTTACCGCTTAGGAACTTTGTTGCTTCCAATGCGAAGTCAGGTTTGCCAGAATTGTCAATAAATAACGGGACCTATTTTTAACAGGCTCTGTACCTCTGCTGATGTTCCTCGGATAACGACAGCAATCTCGTCAGACATTTAATGGAAAACCTTTTTTGTTATATAACTTTTGTCGCTAAGAGCTACTGTTCAGGAGCTAAATTGTTTAAATGAAATAATTGGTTTAAATAGAAAAAAAAATCAAGTTTTGCATTTTTAAAGTTTAGGGGCTGCTTTTGACACTGTCTAGTTATTTTGGCATTGGTGAAATCAAAAATTTGACGGCATTTTTCTTATCAGACATTTAATCTACTATATATTTGTCAAATAGCACTCACTCATTTAACACGAAATCTCAGAAACCACCGAATGGATTGGAATGAAATTTCGTACGTGGCTTTCTCTAGGGCCGTAGGTGCTCGCTGAGAAAGGAATTTAAAAAATCGGCCTGGATCGCTACTAAATCTCGAAAAATCCGATTACAATTTTTATTGGGTAAAAAAAATAGATTAATTGCCATATGGTATTTGGATATAAGCAAAGTTAAAAAATAGGTTAGATGTTTAAGCCGCAACTTTGACCACAAATTAAGTTCCTTATAGTTGTAAACAAACAAAAATACGATTGATGTCGAAACCTTATAAGATGGTACTTTCTGTGAACTCATGGTGGCTGCAGAGGTGTACCCTTACAAGTTTGAGTTGTTTCGTGACGAAGAGCTATTAAAAGACTTATGTTAAAGAGAAGGTTAAAAGACTTATGTTCCCTAGTTATGGCATGTAAGCCCAGTTCGATGTACATATTCTTTACGAGCAACCCACCAACATTGCTTCACCAGTAGCTTCGTCCCCAACTACTCTTCCTTCAGTTTTCCGGTCACAGAAACTGCTTTTCTCAACCAGGGCCAAGTTGTACAATGTAAGGTACCATTTTACAAATTGTACCTAAGATTTCTGAACTCCTTGAACCTAGAATATATAGAATAAATAGAAACAGAAAGACTAAACATTCTTCAAAAAAGTTGAGAAGTTGAGACTATATTCACTTAAAGTATGCCATAAGAAAAGCTGATGGTCTGGTATTAGAGCTGGGTAAGATGGTAGTACTGCCTCGAACTTCACTGAAGGGCCATCAAAATAATATAAAATTAACTTTTGCAAATTGTCAAATTTACTTATTGAAATTATTCTAAGAATGGAATTCGAAACGTTAAGCTTAACTTTTACTAATTTAAGTTGTCCTTAATCCTAATGATATTAAACCGTAGCGGAGCAGGGTACTTTCAGCTAGTGTTGTATATTAATTGTTACTTAACATTTGTCGCTAGGCCAAACGTTTAGGAGCTACCTATATTGGATTGATTGAAAAAAATTAACGTTTTGTTATTTCGGCGTCGAAAATTTTCAACATGTTCCTTATAAGAAGCAGAAGACTGTGGATATAGATATTCATTATCTATTGTTTTTTTCCAGTCAGGGAGAAATTGAGTTTTTTTTTAAAACTATTTATTTATATTTAAAACTATATTTAATATAAACAACAATAACATGTCAATAACGTGTAAAGAACTACTTCAATAGTTCTACATTAGAAGTTCTTTCAGCCATCTTTTTCTCAGACGTTCGGAGGATTATCGGGAATTGAATGTGAGGCAAGTTGGGAGACTAATGGATGGATGTATGAAGTTTGCTATGAAAGAATAGGTATCTGTTTTTTTTCTCTCTCATTTACATTTTATTTTGTTTTAACAGTGCAACGTATCGATTTTTTTTATCTTATGGATACATATAATTATCCATTCTGTTAAAAAAAATAACATAAAAAGTTTTTCATTTATTTTACAAACCAACGTTATATTACACGGTAGATATATCAACAAAGACAAACAGATACACGCCATCACTAGATGACTAGATGACTAGATGACTATGGAGGGAATTGTAGAGAATTCTAGTGTTTTACTGTTAGCCATAGCGTGACACCATCCGGTCACAGCTCATGATGTTGATAGTGTTCTATTGTTTTCAGCAATATTCAGAAATTTCACAGATCTCTTTGTTTATAATGTAAGAATATTCTGAGACGATCCAACTTTTTTAAATTTTGATCAGCATTTTAGAAAAACATTAAAAGATGTTTTAGTATTCATATTTTACTATAAGATTCTAAAAAAAATCTATTCTATTATATAAAATGACAATCCATTTTTCGTTTGTGACCACTATCCGCAAAAACTACAGAACCAATCTGTACCAAATTTTAACCATATCATCTTAGTTCAAGGTTTAGCAATATAAAAATTTAAAGATTTTAAATTATAACGTCATAAATATGTGGTGCGCAGTGAAGTTTGATAATCGACCGATAGGTGGCGAGCACCATTAGGGAGAGGTTACAAAGGTACGGTGTTATATAGAGCTGGGATATATAAAATTTACTTATATAGCTGGGAATATATGATAAATATCATACAAGACTTTTTTCAAATCAATTGTTATTAAAAAAAGAAATACAATTTTAAATATCAATACAAGACTTTTTTTATAAACAACAGAAATTCAATTAATTGTTAAAATAATATAAATTAAAAGATATCACAAAAAAAAAAAAAATTCAATTAAAAAAAAAAAAAAATATCACAAAAAAAAAAAAGAAAAAAAAAAATCGTGTTCCTCCCTGACTGGGAAAAACAATAGTTATAGATACATATATTTATTTATAATCAACAGTTTTTCTTAAATTACATTTTAGAATTAAAAGGATCAAATTACTTGAATTAATAATTAAACCCACCTAAGAAAACATGATTATTCGAAATAAACCATTTACAGAAAATAGCGATTTCGAACGTGACTTTTTTTCATTCAAAACAACATAGCTCCTAAACGGTAGGTCTCAACGACAAATGTTACTTAACAAAAAATATTGTACATCAAATTTCTGATCAGGAAAATATATTAAATATTTTAATCCGAGCTACTCCAACATAGCTAGAGCGTCTAAAATAAAAAAACAAAACAATAAAATAAAAATAAAAATAAAAATAAATAAAAAAAAAAACACCTCATTTCAACGTTTGAAACAATATTTCATTAATCTAAAGACTAAACATGAAGAAAGGGCCCGTCGTTACAGACTACTTCAACATTTACTAGACAAACGTTCAAAGCTCACAATTAATTACAAAAGATTCATTCACAAAATGGTGATTAGACCGTTTTGGACGTACGGAGTTCAGCTTTGGGGCTCCACTAAACTACACAATTCATCTTGTCTCCAATCATTACAAACCAAAATCCTTTGAAAAATCCTCAATACTCCTTACTTTGTCAGCAAAAAACCTATCCATAAAGATCTTAATGTTCCATATGATTCTGATTTAGCCCAAACCAGATACTTATCCTTTCATAGTAAACTCCATAACCACACTAATCCACTAGTCTCTCAACTTGCTCACCACTCCACTCCTGACAATCCTCCAAAAGGCGCCGGAAAGAAGGTGGCCTCGAGACCTTCTAGTGTAGAGTTTTCATTGGAGTGCTAAGTGTGTAGTGCTTTTTAAGTTTTGACATGTTATTGATTTCATTATCAACACATTTACTTGTATCTATTTTGTATAATTGTAAATTTAAATAAATAGATTAATGAACAAACAAAAAAAAAAGAGTTTAAATATAATAAGTTTAGCAATACTACTACACAACTATGAACCTCATTAAAAAGTTTCACACTATTTTCTTGAACAAATGATGAAAAAGCAATAAGAAGAAAACTAAACTCGCTTGTTTTTCTTCAGCCCAATCAGAGTGGCCAATATTGCCCAAGGACGCTATTATCATAATCGATGTATCGAAACGACAGCTTCGGTTATCGGCAAGGACACAGCGGAAGTACCCCCTCCCCCTCCTGGTAGAGATAACAGCATTGACATACTTCCCCTTCAGTACACTAATAGCAACAAAACAAAATAATTTCATTTCTGGCAATCTTCAATCCAGGCCAATACGCTAAATGAAGGCTGGGGGATCTATTCTTCAATTATCGAATTGTCTTTAAGGTGTTTACTTCCAAGACTAAATCCATTATTTTGAATTAGTTATTTTTTATAATATCGGTATAATTCTAATAAATAATATAAGATACAATATATACTAAGACAAACCCATGAATGTATATACATAGGTCTATACTAGCTGTAGAAGGATTAATACAATTAGGATTGGTGAATTAATTGCCACTTCTATTGAGATTATTTTATTAGAATACTAGTTTCGAATGCTAAACATTCATCATCAGATTTTTAAAAATACAAACAAATAAAAACATACGCACTTGCTGCACATACTATATACATTAAATTTTTAAAAAACGTAAGACAAGAAATTAAACGTGTTAATTCTCATTAAAGGAGGCCAAATTGGAAGGAAATGATATCATGACCTAAATAGACTACGGTTTCCCAATGACTGGTAGACTTTTATGAAAAAATGGAAACCAAATTGAAAATGGGGCTAAAGGAAATAGTCGTGTTACCACTGTAGTTTTTAGTAGGAACAGAAGAATCGACTTCTTAGATGGAAAACATGATATATGTATATAATAGTTCAGTCAATAAACACATTGTAGAGTGTATAAAATATGCGATTATTTTTTACTTAATAGCTTCGTTAGGAGTGGTTAGAAGGTAAACATACTAAAAGTACCCACCGCTGGGGGTGATCTAACGGTGGGGGGAGGGGAGAAGGTCCCATTTTTGGGTTTTCGATTATATCTCGAAAACGTTGGACTCTAGGAAAATATATTTCAAATCAAAATTAAAGCTAATTAAATTTTCTTTAAAATTGTCAATATACACATTTGACGAACCTTAGACGGTTTTCGAGATATGCGTTATGAAATATCGATAAGTTTCGAAAAAAAATAATGTTAACCTCACTTTTTGTCGAACATTTTCTTCAAGTGCCAGAAACGTATATAAGAAATTTAGGTTAATTTAATGCTCTACAACTTTGAATCTGACAAACCATCGTGGAAGAAACTAGAAGATGTTTCACAAAAAGTGAGGTACAACTTATTTTTTTCCGAAAATTTTCGATTTTTAATAACCTATATCTCAAAACCCGTAGGAAGTCCAACAAAATATATAGGATCGATTTTATAGGACATTTAATTAGCTGTAATTATTATTTGAAGCATAATAATTTAGAGTCTATTGTTTTCGAGATATAATCGAAAAATCCAAAAATGGGACCATCTCCCCTCCCCCACCGTTAGCTGACCCCCCAGGGGCGGGGACTTTTAGTATGTTTACCTTCTAACTATTCCTAACAAAGGTATGAAGTCAAAAATAATCGAATATTTCATGCACTCTACAATGTGTTTATTGACTGGACTACAGGTGCTCACTATATCATCCCTCATCATTTCTGTTCTTTAATGTTATTTCACATTCACTGTTTGTAAACAAATGTGTATACTTGTGAATAAAATTATTATGTTAAACAATTTTTTTATATCAATAAATATCTTTATTGACTTATATGGGGGAGATTATTATACGATAAAACTAGGTAATTCGATATTTTAGAAAGGCACCTGTAGAGATGAACATATGTACTAGACGTAATGGGTTTTCTTGGCTGACAATAGATATTTCTCCTGGTTCAGTAATCAACAACTGTGTCCCATTCATTCCTTCAATCAAAGCTCAACCGACCCGTAATATCTTCATATCCCTAATCGATTCGTACTATCTCGATACTCCTAATCGATTATCGCAGCCGTGTCGACCTTCACCGAGACCCCTTTGTCCTCCGAGAGATCGTTACTCTTAACTTCTCGCCGCCAACTTCTTTTCTTTTATCCTTTCCCTCCTGCCCCTGCCTTTATGGTCTGTGATTGCTAGAGGAACGTCATGAGTCATCGGCCACAATTCTTTCAGTCCCGCCTCCAAGGAGGTTCTAATTCCTTCTCGTCCTTTTTAAAGCAACCAGGCCGTAACGTATTATTTATCTTTGTATTGTTAGTAACTCTTGGTCTCTTTAACTGTGAATAGAAAAAAAAAAGAAGTGCGCTCTAGCCCCTGAGGCCTGCTACACTCTCAGAGATCCATTATGTTCGATAGCGGCGTGGTCAGGCATCGACAGAATCTACGAATACGATCGCACTTTCAACAAATTAATTGTTGCAAATCACAGTGGAGGTTGAGAACTTAGCAAAATATATTCGATACAGAGAGCGCTTTCTTTCAATCTTTATTAATTAAAAAGATATAAAAACTAACATTTATAAATATAATGATAAAAGTATAGTTGACTGGATGATGAATGGAGAAGAAGATAGTCGGGGATGCAGTCAAAGTAACACCACGTAAAGAAGGATTTCTTTAATACTTGCCAACGTTTCGACCTGTGTAACAAATACCAGATGTGACAAAAAAATAATAACAGACCGATAAACAGAGGACAAATGGAATACAGAACTGCATAGATAAAAAACAATATACAGAAACCGCATAGAAAAGATCAGATACATAAATAACTAAGAATACAAAGCAGCAAGGTAAGAATAAGGACAAGACAAGAATGAAAAAGGAAAAAAAATAATAATAAAATAAATAATATATATATATATATATATATATATATATATATATATATATATAATAAATAAAATAATAAATAAAATAATATTAATGGTAATAGATAAAAGGATAATAAAAAGGGCAGAAGGAAATGAAATGTAAATAAAACAAAAACAAATAATAAAAAAATATAAAATCTTAATATATATAAATTACGTGTCGCCGCCTAGGGGCCGGCTAACACCTAAAATTACTGAACCGATTTTAATCAAATTTGCACACCGTGTGCAGTTTGATCCAACAAAAAAGATAGGATACCTTATATCTTAATTTATAGTTGCAATATTATTTGTATATTATCTGCAAGTCACAATTATCTGTTAGCTCTATACGATTCAACATATGGCGGTATAAGGTTATACTATTATATAAAAGGACAAGCAATGTTTCGTTTGTGTTCACTAACCGCCAAAAACTACTGAACCAATCTCTACCAAATTTTGACTACATCATCTTTATAGGATGGTTTAGCAATAGTAAAATCTAATGATTTTCAACTAATTCTTTATTGAAAAATGAATAATAATTGGATAACAGTGAAGTTCAAAAATGGCGGCAATTGCCATCTACATGAAAGGTTACATAGAGGTGAATAAAATTTACTTATTTTCAATTAAATTGTTATTAAAACAGCTATATGGAGTGGAATATACCAAATTTTAACTACATCATAATCATAGTTCTAGGTTTAGCAACAATACAATGTACAATTTAAATGTACAATGTTGAGTGTTAGAAACGGGTTTTGCCACACTATCACATACTTTTATGGTTAGAAATTAAAATCCAACCAGATCAAATCAATAAAATTATTTCTGTCGAATGAAAATTATTAAAAATCAAAATGCCGATCCTCAGCTGTTTAATATTGTGTGTAAAAATATGAATTTTGAAAAAATGAACATAAATAATAAAATAAATATATGGAAATATATGCAATTCTGTATTTCATTTGTCATCTGTTTATAGGTCTGTAATTTTTTTTGTCACATCTGGTATTTTGTTCATTATAGCCCTGCAAGGTCGAAACGATGGCACTTCTTTATACGTGGTGTTTCTGTGGCTGCATCCCTATCTTCTTCTCCATTTATATATATATATATAAACACATTGGGATGCGGTCATTAGCAGGAAAACCGATCTAAATCAAATAAAACTGCCCCCTCCCTTGAACCTGTCGGTTAAAGCATGAATTATAGTCAATGATAATCATATCATAGGTGAGATTGCCGTTATTGCATTTTTCCGATTTACTTTTTTTTGCAGGTTTCGTTTTAAAATGAAATTCCGCTACTAATTTACAAAACCCGAATACAAGAATTCATTTTCGATCAGGTTTTGACACACTTTTGTAATAAAAGCCCAAAAAATGATCACATATTTTGTATTTGATGTCATAGAAGGTGCTAAAATGCACATAGCGGAATTGAAATCTCACGTACGATATGCTTTCTATTTTTGTTTTCACTTACCTGTGATTCAGTTTTGCGTACGAAATAAATTTTATAATTAAAAAGCTTAAACCTAACCGTCTAAGCCCTTATGTTTTTTGTTGTTTTTTTTACGCTTAACTTTATGTTTTTATTGTTTATTTCCAAAGGAGGGTATATTTTTTGTACTCAACAGCCGAGAGAGGTAGAGCATGCTCGGTCAAATCCAGGTTAAAATTTTTGATTTTGTATTAGGAGAAACAGAGTCAAAAGTAGCTCACTCATTAGTGAGCTAGTGTTATTAAATATAAGAAGAGTTAAGCTACTAACTATTCCTACTCTCCTAATTTCGAACTATCGAACTACACGTAACGCCCCCAAAAACGATGGTAGACTTTTCAAACTTTGGGTCATTTAAACAAGAACAAATAATATAATATAACAACACAATTAAATCAAGATCATAAGGTACATACTGTATATTGATGCCAAATGTCTTATGAACGTAAATTTATGAAATTTGAAAATTAATAAAAAAAAAAAATGGTTAAAATGCTTGCATAAGAGGTATAAATAAGGAATTGTATAAACAAAATATATAAAGGTTTGAATGATTAACAGAGTATATGTAAATAATTACAGAATTTTCTATTCCAATCCGTGGCAGATATTCGATAAATCAAAGACATTTTTGAGGAAACCACGGTTTTTACTATAATATCCATTTTGTTTAAGTATTTTTCAAAGTTTGACCACATTTTCGGATTTAGCATTAAGAGCAGAGTACACGTAACCTAGAATTTTACAAACTTGGTATCTAAAGAACAGCTTGATCTTCACCTTATTTAGGGAAATTACAATGTCTTATATTACTTCTATGCTCACTGTTTTTTGAAAAACCATCCACAAAACTGCAAATTTAAAAAAAAAACTTGCAAAATTTAATCAGCTTTCGAATGATATGTTAAACGTAATGATTTTGTTTCTATTTCATGGAGAAATTACTTTTTTTGAAACCGGAAAAAATATGGTGTTTTCATTTGGCATTCAAATCAGGTAGTTGGGTAAATAAGACATTATGACTATCGCCTAATGGAAACCTGTATTTTAAACATAATAAACTCTTCATTGGAATAAAAAGCAAAGAAAAAATTTATTGTTTAATAGAAAATAAAGGAAAACTGTCAATAAAGCGACACCAGATCAGAGGATCTTATGTTATTACATTTATTTATTATTATTATTTAGGATTTATTTTATTAGATTTTCAATCTAAGATTTAAAACCGGATGACGATGAACATTGACCTCTATTTTGCCGATAGCTTCTGAATGCAGGTAATATTGAAGAATACTACTTTTTAAGGAGAATTTTATGGATAGATGAGTCTGTTTTTACAGGGGAAGGCATTTCTACCTTTCCATCAGGGGTATCTTTGGTTTATGTTGGTATTGCATTCAAATAATCTGCAGAAGGACCATGGTGATGGAAAATCATATTATGCCGAACAAAATATACAGATTTTATGGTAAAAAACGTGGTTTCCTCAAAAAAGTCTTTGATTTTTCGTATATCTGCAACGGATTGGAATAGAAAGTTGAGGTCTGCGGCATTTTTCTACATATTTGATCTAGTTTTATTCAATTTTTTTTTTTTATACAAAGAGGTACTCACCTTGTATATGTATATATCTATATAAGATTTTGATTAAAGAAAAAAAAAAAAAAAAATTACTGCTTATGCAGTAACGGAGTGTGTGTTTCTGGTTGGAGACCTGCCTGGGTTGGATAACATTTATTTCTAGGCTGAACCACGAGGTAGACCTATAACCTTCCCACTATACACTAGAATAGATAAGTTAAACTAAAGGATAGCCGGTATAAGGGCGCTAAGAAGCAAGAAACAAAAAAATTGCTAAATTTATTATAAACTAGTTACGAATATTTTTTTCATTAATATTAATATTCACGAGATACTTTCATTTTCATAAAAACAGTTGATAGAATCATGTGAGATAAAAAAAACTTGAGTGGTTAAACTATACCTATACCTTAAAAGAAAGTACTTACTTTGAAAATTTCTACTTTAAAAGGTAATAAGGTTGCAATGCGATACCTTGATTTTAATCCACCGGCTTAGGTTTCAAGATATAGCGGGCAGGTTCTAATCCAATATAATAAGATATGTATTCAGCATACAAAATATATAGTAGGCACTGGTATAATTAGCGTCAGTGAGGGCTAAGGATCGAATTACTTATAAGCCCAGGTAAAGTAAATCAATTGAATTGAAAAGTTATAAGCTTATGTAAGTGGACCATATAGTTAATTCTCTTTCAGGCAACTATCACTAGGTTGATATTACAGATAACATGGAGCACACTAATGCACATTAAGACTTTATTTTGTAACATAATAACCGTTAATAAAATGAAATCCCTGTTCATAAAATTAATTTGTTTGTTTTTTTATATGTATAATTGCAATTAGCGATGGTCTATTGCCAAAATTATTGATTCCTGATACTTATACCAAGAAGTCGAGTCTCGATGAAACTTAAGGCCCAATTCACACAGAACGGACGTGGCGCTTTTGTCTCTTCGGACATAAAAACAACATTAATAAAATTTGATAGTGGAGTTACATACATATATATATATATATATATATATATATATATATATATATATATATATATATATATATATATATATATTTATATATATATACCGACAATTTTTCGGGGGGTAGGGTGAAACATCACTGATTTTATTTATATACATTATTTTTTTAAATCATCACTCATTTAATTTTTTTTTTTTTTTTTTTTTTTTTTTTTTTTTGGGTGGGGAGGGTGAATCGGACATAAAAACAACTTTGATAAAATTTGATAGTGGAGTTACATACATATATATCAAAAATTTAATAGGGGTGAATCATCACATTTAATTTTTTTTTTTTTTTTGAGGGGCGAGGAAGTGGCGTGCCCCTTCTTGTACGCCACGAGTGGCGGCAAAGAGACGTGGCGCGGACTTTTGTCTCCTCCGCGCCACTTAGGCCCAATTCACACTGAACGGACGTGGCGGAGACGTGGCGCGGACTTGTGTGTGGAAGAGACAAAAGCGCCATGTCCGTTCTGTGTGAATTGGGCCTAACCTTGATTTAAAATTGAAATTTAAAAAAAATATATTCAATACCTTAATAAATAAAAAAAAAATAAAAAATTAAAGTCCCCCTTGAGCTTTTCGGCTGAAGAAGGAATAACATGGAACATGAATTAGGTGTTGTCTCCTTGACCGCCAATCCTCAATCATATGTTTTCTATTTCATTTCGGTTACCTGCGATTCCGTTCTCTGTAGGAGATAAATTTTATAATTAAATAGCTTAATATTGTTGACCGTCGGTGCCCTTCTGTTCTTAATTTTTTTTCCATTTACCAGCAAGATTTTACATTATTTAAATTAAATTTACATCTAATGATTATTCGAAATAAACTAACTTGTAAATACGGATTTCAAAAGTGAATTTTTTCATTCAAATTTTATATAACAGAAATATTCTCCATTAAATTTTTAATAAGAAAGCTGTGATAATCCGAGCATCGCCAACAGAGCAACAACGTGTCAAACAACACGCGTAACGCCCCTGGATTCCCTAAAAATGTATCGCTTTTGACCATTGGTATCAACGGATCCCCTTAACGTTTCGAGTCTAATAAAGGGAATTAATAGGTGACCAGGATTACGAAAAGGAATTACGATTTGCTTAACATTTTCCTAATGGAAGGGTACAAAACTGTAGTTCATAAATTTGTTTTAAAAGAAAATCCCCTAAGATAAGCGGTAATTTTGAAAATCTGTTGCCTGATACCACAAGGAAGTCTAGATTAGAAGAAAAACAAATATGCTGAAATCAAAATAGCAATTGTCAGTTAACGAATGAATAATTCTCACGTGTTTTTGAACCTCTAACATGCAAAATTTGTGAAAATTATCAATTATAAGTACATTTTGCAAGACTACTCCCAGCTCAGATATGATATACAATCAGACAACAGTTAGGACTAACAGAAATTTTGGCGGAGGATCTTAAAGACAGGGGAGATAAAATTAGAAACTTCTTTAATACGAAATTGTATTTTTTAAACTTGATGGCTACATTTTGAGGTAGAGGCGAAAAAAAAAATTCTGATTAACGACTACGATTTCTTAACAGCAACAGCAAAGCAGCCGGAGCAGACTGCATAATCCAATGATGCAGAAATAAATTTATGAATCGGACTTCATCTTTACTTCCGTAGTTTGTTTTTTTTTATACTATAGAGCTGCAAAGTTGACTCAGCATTTTCTTTCGTTTATTTTCCACGACGGATTCGATTTCCACGTTCTCGAGCCGATTCATCGTTCCGTTTCGATTCGATATATCATTCAAACAAAACATTTTAAACGATACTTCATAAATTGAAATATTTTAGAACAAATTACATATTATATTTATACTTGCGATGCTATCTTTGTGCTTATTAGCTATATTATGTTTCTTTGAGGGGGGAGATTGGTGATACATATATAAGAAAATATATTTCTCAAATAATTTTTAGTTGAACAAATAAAGCAAAAACACAAAAATGTAATCGATGATGTAAAATAACAAAACAACATTTGATATATGTTAAAAAATAAAGCCTATAAAGATTATGGAATGACTCGGATTGGACATCTGATCTGTGAGGCAGCAACTGTTAATTCAACAATAGATTTAAGTTATTTAATACGGATTATATCTATTAGTTATTCCAATCGAATTCCAGTATTCTTTAATATTTTAATAAAATTTGTAATATTATCAAAACCAATTTGAATTATTAAGAATGCATTGTTTTATAATAAAGGAAATAAATTGGATATGAAAGTCCCATTTGAATTTTTTTTCAAAACAGCAATATCCAGATTGGATGAACCAAAGTAAACACCTAGGACCCGATATATAACTAACTATTTTCTTCTGAAATCAAGAATCGCTACTGCAAGCCATAATTCAAATTATTAAAAATGACAAGGAAGCTATTTTAAAACGAAAATAAAAAATAAAATTTAAATAAACGAAGCCAGACAATAGATCCGTTTTTTGTATTTCTAGGTTTTTTTCAAAGCATTTTTGCTATCATTAAAAAATATTATTTTTTATTTCACTAAATTTCAATACTGCACTTTTAAGCTGCAATACACTGCCATAATATAAATGATTCCCACTATTTACAGAGTTCCGTGGAAGGCTTTAATAACATTTGCGATCCTTCAAGTTAAATAAAATCGTGAACCTTTGAAGAATTTATCTCAAGTAAGAATCTATAAAACGAATTATATTTTTTTTAACATTTTCTTAATTGTAAATCAACTTATATATTGTAAGATGTAGATAATTAACGCAATTGCTGTTTACTTATTTATTTCTATTATAAATATTAATTGTTTTAAATAGATTTATTTACTTTTAGGATCTCATATCGATAATTTTTTTTTAAAAGCAATTTATACTTAAATTGTGGTATCGATATTGAGGATCTATTTTTCGGCATGGCTACATCACTAATATCAAGTAAGATAATTGTAATAAATGCTATTACTGTTCACTATTTTATTTCTAGAATTATTATAGTTTTTTTCAAAAAATATATATTCTGATTTTCTTAAGCAAAAATATAGATTATTATTTCACAAAGTATTCTTAAATATGTATCAAGAATAGAAAAATTTTGGTTTCGACACATCATTACCTATATCTGGATGTATAACCGTTTGTTCTAAGAATACATTATATTCCTCAGCCTAAACCAAAGAAGGGATTGGAAGAACCTTCCAGGTGACACCTAACGGTAAGCGAAGAGGAATTATTGAAAGAGAAGACAGCAACTACAGGTCCAGGGTCCAGACCCACCTGCTGTTGCTGGCTGCTGCTGCTATCCCAAACTGAAGGCAGGGAGAGAATGCTATAAACTGCTAGAGCTACCAAACCGGAATCCGAACCTCACGTCTAACTGTACTGAGCCACTATAGGTCGTCAACTGTATGTCTGGATTTTTTGGAATCTTCTTCTCAATATAAGTTTTAAAGATACAAGGTGTATTAAATTTCAATATTATCTTCCCATCATTGAATTATACTTCGAAAATTATACTACATAATTCCTTTTTTAGGCGACGTTTCGTGGCCATGCCACATTAAATCTCCTTAGGTTATATAAAATATATAATATAGGTTTTAAGAATATTTTTTTTCTCGTTTGTTACTAATGGAAGAAGATGCGGAAACTACTAAATTAAACACGATAACACTCAGAACGAAATTGGTCTGTTTGATGTTATCTGAAGTCACTAATAGGGCGTATAAAAAAATTCCAGAGTTCAAAAGTCTGTAAATATGTTAATACTATTTATTATTTACCAATACTTAATAATCTCTTTAGAGCATTCTTAAAAAAAAAGCCTCAGTTCAGTTATTTATTTCAAAGAAGAAACATGACAGTGTCCTACGAAATCCTCGTAATTTTAAGACATTACTAGAAAAAAAATTTCACAGCCCCTGAAGCAACTCGTGAAATTATTAAATATAAAGGGGAAGGTGTCCTTGTAGAGCGCATTGCTCGGCGTTGGTTTGAAAAATTTAGAAGTGGAGATACGACGTTGGAAAGGAAGAAGGGCTCCGGGCGGCCATTAATGGATATTGATGAGGTTCTGAAGGAAGCTGTTGAGTCAAATCCGTCCACAAGTACTCGCGAACTTGCCAGGGAGTGTGGTGTGTCAAAAGATACTGTTAGTCGCCGTCTCCTTTCCATGGGGAAAATGAAAAAGACCTGTTCTTCCACACAATTCCTGTCGAACCAAAGAAACGTTTACAGAACTTTATGGGTTTGAACTCCTGCCTCATCCAGCATATAGTCCAGACCTCGCAACTTCGGATTACTACTTGTTTCAATCCATGGCCCATTTTCTTCAAGGGAAAAAAATTGATAATTTTGTGGAAGTTTAAAATAATGTCCAAGAGTTCTTAGACAGCCATCCCAAGGAATGGTATCAGCGTGTTATCGAGCAATTGGCCAGCAGATGGGTAATGACGGTAGATAACAATCGACTATACTTTGAGTATCAATTGTATTTTATATCAAAGGAATAATAATACAAATTTTTTTTTTTATACACCCCATTAAAACCAATAAAACAAAAAGTTTGGCTAGTAATAGATTTGGTGATAATTTTAAACATATAGATATTTCCTGGATTGAATTTGAATACATTTTCGGATTTAGCGTTAAATTTCCTATAAGAGCAGAGTACATGCATCCTTGAATTTTACAAACTTGGGACCTAAAGAACAGCTTGATCTTCACCTTATTTAGGGAAGTTACAAAGTTCTTATAATATTTCAAACATCACCGTTAAAAAAAAAAATAATAATAATATTCACAAAATTTCAAATCTCACTAAAACTTGCGAATTTAACCAGTTTTCATATGGAATGATGAAATGAATGACTCCCCGTATACATTTTATGCATAAATTTACTTTTCAATATAATAAATTCATTAGAATAAAAAGTCAAGAAAAAAATTATTATTTAATAGAAAATAAAGGAAAACTATCAATAAAGCGACACCAGATCAGAGGATCTTATGTTATTACATTTATTTATTATTATTATTTAGGATTATTTATTAGATTTTCAATGTAAGATTTAAAATCGGATGATGATGAACATAGACCTCAATTTTGCCGCTGGCTTCTTAATGTAGACTATTTTGAAGAATACTACTTTTTGAAGTGGATTTTATGAACAGATGAGTCTTTTTTTACAAGGGAAGACATTTCTACGTATCCATGTATATCGTTGGTTTATATTTGTATTGCTGTGGAATAACGTTGGAAAATCATAGTTTACCCAACAGATTGAACAGTGAGAATTACTAAGATTTGTTACAAAACATCCTACCACAACTTCATCACGATATTCCACCTGAAGTTCGGCAAAATATGATTTTTCAACACCATGGTGTTCCTCCACATTATTCGAAACCAGTATAAAAATGAATTAATGGGGTGAACCGAGACGTAGATGGGAGAATTGTGTCAGTATCGGCTTTGGGAACTGGAGTTTTGATGAGGCGTGTCGGAGGAGGTGTATGGTCAATGATGGGTGGTGTCGGTATCGAACTTTCAGGTTCGCTAAGCCTTTTTATTAATTTTTTTTTTTAAATCTCACAAAATATTTTATTAGTAATTAATTAAACAAAGGTTTTAATTTTATTTTATCTATATATATTCAGTTTAATCTGTTATATGAAAACAGCTGAAATTCTAACTAATTTAGCAAACATATCCATCTTATCGGACATCAATAAGGTGGCAGCCAAGTACTATATCTCTTCAGCTTTAGGAAGGATTGTAAGAGCGATTTAAGGGTGATAATCTTTGAGTTAGCGGATTTTAAGTTGGAATTAAGTTGCCGTCGAGTATATATAATAAGTAATATACGCTAAGTGTTATATGAATATTTTAGAACGGTAGAGTATGGTTATGAGAATGCCTCATCCATTCTTCTCTCCAGACCTCTCGCTAACCGACAATCATTATTTAGCCAACAGAACAGCTCGTTAAATAATACAATTTTTGTTGAAGGAAGTACGACAAAAAATGCGTTTTTTGAATTTTTAAATACATAAGACTCAAAATTCTTTTCCCAGGGTAAGTTGGCAGAAAAGTATTGAGAGTAAACAAGCGAGTATTTTGTATTAATAATAAATGTTTAAAATCATTTACAGTAGACGCCGCATAATGTGATCACGGTCAATGTTATCAACCGCTTTGTGTGATCATAATGGCTTGGAAAGGGCCCACACATAACCATTTATCCGTTTATTGTTATCAAAATTCCGTTTATTGTGATTATTCTCAAAATTTCGGAATTTCGGATTTTTTGTTTTTTTTGTCGGAAGCGAGATTGCAGGAGCTGGCATTATTCTTTCCAAAACATCTCTTTTTCTAAGAATGTACAATATAACATCCCCTTCTCTCTACTTCTATGAAAATAACTTTACTAGCTCAGCTCAATATGATTTCGTCCTCTGAAGTGTTGTTTGTTGTTTTTTTTTGTTTTTCGAGTGATTCTTCAGTCTGTTTTTTAAATGATTGCGGGACCATCAAAACGATGGGACCAGAGGTTATCTGAAAATATGGAGCTCTTAAAATCGTTGGAACAACTGTCTACCAATAAGTCTGCGTAAAGCCGCTATAACTTTGAATATTTCTCAGCCACCGTTGAATAAACTATTATAACAGCGGAAGAATCACATTTTTTTCTTTTGATTCCCTGTTGGTACCTTTTGCTTAATGTTGTTATCAGTCGGTTAGTGTGATCACCTTGTGCGAGTTCCGCAGCGATCACATTAAGCAGCATCTACCTATATTATTTTTATACTTCAAAACCAAAAACGTTCATTCATTTAGAGACAACCTAATAAAAAAAAGAGAAAGACGTTTTTACTTTAACTGCTATTATTCTTAAGCAGTTCTCAGATAACATCCTAACTTTCTGTTGTTCAATAACATTAGTAATTCAATACAAAGTTCTCTTATCCTATTCCATTATATTAATAGCTTTACATTTAACCGGATAAAGGCAGGTATCGAATGACTGGTCTACTCAATGGCCTTCTTTGTATCCAGCGGTTGCCTGTGTCAGGTAACAGTACCTCTTAATCGAAATAATGCCTGGATAATCGATTGTATAAGATCGACCAGTGCTGACCAGAGGCCAGAGGTGACAGACCGCTGGTCTTCTCCCGAAGATAACAACAGAGCACAAAGAACAGCCAGGACCTTTCTCACAGCCCCGAGCTGTTGGGTAACTTCAAGCTCATTACCCACTTCTCCTTCTTATGTAACTTCCCCGCTCTTCTCTCACAACACTATTTCTTTTTTCAGTTTCGTTTTCCATCGTCATCTCGAGCTCTTTGTCTTTGCTCCTCTGCGAAAGTTATTACTCTCTTGGACACATAGCTCTCCGCTCCCGAGAGAACTCTTCTAGTGAAAGGGAAATTCGTTGCCTACTCATGCAAAATAATTCTGCCCTGACCAGCGCCCGTCGACCTCATTACGAAGAGTCGTCATTACCGAGGGCCGTGGAGTTGGGATCACGCTTCGGGGTCACAACTTAGAATGAACGTTTATCAATTATTTGCTACCTTAATAGGAATTTTTATGTTTCAAAACATCAAAATCTGAAATAATTTTAACTAATGAATGAAGTTTATTTATTTTTTTTATCGATAAAAAGCTTGAGTTGAAGTATGAAAATTACGTAAAAGCATAATTAGTTTCCAATTTTCAATTTCTTTATAGTGGACTGCATTATCAGTTCTTACGACTCAAGTCCAATGAAGTATATTTTTACACAAAATATAAAAAATTAAACGATATTTTGATTAAGTAATCATTTTTATAACGCTCGATTGACTAAGGAAACAGAAATAATTTGGCGGAGCAACACTATTTCGAAAACGTACGAAAATGGCTCGATGAATGGATTTCAAATAAAGATAAGCATTCTTAATATAAATTGCCCGTATAAAATGGCAGTGTCTCTGCCAAATTACTGTATTTATTTTAAGAAATAAACGTTAAGTTTAGTCAATAAACACATTGTAGAGTGCATGGAACATGCGATAATTTTTGATTTCATAGCTGCGTTAGAAGGTAAACATACTACTAAATGTCTCCTGGGAGGTGAGCTAATGGTATGGGGGAGGAGAGAAGATCCCTATTTTGTGTTTTTCGATTATATCTCGAAAACGGTGGACTCTAGAAAAATATGTTTCAACTAAAAATTAAATATAATTAAATTTTCTATAAAATTAATTATATACATATTTGTCGAAATTCCAACGGATATTAAAAATCGATAATTTTAGAAATAAAAAAAAATGTTTACCTCACTTTTTGATAAAAATTTGCTTCAAATACCAGAAGCGTAGTATATATGATGTAAAAAAAAAATTAATGCTCTACAACTTTGATTCCGACGTTTGTTCCGAGAAACGATTGTGGAAGGTACTAGAACCAAATGATTGACAAAAAGTGACATTTGTTTTGTTTTTCCCAAAAATCTCATATTTCGTATATCTCGTAAACTGTTAGAATTACGATAAATTTAAATTTAATCATTTTTATACGAAATTTAATTAGCTTTTATGTTTATTTGAAACATTTTTCTAGAATCAAAAGTTTTCAAGATATTATCGAAAAACCAGAAAAATTGAACTTCTCCCTTCCCCTACTGTTAGCTGACCCCCCAGGGGCGGGGACTTTTAGTAAGTTTACCTTTAAACTATTCCTGACGAAGCTATGAAATAAAAAATGATCGGATATTCCATGCACTCTACGTCCCTCATTTCAGGACTCATTGACTCGACTAGTTGTACTTTTCAACCGACTTCAAAAAAGAGGAGGTTCTCAACTCGTCTGTATTTTTTTTTTTTTTTTGTGTGTATGTTATGCGATTACTCCGTCAATTCTGGATCAATTTTGATGATTCTTTTTTAGATCGGTAGGGCATACTTTAGAGGTAGTCCCATAAAAAATATTTTGAAATCAACGAAGCAGTTTTTAAGAAAAATAAAAATAACAGTTAATAAAATTACTTATTAACTGTTTTTTTTTTTTTTTTTTCTTAAAAATTGCTGCATTGATTTCAAAATATTTTTTATGGGACTACCTCTGAAGTATGCCCTACCGATCTAAAAAAGAATTATCAAAATTGATTCAGAATTGACAGAGTAATCGCGTAACATACAAAAAAAAATTTTTTTTAAATGCAGATGAGTTGAGAAACTCCGTCAATTCTTAATCAATTTTGATGATTCTTTTTTAGGCCAGTAGGGCATACTTCAGAGGTAGTCCCATCAAAAATATTTTGAAATTAATGCAGCACTTTTTAAGAAAAATCAAAAAAACCGTTAATGAAAATCATTGTTATATAACCTTATATTTTAAACATATTTATGATTATGAAGCAATGACAATTATCAATTTCAATTATACAGACAACTCTCGATCGATGTGTCTAGCTTCGATAAGTCGAACAAAATCTATGTACTAATTGTAAGTACATTACTCGTAAATTTCACTTCAATAAATCTATTTCAGGCAAAGTAATTTGAACTGAAAATAGGGGTCAAAAGACGGAAAAAAATACACTCACCACTAAAAAGTGAAAAATAAAAATAATTTTTAGAAAAAAAACCAAACCGACTTCAAGATTTAACCTACATATATAGAACTAAAAAGTAAAAAATAATATTTTAGTTGCTTCGAAACAAAGAGAATTAAATGACAATCAACGAAATTATCGATACTTATATAACTATTCACAATTAATAATTAGTTATTTTTGGAGTCGGTGCCAGCTAAGGAGGGCACTTTAATCCTGCATTTGCAACAAACTTTTGAATGGCACGAGGAAGCGGTGTGGCGGTGATGAAATAGTGAGCAATCTTTACAATTACCTACCTATTCTTTTTCCTGTTCTTTCGGATTCTGTTTGTTTTTTTTTTTGGCACCGACTCCAAAAATAACTTATCATTAATTGTGAATAGTTATATAAGTATCGATAATTTCGTTGATTGTCATTTAATTCTCTTTGTTTCGAAGCAACTAAAATATTATTTTTTACTTTTTAGTTCTATATATGTAGGTTAAATCTTGAAGTCGGTTTGGTTTTTTTTCTAAAAATTATTTTTATTATTAACTCTGTTGCAGAATGGTGTTAGCCACATAACAGTCGATTTTTATACCTTACAGGGATCCACATTATTATATATTTTTAAATAATTTAATTGAATATAAATAAATTGTATTATCGATTTTTCAAATTTTAAAGAAAAAATAAATTTCTACAATCGACATTATTAACATACAGAACAGAGCACTGTAGCACTGCCGGATAATGTTATTAGTATTTAACATGTCTCAGAATAAATAGTGTTTTCCTCTATACATTTATTTAGTAAACCATAGACCATTTAAATGGTTTTCATAACAACTGCAATCGATTCCGTGCCCCAAGCCCCAACCAAGGTTCAGAATCGTAAACAATAATCAAAACAACCAGGAAGGGGTAAATTAATTCGCCAATTCTATAATTTTTACTAATAATTCTATTTTCAATTATATTTATAACAGAGATAGATGTAGCAAATAATTCTTTAGTTCCTCATTCTCTTGATCCTTTTATACTATCACGCCTAGCTCAACTAATTAATCCAAACTCTTCGGATTCTGATCTCTTTTCTTTACGTATTAAGTAATGGCATACATACAATTGCATGTATATAACTTGTGAAGAACTACTCAGTAGTTGCACTTCAATAAAAATCTACACTAAAAGGTCTCTAGGCCATCTTCTTTTCAGACTCCTCGGAGGATTATCGGGAATGGAGTGAGAAGCAAGTTGGGAAACTAGTGGATTGGAGTGGTTATGAACCTTACTATGGAAAGATAGGTATCTCCTCTGAGCTATATCAGCAACATAAGGAACATTAAGATCTTTATGGATAAGTTTATCGGTCACAAAGTAACGAGCGTTGAGGATTTTTCGAAGGATTTTAGATTGTAAGGATTGGATACGAGATGAATTGGATGGTTTAGTAGAGCCCCAAAGCTCAACTCGGTACGTCCAAATAGGTCTAATCACTTTCATGTAAATGAGTCTTTTGTGATTAATTGGGAGCTTTGATCGTTTGTATAGTAAATGTAAGAAATGTTAAAAAAAAACAATTTCATTAGTAGTATTTTTTTATTGTATTTTTTATTGTAATGAATTTATCTTTTAACCTTGTAAACATAAAGAAAACAGAGATTTGTATGAAACAATTATACATTATGGCCTTCAACTGCGAATTTTACTTTCATCAATATGAGTTTCCCATGACCTTCCCATTAGTAATCTTTTCACCGCAGAATTTTTATTTCATTTACTGACTAAACACAACTCTTTCTAATACTAACCAAGTTAAAATTTTACGTAGAAAGTTATTTATTGAAATTTACAACAGTATATACAATAAAAAAATACAATACATCAAGTAAATGTGATGATCATGATAAAAATGGCACGTCACTTATTTTTAAAGCAACTAACTTTTGGAAGCACTTATAACGGAAATGAAGTGCTATATTACAAGGTCCCGAGGCCATCTTCTTTTCAGGCGCCTCGGAGGGTTATCTGGAATGGAGTGAGAAGCAAGTTGAGAAACTAGGGGATTTGAGTGGTTATAAAGCTTACTATGAAAGGATTGGTATCTGGTTTGGGCTAAATCAGCAACATATGAAACGTTAAGATCTTTATGGATAAGTTTATTGGTGACAAAGTAAGGAGCATTGAGGATTTTTCGAAGGATTTTGGATTGTAAGGATTGGATACGGGAAGAATTGGATGGTTTAGTAGAGACCCAAAGCTCAACTCCGTACGTCCAAATAGGTCTAATCACAGTCATTTAAATGAGTCTTCTGTAATTAATTGGGAACTTTAAACGTTTGTCTAGTAAATGTTGAAGTAGTCTGTAACGACGGGCCCTTTCTTGATGTTTAGTCTTTAGATTAATGAAATATTAATTTATTAATAATTAATAAAGGGTAAAAATTTTTATCTCATTTTTTGTCAAACATTTGCTTCTAGTGTCTTTCACGATCGTTGCTAATAAAAAATGTCGAAATCAAAGTTGTAGAGCAAAAAACCAATTTTATTTCATTTATACGCTTCTGGCACTTAAATCAAATTGTTGACAAAAAGTGAGGTAAAAGGAATCTTTTTTTGGATAATTTACGATTTTTAATGACTTATATCTCGAAAACCATTGTAATTTCGAAGGAAATGTATTTGATTAATTTTATAGGAAATTTGATGAGCTTTAATTTTGATCCGTAGCGTATGTTTCTAGAGTCCACCAGTTTCGAGATATAATGGACTTTTAGTATGCTTTTCTTCTAACTATTCCTAACAAAGCTGTGAAGTAAAAAAAAAAATCGCACATTTCATGCGCTCTACAATGTGTTTATTGACTGGACTAAATATGTTTATTGACTTATTGTTGATACTAATGGATTTGAATGGTTGTGGAGTTTGCTATAAAAGGATAGACATCTGTTAGGAGCTATGTCAGAAACGCAAGGTATATTAAGATCTTTGTGGATAGGTTTGTTTGTGACGAAGTAAGGAGTATTTAGGATTTCCGATTGTAAGGATTCGATACGAGATGAATTGGATGGTTGAGTGGAGATTTTTCTTAAGAGCACTATTGACATAATCTGCTCAATTAATCACACATTGTACTTCATAGAATTAAAATGCTTATTTACTTAACACTCAGTAGCTCAACAATCCAGGACGGATCTTGGCTTTCTTCACAATGCCAAGATCCACAATTCTCTGTTTCTTGCCTTTGCTCTTAATCTTCAGACTCCCAAAACCGTCAGAGCCTCTTGCAAGTCCTTCATCTTCTTGGTCGGCTTACTCTTATTTTGCCCAATACATTTCCATGCTTGGAATTCTGTCTTGAGGCATTCCTATTACATGACAAAGCCATCCTATATGGTATGCTTTAATTAACTTAAGGTACATTGGCTTCCTTATATAAAGAGTACACCTCTTCGGCGGCCTGGATTCTCTATGTATTGCAGATCTACTAAGTTATGTGCTTATTTTCTTGATATCACGTTACGATTTATCGCTCTAATAAGTGTCTTTCAGTACAAGGAACGAAGAAGATGAAAATAAACATATGAATACGGGCTTTGACCATGGAAGTTTTACTATGTGTATAAGTGAATATAGAATATAAAATATAAATAGTTTTACATCTTTGGAATTAGAACTGAACGATGAAGAAACCAATGAATGAGATAGACAGGAGAATAATGGCATCTTTAAAAGTAAAATACTAAAATCAAACTTTACGAAACGTTTATGATAGCACTCTTGACCTACTGAGCCTTGACATGGACCCTTATATCACAGGGAAATTAAACAAAAAAAAAAAATTATCAAAAAATGAACTCCAAAAATAAAAACGTCTGACTAATGGAAATAGTTCACAACCCTTACCTTTAGATGTGATAAAAATACTTGCTCGAAATGACGTCGGGTTTGGGTGGGGGAGTTGAAAATCGTATGTTTTTAGCTGTTTGATCAAATATCTCGGAAACTATAACTTCTAGCCAGGGTTTGAAATCGATAATTAAAAAACATAAAAATAAAAATCAAATCCGATCAAAATTTTTATCAGGAATTTTAAAAATCATTTGATGATTTTTATTATGATCGATTTTTATTTTTGATCATCTATTATATATTTGTCAAATACCACTCACTCACTTAACACGAAATCTCGGAAACCACCGAACGGATTGGAATGAAATTCGATATGTAGATTCCTCTAGGGCCGTAGGTGCTCGCTAAGAATGGAATTTTAAAAAATCGGCCTGGATCGCGGCTAATTTGCGAAAAATGCGATTTCAATTTTTATTGTGTGAATAATAAAAGATTAATTATCATATGGTATTTGGATATAAGCTAAGTTAAAAAATAGGTTAGATCTTTAAGCCGCTAACTTTGACCACCGTTTAAGTTCCTTATAGTTGTAAACAAACAAAAATACGATCGACGTCGAAACCTTATAATATTGGTACTTTCTGTGAACTCATGGTAGCTGCAGAGGTTACTTACAACTTACAAGTTTGAGTTGTTTCGTGAAGAGAAGCTATTAAAAGACTTATGTTAAAGAGGAGGTTAAAAGACTTATGTTCTCTGGTGATGACATGTAAGGCCAGTTCGATGTAGGGACAAAAAACAGATAAGAATCAATAGTTCTACCAAGTGTATGATTCTCTTTAGTATCGTATCATGTTCTCCCATGGAGAAGAAAGGTACAGTATTAACATCCCTCAGCGTGAGCCAAACTCCAATACATCACTTAAGAAAACTGTGCCTGCAGCTGATTTTTACGCCTAAATGTTAATGGAGCGAGGAGGTGAAGAACCTTATTTCCTTTGACTAAACTTTCTTCAAAAAAGTTGAGAAGTTAAGACTATATTCACTTAAAGTATGCCATAATAAAAGCTGATGGTCTGTTATCAGAGCTGGGTAAGATGGTAGTGCTGCCTCGAAGCTTCACTGGAGGACTATCAAAATAATATAAAATTAACTTTTGCAAATTGTCAAATTTACTTATTGAAATTATTCTAAGAATGGAGTTGTTCAGGTTTATTTAAGTAATAATAATTATCAACGTTAAGCTTAACTTTTACTAATTTAAGTTGTCTTCATCCTAATGATATTAAACCGTAGCGGAGCGGGGTACTTTCAGCTAGTATGTTATAAAAATCAAATTCTGATCATTATTTTTGAACAAAATTTTTTCAATCAACAATAATAATTATTTTTGAGTAATTCCTTTCTAAATCAGAAAGTTAAATTTTTTTAATTATCTCCATGATATTTTTTGAGTCTGGAGTATTAGGTGGAGAATAATATAGTCAACTATTAGCCACAGAACATCTTTGTTTTATTTATTCGATTATAATAGTTCTTCCATTAAATAGCCAAATAAATATCGGAATATCAGTTTAGACCTCCACCATTTATATTTAAGTTTTCTTTTAGTGTTAACGATTTTGAAATACCGCCATATTCATTATTTTTCTTAGAGAGAGGAGTGGGGGGGGGGGCTATTTCTAGATTGAGACAGTTTTAAATTGTTTTAACAGTTATATTAATTAGTGGGGTGGGGAGGAAATATAGCCCCCCTCCCCCCCTAATTATTAAAACTAGTAAAACCCGAAATATAGGCTAATAAGTACGAAAGAAACATAATTATCAAATTTCATTAAAATCGAACGAGCCGTTCTCTATTTAATGTAACATGTAATTATAGTGTAATCGTAATTCATAGAATTTATTTCAATTACATTTTGCCCAACTCTGGTTTAAAGCATATAAATATAATTTTAATATAGACAGATCACTTTATGTTTACTTAAATACTTAAGCCAGCCGTAAGCATTCTAATATTAATTAACAGTTTATTGTATTATATTTTATAGAATAGGGTAATGAAGTTTGTATAAATATTAATGATTTTTTTTATTATTTTAGTTGATGTTATACCTCAGATCTTTCCCGTTAAGAATACCTTCCTAGATCTGTAAATATTGTAAATACATATATTGATGAGAAGTTAAGTGGAAGATATTTCGTTTGATAAAAGAAAAACAGTACCCTTGGACCCCAACACATATTAATTGGTCACAATATATATATAAAATATATAATGTTGAAATTGTGTACATTAATATTGTGTACAAACCTATTAATCAATTTTTGTGTAAAAGGTGATTTTTATTTTCTGATCAAAATTTTTTTGATCGCAAATTAATCATTATTATTAATGCAATACCGTATCACTCAGTGAGTAATCATAATTTTTAATCAAATCAATAAACATCAAAAATCAATTAAAATTTTTATTTATAAATCAGGAATGATTTTTAAATTAAAAATTAAATATAATAATTATTATATGATTTTTAGGAAAAAAATAATTATTGATTTCAAACCCTGCTTCTAGCACATTTTGTGTTCCAATAATTATTAAAGCAAATAAAATTTTCAACACATTTTGTTCTATTTATTTTTTTCTCAGATAAATAGTTTAAGAGCTGTAGGGGAGGGAAAAATTGAAGAAATGGGCTAACTCGCGGTGATTCGCAGTTCTCCGAGAAAACACGTTATTTTGGCTAGAACACGTTATTTGTCCGAATCAATTTTTTTTTTTTTTTTTCACCTGAAAACTAGATAAATTTCCTATCAGACCCCGTATATGATATATTTTTACCTAGTCCCGTAAAACACCCAAGCCAGCACGCTGAGAACACCGTACTATTGTGAAAACCTCGTTTTTTTCGACATATTTCTCGCTATAACTCCATAAATATTTCTCTGATCCCAAATTTCTTTTTTCCGCCTCAAAGCTTGTTAAATTTACTAGCTGATCACATATATAAAATTTTCATTAAATACCAAAAACCACATCCTGTAATGAAATCCTAGAGCGTGTTGGTTGGTCTGCTGGTGTTGGTTAGATTGAAAATTTGCAAATAGTTTCCATACCAGAAATTTAATAGAATTTTTTTTTTTTTTTTTTTTTTTTTACATTTGTCGCTAGACCATACCGTTTAGGGGCTATATTGATTTGACTAAATTAAGTCACGTTAAAAACTGCCATATTCTCCCAACTTTATTTATAATAATCATTGATTGTTAATTTAATTGTATTAATAATTCAAGTAATTTGATCCTTTTAATTCTAAAATGTAAATTTGGAAAAGCATTAGATTAGAAATATTGTATCCATGATTTGTTTTTCCTAGTCAGGGAGAAAATTTTACAAATAAAACATTAAACGTCCACGAATAGGGCACGTCGTAGTGTTTTTTTTTTCTCTTTCTTTCTTTCTTTTAAATTTCTAGTTTATAATTTTGACTCCTTAACTTGTTTCATCGATAAACTCTAAAATAATCAAAGTGTAGCGGTAAATAAAGTTCAACTTTGTTCAAAAATCTTAGAATTTGAGACTTGGCTTTCGAACTCGCCATCGACTGATATTCTTCTTAATTACTTCAGAACTATAATTATTTTGGTAGTTCATTTAATTATTACTGTAAGTATTTCAATCCTTTTTTTTTTTTTTTTTTTTCCTTTTTTTTTGTTTATTTGTTTAATCCACACTTGCCACTTAACATGTGACAACAAGCAGATGTGATAAATTGTTGTATAAAAGATAATTGGCATGCCAGGCATGAGGGAGGACAACACCCAGCGGTACTTACTCCTAACATGAACATGATATTTAATTCGTTTTAACGGAGCAGATCCCTCAACCAACTCCTTTTTAGTCTCCTTTGGGTATTATCTGGCAAGCTTATGGAGGCCATACTTTGTATTAAATTATTGATATGTCCGTGAAGTTTGTCGTGAAGTCTTTTATATAAAGTCTGGATATGATCTTGTACCATGGGTATGTGTAAGTCTGTGTGTAAAGTTTTGTTATTGACATACCAGGGCGATTGTGTAATGAGTCTTAAAGTTTTGGACTGGAAAGTCTGTATTTTTTGGATGTGTGTTTTTTTTTAGCAGTTCCGTAAATTTGTGAGGCGTACGTCCATAGAGGTTTTAATAAGTAAGTATATGTATTTAGTCTTTGCGTAATTTTCAATTTAGATCGTTTATGTAGAATTGGATATAATAGTCTCAGTCTTCAATCCTTTTAATTCTAAAATGTAAATTGAAAAAAAGCAAACGATTATAGATAGACATGGATCTGTTTTTTTCCCAGTGAGGGAGAAATCGAGTTTTCTGCAATGGGCCTATAGGTTTAAGTCTTTGAATGAACTGGATTTGACTTCTAAACCATGAAAGATGATCAGAAATATTTAGGATATCTTAATTCAATTTTAAAATAATTTGTATGCATAGAATTATCTCCCTCTCTTCCCTTACTTCAAAGGTAATTAAAGATTTGGGATTGCTACAATTCGACCTTGCTATGGCCGGACAGTTGGCAGGGTGGTTATTATTTTATTTTCCAGCTGTTATATATATTTTAAAATAATGAAAACAAAACAAATAATAAGACATTGATTACAGAGTAGTGAAGGATAAATTAGAGGTTTTTGAAAATAATAACAAGGCAGGGCGCCATATTAAAGACCGATTTAAAGGAGAACAGATTTTAAAGAATGTTTCTTTCTTTTTTTTTCTTTTTCCTTTTCTTGTTTGTTAAGAGTTCATTTTAGAACAAACAACAGCCGCTCGAAACCTGAAATAGATCGCGCACAAATATTTGTGTCGTTAGCGAAGCCAGAGTGAGTTTGTTACGGCTAATAATTTGAATTACTTATCTTTAGGTTCCAAATATACTGAGATCGATATCTCGGTCTGAAAATAAATAAATCATAAATTTAGCTCATTTAAATCAAATAATTCAATTTAAATAAAGAAATTATTATATATAATGGGGTCACCCGTGGTGTAGTGGTTAGCTTAGGAACCTACTAAACCCAAGATCGCGGGTTCGTAGCCCGGCAGATGATCTTAAAGGAGTAAAAAAATCCTTATCTATGCCGTCCTTGGACGTAAAATGGGGGTCCCGAGCCTGTCCGATGTCAGGTACTCGTTAAAGATCCCTATCCTAATTATACCTGGATAGGCAAAATTTAGGACTCCCACCGTAGCATCGTCCGATAGCAGAATAAAGAAGAAAACTGACGTTAAACGAAATAAACAAATAAACAAACAAGCTATTATTATTTAAATAAAAATAGTAAACAGCTAATTGCATTTATTGTCTTTAATCTATACTATATATAAAAACAAAAGACCTACTTTGATAGTTTTAATTACCGTTGTGTTGAATCTTGATTCAAATCGATTTTTTTAAAAGAAACGAATCGATAATCGAAAGTCACTTAGAACCTATCGTTGCGACAAAAAAACTAACTTACAAATCATCTTTCTTTATCTATACTATTATTTATATATATTCAATAAAATTATTGAAAACAAATTTAAATATGTGATGCGATAGGTTGAAGAAGGTCTAGTAGAAATAGAAGGTCTCTTGGCCACTTCTTTTCAGACGCCTCGGAGGATTATAAGGAATAGTGAGGGAAGTAAGTTGAGAAATTAGTGGATTGGAGTGGTTATAGAGCTTAGTATGAAAGGATAGGTATCTGCTTTGAGCTAAATCAGCAACATATAGAACATTAAGGATTTTGGATAGTAAGCATTAGATACGAGAAGAATTAAATGGTTTAGTGGAGCCCTAAAGCTCAAATCCGTAACTCCAAAATGGTCTAATGACTGTCATATTAATGAGTCTTTTGTAATTAATTCGGAACTTTGAACGTTTGTCTAGTGTTGGAGTAGTCTATAACGTCGCCGTTTCTTGTCGTTTTAGTCTGGTACGTGTTTGTGGACTCCAAGTTAGACGTTTGTCCACATTGAGTCCAAAGGTAGAGGATCTATTCAAAATGGATAAGGAAAAAATGGAATACCATTAAATGATACTGTAGGACAGGACATCGTAGTTTTATGACGAAGGGTAAAGGTTATTTGACGAGATTCATTTTAATTCTCCAATTTTGACATCATTCTTAAAGCTTTATGACACAGAATACATATCAAAATAAACCTAAATCTACAATTTCATATTCGAAATAATTTCTGCCACAATTTTGGTGCACCTGCAGGTGAAATTTAGATGCATAGAGGGTTTCATATGTTTCATGGTTACGAAAAATTGTACTGTTATTTCGTCCAAAAATTCTGTAATTCTTTTAAATGCTGACAATTCATATATCTTGTATATTTTAATTTTATACGATTTTTCTCATTATTCCGTTTTGGAATGATTGCTGTAGGCTATTTGCAGTTTTCGCTATGTTCGAAAGCAATGGTGCCCCCCCCCCCATACAGCAGAGTTGGACGGATCACACATTTATGTGCATCATCAATTTCAAACGTAAAGACAACCTTGAAGCAGTTAATAAGTGATTAAGCATTTAGAATTTCAACCTCAATTTTCATATTGTTGGAATTATGTGGAGAACTTAATTGTGGGACGAAAACTGAAGGTAACACCCAGATAAAATATGTTTGTCGAAAGTTCATTCTCACTGTGATTAAATTTTAATTCGGTTCGACGTTTCTTTTCGCCTTTTTAAAAAAAAAATACAATACCTTTTGTTTTTATCTCGGTTCACATCAAAATGTTTAATCCTGTGAATATGTACACTTAAGGAATCCAAAATGTTATAGGAATAAAAGGATATTCTGAGGATATAGAGTATTGTGACAAGAAAGTTTGGATTGAAATATAATCTTGACTCTAGTATAAAAAAAATTCTATTTAAAAAATAATAAAATGTCACTATTGCCTGACTGTATTTATTTTGATAGTGCTGGTACGAATGTCCTGAATTCCCGGACATGTATGAAAAAAAACAAACAAAAAATTTCAATCCCCGGCCACTTTGCACCATCTTCTAACCTCTTGGGAATAAGAAAATGTGGGAAAGTTCCAGAAATACGTAGCGAAAATTATGTTTACGAGATAAAAAAGTAATAAAAATAAGATAAAATTGACATAAAAATGGTTAAAATCGTATCTAATGATTTTGATTGTTCCTGTAAGTTTTCTTATTTTACTGATAATTATATCTCATAATATAAAGTAACCAAGTTCGTTTAAGTTTATTCAAACTAAGAAAAAATTAGTAGTAGATTTATTATTAGAATAATTTTAGGATCAATAATAATAATAAAACAATTAATAATTATTAATAATAATTATAAAACAATGATATTTGTAAGAACTTTCAGGTTTTTTCGAGTACATTATTGCGTGTAGAAGAAAACCTCCAAATCCTTCTAAAAAAATGGACTTCACAGGTTTTTACCTTAGGTATTTAATGAGAGAAATACGGTCCATTATTATCCGAATACGGCCGAATTTGCCCGTTTTTAGGAATTGTTTATATATACCTAACATTGCAATTCGACCTCATTAAACTATTAACATTGATTTTTATTTGTACCTTTCCAGATCTGAAAAACAAAACAACATTTGAAATTTTTAGTTTATAACTGTATTTTGTTTATTTCAAATTATTTTGTCATAGCTATTTTTTTTCCACCATTGCAGTAATGGTAGTAGGCACCCTGCAATGGGTGCATGTATTTCTTCTCATGCATATATTTCTCGAGATAACGCATATTTTTATACATTTTTATACAAACTACTTTTAGAATAATACAATGTAAAATAATGAAAGGGAAATGAAAAAAAAAAAAGTGTTCATTTATAAATCTTTAATAAAATGTATTTTATATTGTTATAAGTTATTGCAGCTTTATTATCACCATTCATATCAAGAAAAAGACTTCATCATTAAATTCTACATACAAAAACACAAAGGATATGATCGATATTACAAACGTTTTGAAAAAGATAACTTTATTATAATGCCATGTCCAAATAATCATTTTTCAAGTTTCATTATCGCCATTAGTATCGATTAATTCCAAAGAATCGAATTTAGAACTTCCATTCCCAATCGATGGAATCAAAAGTTCCCTTATTTGAACGATTTTATTATCGACTAAAACATTTAGTTCATATTTTAGGTGTGAAATAAGGTTGGTTTTAAAAAAAATTAAATCGCAAATAAGAACGGGAGCATGCTGGTACCCGCAAGGCTATACGGTATAGTGTTACGGAACAGTTATAGCAACACCTGTTTGAAATTATAAAAATAATAATTTACTAAACTACGGAGGTTAAAAGAGATTTAAAAACTTGCATTTTATTATGTTGATGATATATATACATATATACCACTAAAGCTTATTTCTATCACCAATATTCATGATTATCACCACAAAATAAAAAAAAATATTTAAGCGTACTCGAAGACTAAATACCGGTATTAGTGCTGTGAAATATATGCATTTGCATATTTCTCCTAACTAACTAAAATATCTAATATCATCAAAATGTACATGCTTCGATGCATTCGGAACAAATTTGAGCCATTTTTTTTTTTTTCATATTTTACTATAAATACACATTTCTACATATTTTGAACTATAATTGCATATTTATCTACATTTCCGGCACAACGAGATTTGACTTTTGAAATTTATATTTATAAGAAGACGAAAAACTAAAATATAAATAAAACCCAAAAAATAGCTATGGAAAGTCTTATTATTTTTTCCCCACCATAATGTACGAGTATAAGCTGGTGTCAGTCCAGGTGCTGATTCTTTCCCTCGAGCAAACTTTTTTTCGAATTTAATTCTCTTGGAATTGTTTAATCGGATTAATTTTTTGTTCTCACTCTCCTCAAATACTTGGAATATTAATCCACTTTTCTTTTTTCCTTTGCTTCTTCCTACTATCATTTAATAACCCAGTCTTTCACGCAGTGTCCACCTTGAAGCATCATTCGTGAACTGTTAATTTGTGTACCTCTAAAATGCCGAAAATCACACTTGGGTACCGGTCGAGAAGCCAGCCACCAACCCCTACGCGCGCCCAGATTACCTTTTATCGATTCTAACCTTCTTCCTTATTATTCTAACCTTTACCGAATATATTTGCATATATATATGCGTGTGTGTACAAATGTTTAAGTCTGCATCACATATAATTCACCGCCCTATTGATTATACACCTTTGGATGAATTTGTATTTGGATACACGGTGGGATGAAACCGCTTAAAATCCAAATCCAAACGATCCGCTCAGACACATTCTTCCCATCTACTCCTGTAACTTCCCAGTCTGCTACAGGGCGTTTGTGAAATGATTGAATCATAATGGTTTTGGAATTTAATTATTAATTAATCCAATGAATTTACATACCCATATTTCCACGGTATTCTGCCACTTTATATCGCATCCGCTAGGTGCCATATGTATCAGGTAGGATAAACAATTTTGTAGCTATCATTGTACGCGAGATAAATACAAAAGATTGTGAGGAAAAGAAGAAAGTAAAGGAGAAAAACTAAAAAGTAAAATAGATAATAAGATGAACGAAGAGACTGATTGTCTGAGAAGGAACAATTGTGGCAGGTGATGTAATTCCGATACGGGCCATCGCCACACAGACACAGTAATCTCCCAACTACAGGTTCTCTTCTCGCTATCTACACAATACGCCACAAGATAGTAATATAATCTTCTAATACTATTAAATAACTCAATTTTATACTATAAATCGGGTTGGCAAATAAGTCTATTCGGTTTTTGAGGGTGAAATAAAACTCAGTGTATAATAGGCATCAAAGTCATATTAATCTACAATATATTCACCATTATTTAGTATCAGTTGTGGTAATTGTTCGGATCGGCGACACCACCAAACTGCCTTGACCAGCGCTACACCGACCAGTTCGATCCTTACGCTTCACTTCGAGTTTACATTTATCGATAGTTTATTCCTATAACCTCACATGTAAACAATCACTTCTACAGTTTCAACTTGGATTGTGTTGTTTAGTTTGTTATATTGATATTTAGTCTTGTTAAATGTAAATAGGTGAAACAGAAGTTAACAAAATGAGTTTCATAAAGGATTAAGTGTTTTATGAATTCATGTTTTCTTATTTAATCTTATCTTATGTGTAAAAGTGTTATAAAACTTAACAAGATTTATTTGTACACGGATTTGGTGTTTTATATATTTTTATTTGTTGTTTAAATTTCAGTGATAAAATTTCAGTATACATATGTTGTGAATGGATTTCTTTGTCATCCATATTACTTTTTGTCCTAAAGTGAGACGGAGTGTATAATTAATTCAATTAAACATATCAGTTGATAAATAAATGTGAGAAAGCATATCACAGGTTTTTTATGTTTTCTTATTTCCACTTCCCATGAGAAAATATAGCAGAAATTAACATCATCACTTTCAACTAGGATTCTGTCTTATATTATATAATGACTTATAACATGGAGAATTGACAATGTGAAAATAATCACAGATTAAGAGGTAAATGACACATTACTATATAATTGTAGAACTATTGGTATAATGTTATAGATTAACATTGTGTTTTTTAAAAAAATTAAAAGCCTGATGATGAAACATTATCTTCGAAACATGTAGCTACAAATGTTAAATAAATAGGAGTTATGCCAAATAAATACTTAAGGATTCTGTCTTTTTTATATTTATAATTTGTTATTTTCACTTCTCTGACAGAAAGTTCATCAGGAATTAACTTTACTGGTGGTTCAGTAGTATATTAATTGTTGATTAAATTAATATTAATTCAAAATTGATTTAGTGTCTTATATTTCGATATTTCCTAATTTCCACTTTAATATTTCCTTATTTCTCATTTTAATATTAGAAGGTAAACAGAAGTTAATATTACTTTGAACAGGGATTTAGAGTTTCTCAGTAAATGTAGGAGAATAACCTTTCCCCTCTAAAAGCAGCGACTAGAACATCGAAATAAATCGGAACAAGGTAAGAATCGATAAAAGGTATTCTGAGCGCGTTTAGGGGTTGGTGTCGCTGATCCGAACAATTACCTCAGTTGTTCCCATCTCTCAACCAATTGTATAATGCAACGTTCGTTTTACATGAACGTCATTAAGTATGAACGTCTGGGATTTATTGTAAAAAAACAAAACAGAACCAAGTGGTTTTTAATATCATTAATGATAAAAGTATAGTTGACTGGTATGATGATTGGAGAAGAAGATGATGAGGGATGCAGTCAAAGAAGAATACCGCGTCTAAGAAGTCCTTTAATACGTGCCAACGTAACGAAAGTAGTAATCGATCGTATCTTCTCCAGTGTGGTTGCGTGGTCCGGAAGAAGACTTGCAAGGCACAAAATTAAAGTAGTTCTACTTTGACGTGGTGTTCCTCTTTGACTGCATCCCTCATCATCTTCTCCGTTTTTGATATCTTGTTTGTTTTTGGAATTGCTTTCCATTCATAGAGTTTTGCAAAGTCCAAAATAAGTGGTAGTCACTAGGAGCTAGGTCTGGTGAATACGGAGGATGTGGCAAAAGAATCATGATAACAGTTCAAGAACTTTCATTACGATCTTTTTTTCTAATTCAACCCATAGCTAGTTCACTAATTGTCATTGTTACTTATTATATTACCGTATAATTATCAATATCAATAAATAGAACTAATGAATAACTACCCAGATATTTAACAAACAATTAACTTAAATGAAACTCACAATTATCTGCCAGCAATTCAGAAGAAATATTCTTACCTGCAACAAAAATAAAATTATCAAATATTAAAGAATTTCATCAAAGTAAGTTACATCAATTAAAAATATATATAATTAAAGTTTTAATTGTTACAAGAATAAAAAATGATAAAATTTTATGTTATATATTTGTTACTAAATATTCGGTAGGGTAAACGTCCGAAGAAGTAGACCGAGATGTAGATGGGAGGATTTTGGCAGTGCTAATTTTGGCAGGAATGAAGGAAAATATTAAAAAATTAATAGTATATAACATACTTAATTAATGTAATTTATATATAAACAGAATAATGATAAATAATTTTTATTATATACCCGATATCTCATTTATAAAGGAATCAGAAAAAAATAATAGTATTAAACCGCCGGGTAAACGTCCGAGAGGTAGACCAAGAAGTAGATGGGAGGATTTTATCAAGGATGATTTTGTGGTTTTTGGGTTGTGGTGGGATAGATAGAGGTGCGTGGTCAATGACTGATCGTTTCAGCATCCAATCTGATGTTTAGGTTCCCTAAAGCATTTTTTTTATTTACTTATGTATTTAATTATTTCGTTTGCTAATTCTTGATAGTGTTGTTATTTTTTATTTGTCTTTAATGATTATAGCTGCTCATTGAGACATATTCAATAAGCACTGACAGACGAAGTATTATGCAGAATAATTTTTATTAAAATGTAGATAAATGTAGTGAAACGAGTATCATTTCATCAAAAACATATATTTTTTTCTGTTCTTGGTTTAATAAAGAGTGATTTTTTTTTGATTTTATTATGATCTGAGAGTCAGTTCTTGGTACAGAGGATATAATCTGAGATCAATTGCTGGAGTTGAAGTAAGTGCGAACTGCTCCGTGATATGCCAAGGTAAATCCAATCCGCACTCACTATAAACCGATTGATAACTAGAAATTTTCGTCGTAAACTGGTTTCTTATCCTTGTTTTATCAACCAAAGGTTAGTTTCTCTCTACTGATTTGCAATGATAAATCGTAAATTATAGCTATGTCATAGTATTTTATTATCAGAAATCACAAAAGCTGATTTAAAATACCAAAGGAATATACAGTAAACAATGTATTTCCAATATCGTTGCAACATAATTTCATTCAATAATACAAAATTAAATTACAAGTTTATTGAAGAAAATGCAATATCACAGATTGTGCAATGACCCAAGAAGCCAACTGAACTGCAGACTACTGCAATATTGCAAGGGGGGGGGGTAATGTAGTCGGGAAAAGAAAGAGGACGCGAGAGCATTAACGATCCTCCTTCTCCAGAACAGGAGACTCCTCCTCCATTATTGGCCGCTATTTGAAGACCCAAAGCCAATAAGAAAACCTCTCTACAGCGGACAAAAGCGCCCCATCTATTGGCACAATGCACAGGCCTTTCCTATTTACTAGGCGTCTTGGAAGGCTTTCATGACTGTCTGGGCACAGGCTTGTGTCGGCAAACAATAAAGTTAGGCTTCCTTGTAGAAATATTTGCGAATAAGAATATAAGAAAAAACTTAAATTACACTAATTATTAATTAATAATTAAACGCTACAGCATATACTCAACATATGAATATAGTCTGGTTAAAAACATAATGTGGCACCATACCAATCCTCTGGATCATTAATTATGCAGTTCCAGCCATCCTTATAATCTACCTCACAGAATAAAACGGCACTGGAAAAAATGTATTTTTCCATATTACTTGCGAAGAGGTGACTTGCTCCTTTTAACAGTTACTTTTCGGTAACCAGTTACTATCTTACCGGCGCGCATTCTAGCGGTAGATATTCCAAATTAGAACCCAATTTCCCTTTTCATCAAGCATCACATACTAACTTATCGCCGATTCTTTCCAGCTTTCAAAATTCCCTCATCTCACTTCACTACGGTATAATAATTTTTACCTCACGAAGCAATTAAAATATTATTATATATCTTTATCGGTTCGGTTTTTTTTTTTTTTTCTAAAATTATTTTCTTATATTTTCTTAAGTGCTAGAAACGTACATATGAAAGTAAATTCAATGCTCAGCAACTTTGATTCTGACACTTTTTCTGAGGAACTATCGTGGAAGGCAGTAGAAGCAAATGTTTGACAAAAAGTGGGGTAAAAATAATTTTTTTGCGAAAATTATCAATTTTTAATAACGTATACCTCGAAAACCGCAAGAAGTTCAACAAATATGTACATAAACAATTTTATAGGAAATTTAATTAGCTTTAATTTTTATTGAAAACATATTTTTCTAGAGTCAACCGTTTTCGAGATATAATCGAAAAATCCCAAATTGGGACCTTCTCCTCTCCCCGTTAACTCACCCCTCAGGATCGGGAACTTTTAGTATGTATACTTTTAGTGTCTTCTAACTTCTTGACGAAGCCTTGAGATATAAATTAATTTGATGCACACAAAATTAAATTGATGCACTCTACAATAAGTTTATTGACTGGACTAGTGACAGTATTAATATCGATTATACATTGAGAACTAAACTAATCGATATACCAAGAGACTTCCAATATAGTACTGGATTTTAATAAAAATCAATCGATGTTTTCATAAACATATATATATTCAATATGTTGAAAAATATATATATATTAAAACAAATTATTAATGCTACCCGTTAGCTGTAGCCCTGGTGTTGATAGACATTATGTACTTACGAGACATTGAGCAGCTAGAATTGCTATTGCTACACGTTTCTAAAAATACTGACTAGCACTCTCCTTCCCACTAATCGATCTAATTAACGAAGGCAGCGATCTATCATAGGCCACTTGGGATCTGACTCAGCTGTCGTCCAGGAGTCATCATCGTCTGCATCTGGATTGTCTTCTGCCTATCGTCTGTGAGGGAAATCTTATCTGAATAGTGTTTATGAATGACTTTTAGCAAAGTATCTTTCAACAGCCAAATATTTAACAATTGGCCACCATTCTTTAGCATCTGTGTTGCTTAGCAACGAGTCTATGTCTCCTAGCAACGGCTGTCCTAGCTGATCTCGTTACAATACAAAATACATGGAATTATAAACATATGGAGAGGCCCTTCCCGTAATTTCTTCAGTGAGGGGTGAGGCCAAAACACCAACCGTCCACGCCCACTTTGCCTATTCCCTTTGGGCTGGGATATTTTTTCTCATTATTAAATATAATAAAATCTCAGAATAAAGACTAAGAAACCAAAATTTGAAGTGAAAAACGGATAATATGCTGACTATATAGTGCAGATCAAAATGGCTGCCTCTAGTCAGTTACTGTCTCAGCGATTGGGAGGTAAGCCCCCTCCACTTGTCCATATCTTCATGACAAAATATAATTATTTTTAATTCATTTGTATTGTTTTAAAACGTAGCCCCATGAACTAAATACAGACACATCTCTATTTATATCATTATTGAATGGCCAAAAGGATGATTTAAATTTATATATATAGTAAAAGGACTAAAAATAATGTGATGTGTTCAAAAACGAGGAACTTAGTTTTACATCTATCCCATACTTGAGTATGCTAAATGCCACTGTGTCACAAAACCACATTATGTTGCCAAATAAAAGGTTATCTCCACACCATCTTGCTTCTCCGGATATTGAGAACAAAAGTGCCGTCAATGTGTGTAAGAGAAGCGTCAGGACTCAACTATTTTTTTTTTTTCTTAGCCTATTCTGTTTCCCTACTCAGCTCTCATTCCATACCTGATTTTGAATTTGCAATATCTTTACTCTATAGTCCAGCCAATGAGTGCTGAAATGAGGGGTGTACAGTCCAT
Organism: Euschistus heros; assembly: GCA_003667255.2. Classification (NCBI taxonomy): domain Eukaryota; kingdom Metazoa; phylum Arthropoda; class Insecta; order Hemiptera; family Pentatomidae; genus Euschistus; species Euschistus heros. The sequence continues at coordinate 57,070 of RCWM02000787.1, read as the reverse complement.
GGAATATGCGATTATTTTTGACTTCACAGCTTCGTTAGGAATAGTTAAAAAGTAAACATACTGAAAGTCCCCGCCCCTGAGGGGTGAGCTAACGGTGGAGGGAGGAGAGAAGGTCCCATTTTTGGATGTTTCGATTATATCTCTAAAACAGTCGACTCTAGAAAAATATGTTTTTATTAAACTTAAAGGTTATTAGATTTCCTATAAAAGCATAATTAATTTGTTTAAATATATATTTTTCAACATATTGGTTTCTTTTATAACATAATTAAACTTTCGAAAACATCAATTGATTCTTATTAAAATTCAATACTACATTGGAAGTCTAATGGTATATCGATTTGTTCAGCTCTCAATGTATAATCGATATTAATACTGTCACTAATCCAGTCAATAAACTTATTGTAGAGTGCATCAAATTAATTTATATCTCAAGGCTTCGTCAAGTAGTTAGAAGATACTAAAAGTATACATACTAAAAAATAACATACTAAAAGTCCCCGCCCCTGGGGGGTCAGCTAACGGGGAGAGGAGAAGGTCCCATTTTGGGATTTTTCGATTATATCTCGAAAACGGTGGACTCTAGAAGAATATGTTTCAAATAAAAATTAAATCTTATTACATTTCCTATCTAATTTTTTCTATACATACTTGTCGAACTTCCAACGGTTTCTGAGATATACGTTATTAAAAATCGATACTTTCCGGGGGGAAAAAAATATTACCTCTCCTTTTTGGCAAACATATGAGTCGTCGAAATCAAAGTTAAAGAGCTTTAAATTTACTAAAATTTATATATATGTTTTTGGCACTAGAAGCAAATGTTTGACAAAAAGTGGGGTAAAAATTATTTTTTTAAAGTGCGAAGTTCGACAAATCTTTTATAAACAATTTATTTTTTAATTTTTATTGGGTCTTTTCTTTTCTAGTTTCTTACATTCATTATTTACTTCATTTCACTATTATTGTTTTTTTTTTTCATTGTATATAATGTGTGAATGTGATCATACGCCATCTGTATTACTTATTGCCCACAGTTGTGGCAGATTGTAATAATTACTCAATAAAAGGTTTTTAAAAAAAAAAAAAAAAAAAAAAAAAAAAAAAAAAATTTGAAATTTGGAAACATATTTTTCTAGAGTTCATCGTTTTCGAGATATAATCGAAAAATCCAAAAATGGGACCTTCTCCCCTCCTCCACCACGGTAAGCTCACCCCCCAGGGGCGGAAACTTTCAGTATGTTTACTTTATAACTATTCCTAACGAAGCTGTGAAGTCAAAAATAATCGCAAATTCCATGCACTGTACACCCCTCATTTCAGGACTCATTGGCTGGACTATAGAGTAAAGATATTGCAAATTCAAAATCAGGTATGGAATGAGAGCTGAGTAGGGAAACAGAATAGGCTAAGAAAAAAAAAAACAGTTGAGTCCTGACGCTTCTCTTACACACATTGACGGCACTTTTGTTCTCAATATCCGGAGAAACAAGATGGTGTGGATATAACCTTTTATTTGGCAATATAATGTGGTTTCAACTACAACATAACGTCATTCAACTTTCGACAACTATGTTTTATAGGAAATTTAATTAGCTTTAATTTTGATTAGTAGCAAATTTTTCTAGAATCTACCGCTTTTGAGATATAATCCAAAAAAAAGTAGGAACCTTCTTCCCTCCGAAAATAGAAAGTCAAAAATTATCGCATATTACTATTGACTGGACTACTATTAGGGTTTTCAAAATCTGCATAAAGCGTCCCAATTAATCACTAAAACAATGTTATCTTTATTTACGTCATTTTACGCCACTAAAGGTTTACAACATGACATGTAATTGTCACTACATTAACACAAGCAGAAGATTTCTTAAGCTCAGCAGATTCTTCCAAAGAATACTTCTTTAGTGTAAAATCCTTCTCAAGGACCTTATTCTAACCAGAAGTCTTCATAATTCTAAGAACACGAATATTCCGCAAATTAGAATCACTTTATCCGCAAATTGGATTATAAAGAATTGTATTTACTAACCCACATAGTTTACTATTTTACATTAGAATGAAAATTACGAAAAGGGAATAAAAATTAAAAAATAAGAAAAAAAAAAAATTAAAATTACTAAAACGAGAGATGTGCTGGAACCAAAATTTATCAAATCATGATATCGTTAAAAAAAATAAAATTATATATTATAAATTAAAAATATTCTTTATTCAAGAATAGCGAAAATCCTTTAAAAATAAGAAAATAGTTAAAATAAAATGGGGCTATTGCCCGCTTGCATTTATCTGGTTAGTGCTTCTCCTTTATCCTATTTATTCATTTTCCAACAGCGAATCAATTGACAATTTAAGGTTTAACTTGCTATAACAATGCTTAAATTTTTAAAAGGGTTGTTTTGAATTCTGTACTAAGCAGTTTTAATCTATTACATAAAAAACTGGTCTATTATTAAAGATAAAGAAACATAATTGTAAGCTTTTTTTTTTCTTTCTTTGGTGCAATATTGTCCGCAGAATCAATCGGTTACTATAAATCGATTTTCGATTCTTTTCTATAAAAAAACAATCTATTCGAATCTGTAATCGACACACCCGTAACTAAAAATATCAAAGTCTCTTGTCCTTTATCGCGCCTAAAATAAGCTGTAGCACATGGATATTAGTTTTCCCACCTGCGATCGATTTTTCTAAATGTTTTGGTTACAACTTGTGCCTTATAAATATAAAAATGTCCGTCAACTCTAGTCTTCACCACAATGACACACTTCCTTTTAATGTTATCACTTGCTGATAAGAACAATTTTTTTTATAAAAACAATTTTTATCTGCCTAACTGCCCTTCAAAAGTACTTTGTGTGATTATTAAATTATATTTTTATACAAGCTATGTCTGTATTTATATCGTAAACAAAGAATTCTTCGGTGGCGATTACAGTTGAAAAATCGAATCGTTAAAAAAATACAGAATTATAAATAAAAAAAAAAAATTAAAAGCCGATAAGACAAGAGAGTGTGAAGGAGATACGTGAGAGATGACCTTGCTGAAGATACGAGATAGGAGATGGGGAGAGAACTTTAAATATTAAAGACACACTCATTGAGTAAGGAAGCGTTCACTTTAAAGATCTCCGCCAGTGAGGGGTTCCGTTGGAATCCAGATCCCGTTTTCCTCACCTTTAACTAATTCCTTCCTCCACAACATTTAAAAGATCTTTTTTCGCAACACAATCCAATTTCTGCAACTTCCTTGAGACCACGATAAGCCTAGCTTTTTCGAATCCATGTCTCTTTAGCAATCAGATATACAATCCATTTAAAATATAGAGGAAGATTAATAAATATATGCAAACGATTAGCGAACATGAAAGTTTGACGCCGACACCACCAGTACCTGACTACACACCGATAATTCTGATTCTCAAACTACAGGCTAATTTGTGTCCCCCCCGCCCATTAAAATTCAATGAAAATTCAATCAATTTTTCTAAATTAAAATTATAAATAATTAATTAGGATTAAGTGGATTTGGGTTTTTATGGGTGATTCTCAAACTACAGGCAAATTTCTAGCTTCAAAATCTCTAAATTAAAGTGTTGATAAATCTTGCTGAAAACATTTGATATTTCCTGGAGGCTACCTGTGAGGATTGTAGTTAGTGCAGCAACACATGAATCACTTTACTTTTTGTAAAATTTCAGTTTATAATTTTAACCCATAACCGCCTTTGGTTTTTTTGTTTTGCGTTCTGCATCAGACATTTTTTGATGCACCATTATGACTCTAAAAAAATAAATAAAACCTGCACGACGCAATGACACTAAATTAAAATTACTAAAAGTTTGACCAAATTACTTCATAGACTATGTCCATAAAACCAAAAACTAAGTTAATAGTTAGAAAAGAAAGAAAAAAAATAACATGAATACACGTACGCCAAGTGGCCAAATAATTATTTTAGTCATTTTGGCTATAGTATTGCTAAAATTATTTAAAAATTAATTTTTAACACTGCCATAGTATCTTGACATTTGCATGTATTACAAACATACAATGACAATGTTAAATTATTGATGGCCACAATAATGTGAAAATAAGGTTAAAAACTATAGCCGAAATCCTATTAATTTTTTTCTCATTTTCTCGGGAGTATATTATGAAGGCCGAAGCCTATTATAAAAACGCATGAGGCCCGTTACAAATAAATATTTGGTTTAACTGATTTATAGTGGACATGACAATGTGAACAATTAAGGTACTTACAGTCAGAGGTGGTATTTGCACTCGGATATTCAGCCGTATAATGGTTGCACTGTTACGAAGAGAAACTGCTACCTGCCACAGCAAATAAAAACTAAAAAAAATCCAAAAATTTCTTCCGAATACTTTTTATCAATTTTTTAGTAATGGCACGCCAATGTTAAAAATCACAAGGACAAGAATAAAATTACTCAGAGATTGGTTACTTGGGCATTATAATAATTATAATATTCAAGATTGTAAATGTAGAGCGTTTTGGAATGAAAAATTAGGATAGTCAAATATAAACACTGGCAAACGAAATAACTGGACGCTTCTCACAAAAAAGGGACGTCAGAGCAGCTTAACCTGGTCTCCATTATATTCAGTATGTCGCTACCAAACGTTTTCGATTCTTGATTATAAGAAAGGTATCGCTTTGGTTTAAAAATAGATCTCTATTTCCAAATATAAGCTAAAAAAAACATTAATAATTCAAGAAATAAATTAGTTACCGGCTAGATTGATTATTATTCTGACAATGTGCTATGACATAACTTAATTTACAAATGCACATATATAAGAAGATAAAGTTCCAAGGTTTTATTTATTGATTAAGAAATGGAAAATGTTTCTAAACCATTTCATTAAACATTGTAGATGTACTGGATTCGTTTTAATTTAATATTGGAGTTGGAAAGCTTCTTATTATTTATTTTAATTGTTGGGCATATCGTTCCTTGAGAATAACAAACATGTATAATAAAATGTTATTATTGTCTGAGTTGCATTACCTCGCTGATTAGAGATTCTGATCTTATTTCTTTATTTTCCAATAACGTATAAATATCTTCAACAAAGTAAAATTCAGCCGGCAGTTGGATGAGATTTGTTTTGAATTTTCTACAAAGGGGGTTTGGTCATTAGGAGAAAATTTTATGTGTAAAATGAAATAGATATCACCAATCTATTGCCTAAGTCCTAGGAATCGACTTTGGATCATCGATTCTCGAAACTCATTCTCATCTCAAGAATTGATGGAACCAAGAATCGATACCTCCCTAATTATAAATGAGATAATAATCGATCTTTATAATAATCGAGGACGAGTGTAAGGTTCCATTTCGATCATAATATTCAGAAGGCGCTGATTTTCCTTCTGCGTTGCAATAATCCTTAGACAGTCACGATTGAATCATTAAGTTAAATATTCGATAGGATGACTCGATTATTGTAAATAAACTATAAAGATGATATTTCCCCTATCGATAGGATACGATATGAATCACGGCTGTATAAATAAACTGTTTATTTTGGTTTTGTTTTCGCGATAAGATTACTTTAGAAAACGATAGCTGCTTTAGAACCACACTGGCTCAATATGTAGTTTTCCTGACTGTACAGTTGGTTTTTTTTTTGTTGTTTTTTTAAATTACAGTAGCATCATAGAATCACACTTTTAAAATAGTAATATTAATAAAAATGATACCATTTGAATAATTGACAACAAATTGACCGATATATGGTTTGAAGTGAACATTTTTTCTACAATATCAACAAAATTCTCTAATAGAAATCACAGTTGTATATTGTCGCCATTTGTTATAATATTGTAAATAACCATAAAAGCCACTTATCCAAAATAACATATCTAATAAGAAATATAAAAAAAGTAATAACGGGTAGAATAAAATTCCTAATCATAGCATAAACCAATGTTCTAATACATCAAGTAGAAAATAGCCTAAAATTAAATATTTATGAATCATTAGAAATAATAAAAAACGTTTAATACCGATCCAGATGTTTGATTAACTGACCAGATAAACATTTCCGATAGCCCCATTATAAAATCGTTTCCAGTAGGAACGGAAAAATCTAATTAGACATAGGGGAAATCCCAAGGTAAAACCCCCAAAACTTTAACCTACCTGCCCCTTCCCCTTTCTATGATGGATATACTTCAGATATCTGTTAGATCTCCTCAGGTGAGTACCAATATTTGGTCTCTTGTCTTACATTTTTGAAAACTTATTTTTTTTTTTTGGCATAGACTTCCATTAAAGTCCTATACTGGCCAGGATGGGAAGGTCGATTCATTTCGTGGGTCCGCCACGAAATAAATTTTAACCCGCCCAGGTGGGATTCGAACCCACGACCTTCTGGTTCTATGGCGCTGAGACCCTTGCCCCAATTCACTCGGCCAATGAGTACCCCTTTTGAAAACTTCAGTATATAAAATCCATGTAACATAGTTCTGATGTTTTGAAAATTTTGTATATTTTAGAACTAAAGACGAATATTTAGTATTCGAAACTAGTATTCTAAGAAAATTATTCCAATAGAAGTGGCAATTAATTCATGAATCCTAATTGTGAAACTAATACATCAGGTGGGAAATAGTTTTAAAATTAAATATATACAATCAATAGAAATAATATGATATTTATAAACAATCTAAATTTTCGTTGAAATAATTAGATAAATATTAGAAACTTCAATATTTTAGATTTGTTTTTAGCAGACACGGAGAAACCTATCATGGGGAAAACCTGCCGACTCTGCCATACCTCAACATTACATCCATCGATAGCTAGGGATCGACTTTTAAGTGGATGGCATTAAAAAACCACAATCCTCGTGATTCGAGGATAATTCCAGCAAACAAGAGAAATGAGACGAAGAAACAATTTAATAATTCTACTGACAAAAACCTGAGGATGGGAATAAAGTCCCGAAACACGTAATGAAGTGAAACAAACTAAATGAATAAAGTTTATATCAAATGTATATTTTTTTTTTTCACTTTAATTCTTTCACTAATTATTCACTGATTGTTTCCACTTGAAGATTTCTAAACGTGCACACATAACATATATACATACATACATATATATATATATATATATATATATATATATATATATATATATATATATATATATATATATATATATATCGATAAATTTCTTGACTGTTACTATTAAATGTTTAATAAGGTTCTTGAGGTTCAGTTAATAAATAAAAACAATTATTTTGGCGACGTTTCGAGACTATATTGTTCTCATAACCATGCCCTAAAGTGAAAAAAAACAGGTTACAATAAAATTATATAAGTTATACAAGTTATTTTAAAACATAAAGTTAGCTACAATACAAATATATAACAACATGTGTTAGAATAATAAAAATATATATAATTACAGAATATAGAGGAGTATGAAGCTACTTATAATGTTACTGGTGGATATGGTATCGACTAACTAAATTCTAAAAATTACCCAGGTCAGTTGTGTACTAGAATAGTTAAAATTTAGTCAGTCGATACTAGGGTTGGGCGATAGTCGATAGTTACTATCGATAGATCTCTTTTACTAACTCAAGTTTTGAAACTCTCGGAATTATGCTGACCTGTCTCTGTCCAGTGTCGAGTTCTTTTGAAATTGAATTCGGAATTCCTAGAGCTCAAGGGTTCACTCAAACATTAAGCCAAAGAAAAGCAGAAATGGTAGTTTTTCTTTTTCGGATAATATTTCTTTCGGTAAATATGTGGCTCAAGGAGCACACTGGACTCTATATTAACTATGATTAACTTGATTAACTATTTCGTTATTTTTCTTTTCAAGAGATTTGATTTGTTCATTATTGTGGTAACTATGTAAATTGTAAATACTTCTTTAATATTCAAATAAATTAGTTCTTTCTCTCATCTTTATGATATAATCTCATAATTTATAATCCTGAAAATTTAAAATAGTAAGTAGATAATTAAATTAGTTGAAATTTTTTATGAAATACCTTTGGAAAAAAAGGAAGTAACTATTGAAAAACTATCGATAGCAATCGATAGTTCTCAGCCGATGGCATCGGCCTATCGATAGTGCTAACTATCGACTATCGCCCAACCCTAGTCGATACCATATCCACTAGTAACATTATAAGTAGTTTCATACTCCTCTATATTCTGTAATTATATATATTTTTATTACCCTACACATGTTGTTATATACTTGTACTGTAGCTAACTTTATGTTTTGAAATAACTTGTATAACTTATATAATTTTATTGTAACCTGTTTTTTTTCACCGTAGGGCATGGTTATGAAAACAATATAGTCTCGAAACGTCGCCAAAATAGTTGTTTTTATTTATTGACTGAACCTCAAGAACCTTACTAAACATTTAATAATAACAGTCAAGACATTTATCCATACATACATATATATATATTTGTGTATATACAAACACTGTAAATAAAATTAAAAAAAGGTAATTAAGAGAAAGGTAACTGTTTTGGTAGCGAGAGTATCTGGACTGTGAAAAGCGGCACTTGGCCTACTCACCGTGACTACTAGGCCGCCGTGTGCTGTGAGTCCTCTGCAGGGAGGTTCCCGCTATTTGGAGGTTAGTCTGCGAATGTTGGTTCTTTAACATGCTCCATCATATCCGTGTTCAATCGTCAAGTATCCATTTAAATTACTCGATTAATATGAGATATGGTCCAGTCAATAAACATATTGTGCATGAAATATGCGATAATTTTTTACTTCATAGATTCGTTAGTAATAGTCAGAAGGTAAAGATACTAAAAGTCCCCTGGGGGGGGGGGGGGGGTGAGCTAACGGTGAAGGGAGGGGAGAAGGCCCTATTTTTGGATGTATCGATTATATTCGAAAACGATGAACTCTGAAAAATTTCTCCCTGACTATGAAAAATAAATCATGGAGATGTCTGTCTCTAATCTAATGTTCTTCCAGATTTTTATTTTAGAATTAAAAGAATCAAATTACTGAAATTGATAATAAAATTAAATTAACAATTTATGATTATTCGAAACAAAGTTGAGAGAATGTAGGGGCTTACAATGTGACTTTTTTTTTTTATTCAAATCAATATAGCTCCTAAATGACAAGTCCTAGGGATAAAAGTTATAAAATAAAAAAGTAATTTCCATTAAATTTCTGAATAGGAAACTGCAGGAAAATTTTCGAAACACTAACACTAACAGAGCTATAGTGTGTCAAAAAAACCCTAACACTTCAAAAATGTATGCAAACATGAACTTTTTTTATTCAAAACAATATAGCCCCTAAACGGTAGGCTAGCGATAAATGTTACATACCAAAAAATATTTTGCATTAAATTTCTGATAAGAAAACTAATGGAAATTTTTTGATACGAGCAACAACAACAGAGCAAGAACGTGCTAAAATGTTACATTTTTTAAAGTGATAAAAATGTATAGACCCCAGCCAAAATACATATCTATGTCAAAATGTATAGAAATATAGTGTAGTGTATATTTGAGGCGTGAAGATGCAAAAGGGGGTAAATCCACTTTTTACCATTTTTAATTTTTTTAATCCTTGTTTCTCAAGACAGCCGCTCTGAGCACCAATTACGCTTGTAACGAAAGTAGTAATGTACATTTGAAAAGGTTTTAGTTGTCGATATATTTTTACACGTGTGATAAATAATTTATTTTGTTATGTTAAATGGAGAGATATCCTGAAATATAACAGCATCGATAAAAAAATCTGGGAATGAAGCTAATTGGAAGCGGACTTCGTCAAAACATCCGAGGTTTATACAATCTTCATTTACCATTTTCTAACTGTCCTTACATCTGCCGATTCCGATCTAATTTAATAAAATTGAACTTAAATAGATATGCAGCTCCTGGGACTTATGCCCAGATACTTGAATGTAAACAGCTGAAGCACAATCAATTAAAATGCTCCCATTAATGGCCGCAGTGATATCAGAGATTTTCTTTAACATGTTCCACTTCAATACAGATAAGGCCTTGTTCGCATTAGGCTAGTATTTTAGTCGAGTAGCAAGTAATTTAGTAGCTAAATTACTCGCTACTGCCCCAAAATCGTTCGCACTTCCACTTTAGTGTTTAGTTTAGTTCCAGTACAGTTCACAAGTGAGTACATACATAGGCGGCGCAACAATTCATAGCTGAATCAGGGCCCTCTCCAAAAGTTTTCGCCATTCATCTCTATTCTGTGCAGCAGCCATCCAGTCTGGTGTTCCAAGGATATTCCTGGCATCTGCACGGACGCTATCCATCCATCTCATTTTGGGTCGTCCGACTCTTCTAGTTTGATGAATAGTCTCAATAATTAATTTTTTTGGAATTTCGTTCGGATCCATCCTGGCGATGTGCCCCGCCCACCTGAGCCTCCTCACACTGATCCACCTAGCGATGTCTGTGTCTTTGAAGAGTGCGTAGATCTCTTGGTTTTTTCTTCTTCTCCAGACATCACCCTCCCGGATCGGACCAAAAATTCTTCTCAGGATCTTTCTCTCAAAGATAAGCAGCGTATTTTCATCAGCCTTAGTCCATGCCCATGCTTCAGATCCATATGTCAGGACCGGACGTACAAGGACCTTGTATAGCCTTACTTTGGTCTTGTTGGTTAAAAACCTACTTTTAAATTGCTTAGCGAGGCCAAAATAACACCTGTTTGCTGCTGCGATCCGACGTATAACATCCTTAGTCACATTGTTTTCTGAATTAATCTCTGACCCCAAGTATATAAAATGTTGAACCCTCTCAAACTTGTATTTTTCAACCTCAATATGTTCTTCCCGGAAACGCTCCGATCCAGCTATCATATATTTAGTTTTTCCTTCATTAATTACCAGACCAAACTTCTTAGCTGCCTTTTCTAGCTGGAGGAATGCGTCTTTCAATGCTGATTGAGATCTGGCAACGATGTCGAGATCGTCAGCGTATCCTAATATCTGCACACTTCTATTAAAAATTGTGCCCGATGTTTGTATCCCAGATTCCCTTACTGCTCTTTCTTCGGCCAGATTAAAGTTCACAAGTGAGTGGTGTTTTTTAATATGAACAGCCTACAGCGCAATAAAGTAAATCAACTGATTAAGTTAATCTTAACAGCGATTTTAGAAGAAGTAGATAAGGAAATTTGTGTGATTGATTAAAAGAAGCTTTGTGGATACCAAAATCGATCGAAAGAAGGGAGCTACTAATTGTCTTCTCAAGGAATTAGCATTCGAAGATTGGAACATCCCAAAGAATACTTTGATAATAATAATAACTAACAACTTCTTATACTATAGTAATAAATATGCTGTTGAAATAAAATAATAAAATTATGCACTAACTACTAATGAATTCGACTAAACGCAACTTGTTTAGCCGGTGCGCCAGTGAGATAGACGTGGTGGGGGGGGGGGGGGTGCTACTCGCTACTCGCCCGAGAAAAATATAGTAAAATGGATCGGCTTAACTAAACTACTCGACTAAATTTTTGTGTTGAGACACTTTTAGCTACTAAATTACCTGCTACTCGACTAAAATACTAGCCTAATGCGAACAAGGCCTAAGGTTTGGAACTCTTTAGTACCTGTTAATTTTGCTTGAGTGACTGGCTCAAACTCAAGTCTAGTGTTCGATTTAAAATAAATTATGAAAAATTTGAAATCTCGAGAAAATCATTTGAATCAAGTTTGCTTTTTTATGAATTATTTTTTTCATGAAAGTTTGTTCATTGTTAAATTAATAAAACAATACAATTTGTTAATTGTCATGAGTTTTTATCTTATTTATTGCTTTTTTTAAATTTTCCCTAGCACATTGGGATAAATCCAATTTATTTAAATTGTTTAAAAATTTTAAGTTTAGATAAGCTGATCAATATAATACAGATATCTTTCTGATGTTGTTAAAAAACTTCTGATCCAATAATAATAGTTTCAAAAAAAGAAACACTTGATTTGTGCATATTTTTTGGTCTACTAAAATATTTTCAATTTTGGATTTACTCCCTTTTGCCTCTCCACGCTTCATATATTGTAACAAAACCAGTGGTTCCAAGGCAACATAGACTTGTCTAGATGTTTTAGACTTGTTCCGAAGCAACGATAACATATCACAAAAGAAATGGCTGAAGTACAGTTCGAGGCTTTGTAAAGGTTAAGTCCACTTGACTCTGAAACTTAGTAGAATACAATAAAATAGATTTAAAAGAAAACTTTATTCTGAGACAAAGTCCCTTAAGAATAACATTTACATGACAGAAAATAGAATCATATATCTCCTAGAGAATTTGGAATAAAACAAGATAAATATAGTCAATCCAGATTTACATTGTTAAACAACAGAAGAAGAAAAAAAAAACAAGAAACAAAAAGAAAAAATATGTGTGTGTATGTACAGGGTGAGTATCTCTTAGTGAAAAAAAAAAAAGATTATTGTCTAAGGATCGTTTGCCAAAATGAGTATCGTAATAAGATTAGTCAGTCGAAAAAAAATGTTTACCTCGGATGGGTAAAATGGGTGAAACTAGATCAAAAATATAGAAAAATGCCGCAGACCTCACCTTTCTATTTCAATCCGTTGCAGATATACGATAATTCAAAGACTTTTTTTCAGGAAACCACGTTTTTTACTATAAAAGATGTAATATCTCCACTTTGTTAAATTATTTTTCAAATTTTGACCACATTTTCAGATTAGGTATTCAATTTCAAATATTCCGGCTAAGCATAGTTCGGATGTGAACAAGAGTTTGAATAATTTTGATTGAGTTAATATTAGTATATAATCCTCCAGCACTAAAATTTAATAATTTTTTACCAGAGAACTAGCTTAAAATTTAAAGATATTTGTTGATAGTACCTCTCTAGTTGTGAAGATGGCCACTAGCTCGGGGCGCTAGGTACGGGGGGGGGGGCTCGGGGAGCCAATCCAATCAACCAATCATATTCGATTTATCGACAACGTTATTGCCTTTTCTGCTCGAATGGTCTCTCATCTGATTGCACTTTAGAAAATTTTTGTAATAGATTATTTTCTAAGGATCGTTTGCCAAAATGAGTATCGTAATAAGATTAGTCAGTCGAAAAAAAAAAAATAATTTTTTCCTCTAATGGGTAAAATGGGTGAATCTAGATCAAAAATGTAAAAAAATGCCGCAGACCTCACCTTTTTATTCCAATCCGTTGCAGATATACGATAATTCAAAGATGTTTTTGAAGAAACCATGTTTTTTACCATAAAGGCTGTAATATCTCCACTTTGTTTTAACATTTTTCAAATTTTGACTACATTTTCGGATTTAGCATTAAATTTCCTATAACAGCAGAGTACATATAACCTTGCATTTTACAAACTTAGGACCTAAAAAAACAGCTTCATCTTCACCTTAATTAGGGAAGTTACAATGTCTTATATTATTTTACAACGCTCACCGTTTTCCGAAAAAAAACTATCCACAAAACTACAAATCTCTCAAAAACTTGCAAATTTAACCAGCTTTTATATGGTATGACCAAATTAATGATTTCGTATCGATATCATGGAAAAAGTTACTGTTAAGACCGGAAAAACATGGTGTTTTCATTTGGCATACAAATCAGTTACTAGTGTAAATAAGACTTTTTGATAATCGCTTAATGGATATATGTATTTTAAACATAATAAACTCTTCATTGCAATAAAAAGCAAAGAAAAAAATGATTGAGTAACATAAAATAAAGGAAACTGTCAATAAAGTGACACCAGATCAGAGGATCTTATGTTATTACATTTATTTATTTATTATTAGTATTTAGGACTTATTTTATTATATTTTTAATGTAATGTTTAAAACCTAATGATAATGAACATATACCTCAATTTTGCCGTTAGCTTCTGAATGAAGATGATGATACAAGATTGATAGAACGATTAATTACTTAAATAATACAACTTACAATGAAATGGTTGTAAGAGTAACAATGATTTTAATGATTTAATGTTTTAATGATCCACATATAAAGCAATTATATTTATTATTTAGTTTAATACTTTTTGTTGATCGTATTTTATTTTTTAATCAAAACTTCTATTTTTTTTAAACCATTAAAGTGTTACAATATTATATTAGGTAACAACAGTTCAAACTGCCTTAAATGCTTCTTCCTGTTTGTGCATTCCGCCTACTCATACAATACCGCTAGATCGTAATGTTGCTCCGACGATGATGATGATGCTTTGAGATTCCTGAAAAGAAAATGATCTCGTGACCCAGTTACAGCCGGCCGGCTAATGTCTGCCTTCCACTAGTCACTAAATATGACGCCATGGGTTCCTTCGTCGCATTGCACAATCCTACGTTCATTTACGACTTGCTTTATCACTTTATTATTACGAGTCTTTAAGAAATTAAATTTTGAGGAACTAATGAATTACAATTTTATGATGAAAATTAACAATTTGAATTCAAACCATTGATTCTATAACTGAAAATTGATTAGCATTCCATTTTATTTTAAAATTTTACAGCCATTCTGATTTGTTACAGTGTCTATAATATAGAAGCTCTGCTGCGTTGTTCAACGTTAAATTAAAGGAAAAATTCGACAGTAATTCGGCAAATATCTCAAGAAATCATTTTACGCTGAAGGCCTCGCACGATTTTTGATTCAATACCAAAAAAAAAAATATATATATAGCCATTTATTGAAATTTACAATTGTACAAAATATATAAATGTACCCCGGAGGTACAGAACACTATATAATAAAAAATATATTATTACGTATTCTTATTCACCTTTTTCCCTTTATACAGAGCTATAGAATTCTATGTCTTAGAAAAATTAATTTTAAGGTGAGTTACATAAAAAGGTTTTTTTTTATTGTTTTTTTTTTTTTTGGGGGGGGGGGGGGGGGGGTAGGGCATAACGTCCTTATGTTCTCCAATTAGGGCAGGAAGGACGGGTTACCAACCTATTCTAGCCTGGATATAAAGTCAAGATTAATTTCGTACATATAAGTATAATAAACAGTTCAGGAAATGAAATCTTTTTTCTTTACACTGCTCTCCTACAAAGTTACTGAAATGTGAGATAGTGTTCTGTACCTCCGAGGTACAGATATATCAAGTAAACGTGTTGATAACAATTACAGTAACATTTTAAAACTTAAAAAGAACTACTCATAAGTAGGGCCTCGGAGGGTTATCGGAAATAGAATGCGTAGCAAGTTGAGAAATAGTGGATTTGAGTAATTATGGATAGGATAGGTATCTGATTTGGTCTAAATCAGCAACATATGGAACATTAAGATCATTACTGATAAGTTCTTTCGTGACAAAGTAAGGAGCATTGAGGATTTTTCGAATGATTTTGGATTGTAAGGATTGGATACGAGATTTAGGATGGAGAGGTTTAGTGGAGCCCCAAAATCCAAAACTAAAACACAAATTGAATTCATCAAGTTGATACATGGAGAAAATATCAAACTTTGTTCTAATTAATGGTGAATCCTGCCATTTCTATAGGATTTTTTATTCAATGACCAGTTTGCTTATTGCATTACTTCACTTATTACAGCTGTAAACTTCAAAGAATAACTTTAAAAAACTAACGCATAACTAACCGGATATTTAACCAATAATCACCTTAAAAGAAACTCACAATTATATGCCAGCAATTCAGAAGAAACATTCCTACCTGTAACAAAAGAAAAATAATATAATCAATAAATATTAAAAATACTGCATCAAATTAAGTTACAATAATGAGAAAGAATATAATTGAAGTTATTTGATAATTTTTGATTTCATAGATTCGTTAGGAGTAGTTAGAAGGTAAACATGCTAAAAGTCCCCGCCACTGGGGGTTGAACGAACTGTGGAGGGAGGAGAGAAATTCCCAAGTATGTGTTTTTTTATTATAAATCCAAAAAAGTAAACTATAGAAAAATATTTTTCAAGGAAAAATTAAAGGAAATTAAATTCCCTAAAAAATTGTTTATATACACATTTATCGAACCTCCAACGGTTTTCGAGATATACGTTATTGAAAATAGATAATTTTCGAAAGAAAAAAAAATTATGTTTACTTCACTGATTTAAAACATTGGAAGCCAAGATAAAATTTATAATATTTCGTCGGTAAATAAAATCTATGTTTATTCGTTTGTTCTTGGGCGCTACAGTCCATGCAGGACCTGGGTCTCTGCCACCATCCTTCTCCACTCCTCTCGGTCTCCTCCAATTCCGTATCCCCAGCCTCCGCAAATCCTCCTCCAGGTCATCTATCCATCTGCGCCTGGGTCTGCCTCTCTTCCTCTTTCCTCCTAGTGTACCATTAAACAATATTTTTAGCAGCCTGTTGGGCTCCATTCTTTCGAAGTGTCCCAACCATCTAAGCCTGCCCTTCTTGACAGCACAGAGTATATCAGGCTCACCATACAATAGTGCGATCTCGGCGTTGCTTCTTATCCGCCACCTGTGCTCCTCTCTCACCGCACCGAAGACCCTTCTTAATATTCTTCTCTCCCAGACCAGCCGTGCTCTTCCGGTATCTTTAGTGAGAGTCCACGTCTCACTGCCATGCATCACTATTGGTCTTATTTTAGGTTTATAAATCAACAGTTTTCCTTTCTTGAGAGAGTTTTACAATGGAGAGCTTTTTGTTCTGCATAAAAACATCTGGTTCCTACAACCATTCTGCTTTTTATTTCAATGCCTAGATTGTTCTTCTCCGTCACAACTCCTCCCAGGTATTTAAATGTACTGCAACAATGAAACGTGTCCTCCCCCACATCATCCGTATCTCTTCTTCCATCTGTCCGCCTGGAGGTTTTCATATATTTGGTCTTGTCCATGTTCATTTCGAGACCCAAATTGAGAGCTGCTGTCTTGAATTCTTCAACAGCACCGGCCAATGCTGTTTCGGTTCTATGTACATTTAGAATATTATGGTTAAAAAAACATTTCTGGCACTTGAAGCAAATGTTTGACAAAAGACAAAAAGTAAAAATTCTTTATTTAAGAAAATTGTCGATTTTCAATAATCTCTAACTAGGAAACGGTTGGAAGTTCGACAAGTATATATATATACAATTTTATAGGAAATGTAATTAGCTTTAATTTTTACTTGAAACCTATTTTTTTATAGTCCACTGTTCTAGAGATATAATCGAAAAACCCAAAAATGGGACCTTCTCCTCTTCCCCCAACGTTAGCTGACCTCCCAGGGGCGGGGACATTTAGAATATTTACCTTCTAACTTCTCCTAACGAAGCTACGAAGTGAAAAATTATCTCATATTCCATGCAATCTACAATGTGTTTATTGACTGGAATATTAGCAGTTTGGAATTTATCAACGTGCATGGAATGGAATGTAATGAAAGGTTAAATAGTTTAGTATGGACAGTTTTTTCTTATATTTTAGCCATTAGTAAAATCTTACATAAAAATATATCCCCAGGAAGTTAACTTCTAAACAATAAATAACTAAACAGTTTATAAGGCTTGGTAATGTTATGTAAATACAAGTAAGTACTTGGATCGGTGACTATTAGAGAAAGCTCATTAACCAAAAGCTACAACACGGCACCCTCCTGCTCTCTGCTCGCCTCTTTCTCTACAATTATCTAATTCATCCAATAAGAAAATAAGAGCGAACTTCTCTGCCATGAATATCATTACTATAGCGAAAGTGTATTATCATATATATCTACATATGTTTGTAAATGAAGTAACAGTATTTAGGTATAGCTGCAAAACTTTTAGTTGTTTCGGGTCTCAAATAACTGAAAATTTGTAAAATTAGAACCGGAATAGCGCCTAGAAGGAAATGCCTTTTCTCGCATAGTAAAACCGTAAGGTCTCGACAAAACCAGTGGTGACAATAAAGATAACACAATAATTTAACAATAACATATTTAGTCCAGTCAATAAGCACATTATAGAGTGCACGGAATATGCGATAATTTTTACTTCATAGCTCCGTTAGGAGTAGTTAGAAGGTAAACATACTAAAAGTCCTCGCCCCTGGGGGGACGAACTAACGGTGGGGGAGGGGGAGAAGGTCCCAATTTTTTGTTTTTCTATTATATCTCGAAACTGGTGGACTCTAGAAACATATGCTAAGGATCAAAATTAAAGCTCATTAAATTTCCTATAAAATTAATCAAATACATATTCTTCGAAATTACAATGGTTTTCGAGATATAAGTTATTATTAAAAATCGTAAAATATCGAAAAATATACCTTTTTACCTCACTTTTTGTCAACAATTTGATTTAAGTACCAGAAGCGTATAAATGAAATAAAATTGGTTTTTTGCTCTACAACTTTGATTTCGACATTTTTTATTAACAACGATCGTGGAAGACACAAGAAGCAAATGTTTGACAAAAAAAGAGATAAAATTTTTTCGCCTTAAATTATCGATTTTTAAATAACGCATACCTCGAAAACCGTTGGACGTTTGACCAATATGATTAGAATTAATTTAATTTATAGTCAATTTAATAATATTTCATTTTGATGTTAAACATATTTTTCTAGAGCCTACCGTTTTCGAGATATAATCGAAAAACACAAAAATGGGACCTTATCCCCTCCTCCCACCGTTAGCTCACCCCCCAAGGGCGGGGACTTAAATGGGGGATTAAGGATTTAAATGCTTAGAAACACGGACTATCAGTAAATGTCGAAAGACTATTTTGACAATAAATTACTGGTTGGTTGAAAAATACTTGGAACCAATGAAATGAAATATTTAATTTCTCCCATTAATTAGAATAAAATTAGATCTAAATGTAATTATTGAGAGATTAGATAATTGCTATGGTAACCGAACTGGCTTTGTTGTAGCAATTTAACCTCGTTGGGAGGTTTCCCTTTTCAATCTGCCCCTGTTATTAGGATTGATGGTTGTCCTAGCCCAAGTAGAGTCGAACCTACACCCACACCGACCTTACAAAGACAAGATAATGCCAGCCTTCCAAATAGGTAACCTTCCATTACAGCTGATCGCTCTGTATTCGATAACCACTTTCCACAAATACAGCCTCTCTGTGAGTTCGTGAGCCAGCTTCTGCCCATTAGATGCTATGTGGAGGACCCATATCAACATTCCTAGCAACAAGTTACCTCGCTAATTTAAATAAATAAAAAAAAAAATCAGTTTCTCCCAGACTGGAAAAACAATGGATCGTGGATCATGTCTATAATATACCGTTTTCCCAATCTAAATTTTAGGATTAAAAAGATCAAATTAGTTAAATTGATAATTATATTAAATTAACAATTAATGATTATTCGAAATAAAGTTGAGAGAAAATAGGGGTTTAATCGTGATATTTTTCATTCAAACTAATATAGCTCCTAGGGACAAATGTTACATCGGTGATTTCATTATTTCGGGACAATTCCAATAAAAAACAATGTTCACTACATAAAACATGTAAATTGATTTTTTTTATTCACAAATTGTTTCTCTAAGGTGTGTGAAGTGGACATACATAATCTGCAATATTTCTAGATATATTAAATAAATAACAAATATTAAAATCTAGGGAGTGAAAAACCACGAATAGGAAGCGAGTTTATTATCTAGGGAGTGGGGGAAACGTCATATTTATTACATTTAAGAAAAGAAAAGCGAAATTAACAAGGTATGTATATTATAAACTTGGGGTGTATACATGAATTATATTTTCAGCCTGGTCCGGCTGTGCTGAATGCCTAGAAATGTCATACAGTTCATGGTATGAGAGGGAGAAATCAAGAAATTTATTTTTATAAAAGCAGATCAACGCTAAAGCAATTTCAGTTCAAATATAACACGGTATCCTCACTCAGTTGTAGGGAGTGCGTTCTATCCAAAAAAACGTTGGTATCACGTTATACACGTGGCCTATTTGAAAAGTAAAACATGGTTTCTATTGGTTTTTCAGTAGAGCTTTGAATTTATCTTGAATCTTAAAAAAAAAAAAATATATCATGTTTTCAATGGGTTGATACACCTTAGGGAGTGAGGATGAATTAAAATAGGGGACTTACCGAGCGGAGTCAATGCACCTCCACTTGTCTACCAATGAACTCAGCGTCTTGAAACAGATGGCAGTAGACAGGTCTACTAGAAATATCGTTGCCCTATACAAAACACCCCTCAAATTTTCATTTTAGAGAGCGATGGAGTGATTTTTAAAAATAATTTAGGGAGTGAATTAGAGGGTTGTGATACTTCTTTATGATGGTATATATTCTGCTAAGAAGGCTAAATATCAATCACAAAATTATTTTTGGACAAAAAATAGAAAACAATGCCCCTTCATATTTTCAAACTAGAAAATAAGCGTAAGAGAATGCCTTAAATATTTTCAAAATGGAAGCATTTTCAAGTTGTGACAACTTAGGAAGTGAGTAAATGCTATACAATTACTCCGGTTATATATGTAGATACATCATTATTGTTGGGTATCCATAATGGTACAATGGTTACTTGGCCATGTAAACTAAAATCTAAATTTTATATTCAATACAATTTTCAAAATACCTTAAATTGTACCGAAATTTTGAAATCACCCATATAACAAAAGTATCCACATTAAATTCATAAGGAAAACTGTCATCAAACTTCCGATCCAAGCATCACTAACATAGCTGTAGCTTTGAGAAATTGACTGTTCTAATTTAGAAGGTTGGAAAATTCTTTAATATAACAAGACATTTCAGTTAATTTTATTTCCTTCTTCAGGACTACACAGATACGAACAAGAACGGAGATTATCAGTAGTAAGCAGTCCAGTCTGCACAATAAGTTAATCCCGCCTTTATTGTTTAAAAAAAAAATAAAAAATAAAATAAATCCTTACTTTAAATGTGATAAGATAAATATTTCAAATAGATAACATAAGTTTTAAAAATTAAGATGTTTAGCTCCGTTTTCTTTACGTTCTCTTATATCACATGTGTGTTATCAGTAAATTGTGATCCCTACATTGCATCTCATATCAGAAAACCTACGAGTATCGTGTCGAAATTAGAAGATCAAAATAAATCCAAACTCATGTCATCAGATAACCTTTAGCCTTCATCGCAAACCGATAACTTTTAGTCTTCAAGAATTCTTTCATAATATTCCACAGGTCCCTGTTCAACAAATCCGCTATCTATTGGGTTGTTTCACATGAAATGTCCGATTTTATATTTGAAATACATAGAGGATTTTGCGAGTCTCTGTTGTTTACTTCCAAAGTTCACATATCATAATCAAGCAGTTACTAATCCTCTACTTTTCTTTTATAAACATTAGCTTCCCAATCAATTACACACTGTTTAGTATACCTTCAAATATGAACATGGAAACACGCGATTTTTCGTGTAATATTTTTTTATGAGTTTAAAACTAGGTCGTTCGGCAGCTGAGGATGCTAGAAACATCTGTAAGGCGTTTGGGGAAGGGAGTGTAAATGAACGAACCATTCGCCGTTGGTTTGCTAAGTTTTCGACTGGGGATACCAACTTGGAAAACCAGCCCCGAGGAAGACCTCCAACTGTAATTAGAGAGGTGAGACCATTACCTCTACAACCTACTGCAATGAATTGGCCAAATGCACGAAAAATCATTGAAAAAAACAACCTGGATTGGTAAATCGGAAGGGCCCTATACTCCTACACGACAACGCTAGACCCCACGTTTCAAAACTTACCATGCATAAATTGAAAGAGCTGGGGTACGGAGTTCTTCCGCACCCACCATATTCTCCCGACTTGTCTCCAACAGATTATCACCTTTTCAGGAATTTAGACAACTTCTGCAGAGGAAAAATTTTGCAAATGATGCTGAAATCAAAAGTGCGTTTTCAGATTTTGTTTCACTTCAAAGCTCAGAGTTTTTCAAATCCGGGATAAAAAAAGTTGTTGTCACGTTGGGAAAATGTGTAGAAAAAAGAAGGTAAATACTTCGAATAAAATTATATTGTTTTCATATTGTATTTTTACTAAAATCCCTTTACCTTGAAAACGGACATTTCACGTGAAACAACCCAATAGAATTCCAATAGGACAAATGTTTAACGTAGAATCCACATTTTTTTTTATCTATTTATTTATTCGGTGCGACTGTCCTTAGAGCAGGACCAGGACCTCCTCAATAAGCCTCCTCCAACCTTCTCGATCCGCGGCCTTGCGGCACCATCCTCCTGCCTGGCGGAGGTGTAAAAAGGATGTGGGAATTCACATACAAAATTAAAACTACAAGATACAGCTCGTAATTTTATACTTCTTAAACATTTATTAGATATGTTCTACGATCCTGATTAATTACAAAAGATTCATTTAATTACAGTAATTAGACCTAGAGTTGAGATCTGGGGCTCTACTTAACTATCTGATACATCTCGTGTCCAATCCTTGCAATCTAAAATCCTTAATACTCCTTACGTTTTCACCAATAAACTTATCTATAAAGATCTTAATGTTCCATATGTTGCTGATTTAGCCCAAACGAGATATCCTTTGGGGTCACCTGTGGTGTTGTAGCATAAGAACCTACTAAACCCAAGATCGTGGGTTCACAGCCCGGCAGATGACAGACAAAAAAAGGAATTTTTTGCGGGGAGTAACAAATCCTAAGCCATGCCGACCTTCGGAAGGGACGTAAAATGGGGGACCCGAGCCTGTGCGATGTCAGGTACTCGTTAAAGATCCCTATCCTAATTATACCTGGATAGGCAAAATTTAGGACTCCCAACGTAGCATCGTCCGATTAGCCATAGCAGCATAAAGTGACGTTAAACGAAATAAACAACATATCTGTCCTCTGATAGTAAAGTCCATAACCATTCAAATCCACTAGTCTGTCAACTTGCATCCCCAGAGGCAGTAAAAAAGAAAATGGCCTCGGGACCTCCTCATATAGAACTTTTATTAAAGTACTACCAATAGGTATTGGCTTTACAAAACATTGGCATTTTATTATAAACGTTTCAATCATTTTCATATTATTGTATACAGTTGTCAATTTCAAAAAATGGATAATCAGAATATTTTGCAAGACTATCCTTTTTATCCTGCCGACAGTTCTTACAAAATGACGAGCAGATTTTCCCACACGAATGCACCGAAGAAAGCACACAAGCGGAAACCCAAATGCGAAAGCGTGAATAAAGAGAGCGTCATGTTATGCTTAGGGATCGGGAACTTGATGGGAAGTTCTTATTAGGATATATCTTCCTCTACATCACAGCAAAATTAGTTTTGATATCAACTTATTGAAATTTACGACTGAACAAAATATATAAATCAAGTAAATGTGTTGATAAAGATAACAATAACATGCCAAAACTTGAAAAGAACTACTCATTAGCATATCAATAATAATCCTGCACCCAGAAGGTCTCTAGGCCATCTTCTTTTCAGAAGCCTCGTCTCAAAGGATTATCGGGAATGGAGTGGAAAGCAAGTAGAGAAATTAACGGATTTGAGTGGTAATGGAGCTTACTATGAAAGGATAGGTATCTGATGTGGGCTAAATCAGGAACACATGGAACGTTAAGATCTTTATTATTTTAATCAATTTATTAATCGAAAAATAAAGTTTATCTCCAGTTGGTTCAAGTCAAGTAGACATCAATTAGCTAATTAATAGTGTCAAGAGAAGCCATTTATTCCACACGTAGAAAAAGTTATAAAAGTAGAGTAGAGACGTAAGTAAGATTGGAGCAAGAAAGCTGATAATTTGATGCTTGCTCAAGTCGATTCCTTTTTGATATGAGGATACCAATGAAGATTTACTAATTTGCTGTTGGCCTTCTTTCTACTTTACACATGCGTTTAAAAAATATTAATGACCCTAATAACAAAAACATTATTAGTTAATTAATTATGTGAATTGACTTTAAGGGTTGTGTTATTTCACAAGGATTTTGGTGACGAATTTGTTTTTTTTATAAATGTAAGATTTATACTAACAATACCTTTTTTTTTATATATATATATATATATATATATATATATATATATATATATATATATATATATATATATATATATAGCTATTTATTGGTATTTACAACTGTACAAAATAATATAAATTAAGTAAATGTGTTGATAGTGAATAAAATGGCATGTAAGAACTTGTGAAGAACTACTCATTAGTAGCACTTCAATAAAATCTACACTAAAAGGTCTCTAGGCCATCATCTTTTCAGACGCCTCGGAGGATTATCGGGAATGGAGAGGGAAGCAAGTTGGGAGACTAGTAGACTAGAGTGGTTATGGAGCTTACTGTAGAAGGATAGGTATCTGGTTTGGGCTAAATCAGCAACATATGGAAAATTAAGATCTTTTTGGATAAGTTTATTGGTGACAATTAAGGAGCGTTGAGGATTTTTCGAAGGATTTTGGATTATAAGGAAATTTAGGATACGAGATGAATTAGATGGTTTCGTGGAGCCCCAAAGCTCAACACCATACGTCCATATAGGGTATAACCACCCCTTCCAGAGAAGGAAAGCCTGTTTTGCCGAAAAAAAGGATAAAAATAAATTTCATTATTTTTTCTTTCAATTGCTGCGTTATGATCTTTATAACACACTCGTATATGAATTATTGTTACACGATGAGGCAGTAATAGCTTCCGAGGAAGATCTAAGTGACATGCAAGAGAAACCTATCTTCATAACATATATGAATTTTGGTTTGGATTGCATTTAAAGTTAACGTAAATGAACTGAAATAAACAAATTATTATGAAAGGATCTTTATATATAAATATTTTTTGTTTGATGCCATAGCGAGATAGCGTGTTAGAGTGTTAGGAACATAAGGAGTTTAGTATACCCTGAGCCGCAGGTTCAGATCCGGCCAAGGCTGGTTGAAACTTATATCGAGATATAGATTACATATATATGTCTTTGGCAATTGAAGCAAATGTTTGACAAAAAGTGAGGTAAACTTTTTTTTTTTTGCGAAAATTATCGATTTTAAATGACGCATATCTCGAAAACCGTTGGAAGTTCGACAAATATGTATATAAATAACTTTATAGAAAAAATGATTAGCTTTACTTTTTATTTATAAAATATTTTTCTAAAGTGTACCACTTTCGAGATATAATTGAAAAACCCCCAAAATGGGATCTTCTCTCCTCCCCCCACCATAAGCTCACCCCCACAAGGGGGGACTTCTAGCATGTTTATCTTCTAACTACTAACGAAGCCCTGAGGACTAAAATAATTGGATATTTCATGCACTCTACACCCCCTCATTTCAGCATCTACTAACTGAACCATAACCTTAAGGTTAAGTTCAGAACTTGATGAATAAAAACAACTTCCAGCCTGTAGCGTCATTCCTTGACCTTCAAACAATGAAGCCGCAATAGAATTGCGTAGTTGTATAATCGTTCCATAAAACTATCCAATTCCTCTCTTATCCCACCTTACTATCTAAGATTCTTCGAAACCGTATGTAACGAAATAATACTTCCTTACAAAGTACTGAGCCCAAGATTGTTTGTGCTACAGGTTTTTATATTTTTTCCTTTTAATAAACTCCAATTATTCAGGTTCGAATCATTTAGGATCATTGCTAATGCACTCCGGTAGGTAAGCAACATAAATCCGATAACTCATCCATACGGTTACTACGAGAGAGAAAATATGTAAGGATTATTTATTTTTTTATTCAGTTTTGATAAACATAAAAATACTTGAGGTACGCATGATGATATAGAAGGATCAAAACAATTAGGATTGATGAATTAAATGCCACTTCTATTGAGATTATTTTATTTGAAAACTATTTTCGAATGCTAAACATTCATCTTCAGTTCTAAAACATACAATAAAATTTTCAACACATCAGTACTATGTTACATAGATTAAATATACTAAGGTTTTTAAAAAAGATAAGACAAGAAATCAAACATAGGCACTCACCTTCGAGGTAACTAAAACACTGAATTTGTGAGAAGTAAAAGGGGGGAGCAGGTAGGTTAAGTTTTAGATTTACAACGGGGTTTCCCTTATGACTCATTGGGTTTTTTTTTCGTTCCTATGGGAAATAAATTTAAAATAGGGCTATTGGATATGTTAATCTGATCATTTAAACAAAAATCTGGATCGGTTTTAAACGATTTTATTATTTCTAGTGATTCAAAATAATCTAAAACTTAACCTACCTACCTGCCCCCTTTTACTTCTCACAAATTCAGTGTTTTAGTTACCTCGAAGGTGAGTGCCTATGCTTGATTTCTTGTCTTATCTTTTTAAAAACCTTAGTATATTTAATCTATGTAACATAGTACTGATGTGTTGAAAATTTTATTGTATGTTTTAGAACTGAAGATGAATGTTTAGCATTCGAAACTAGTTTTCAAATAAAATAATCTCAATAGAAGTGGCATTTAATTCATCAATCCTAATAAAAATACTTTACCTATTTACATGCTATCTCTTCTTCTTGTTGACTCTCACTTTCAAAACAATATCCATCGACTGGACGATACCGTAACACCGATCGGTCGGGAGGACGGAGTAAGAAAAGTGCTTCGTGATCTACCGGACGAGTTTCCAAAAGAAAGTTGAAGTTGAAAGGAGTTTGGAGTTGGTCACGGAGGTGCAGGAGTCGCTAACTTTTGTTCTCAGTTGTGAGGAACGATATCAAAGCAGATCAACTGTGGCTAATTGACAAAGTGCCTTCGATAGCAAACGGTGTCTACGGCAAACAATGTCTAGGGTAGAAAGTTCATATTTTGTTTTTACTAGATTCACTAGTTTATAAATAAAAAAGATTTAGTAGAAGTGAATAAATTATTTTATAAATACATTACTATAAATAAGAGGAAACGACAAATTAAAATGATGAACATTTTCCTCTCCATTGAGACGCGATGACAGAGCATTTGATAAAATGTGCCGGGTGAGATTGCACAAGATATAATGATGGCAGAGGATTTCCGCTCTCCAAATCGCCGGCAAATTTTCTTTTCGTTCTTTCGTACAAATAATTTGGGTCAGAACGACCTTTTACTTTCACAGATGACACAATCATGTTAGATTTAAGTATGTTTTTCATTATGCTAAGTCCAATTTTTTTTATTCTTCGGTTGACACTGAACACCCACAGAGATATCCGGGAGTGTAAATTAGTTTCCTTTTAATGATGTCAATAAACAATTGAAAAGTGCATCAAATATGCGTTTTTTTTTGTTTTTTTTTTTTTTACGTCAGGGCTTCTTTAGTAAGATAAACATGCTATAAGTGCCCACCAATGGGGGGGAGGGGGGTGAGCTAACGGTGGGGAGGAGGAAAGAAGGTCCTGTTTTAGGGTTTTTTAATTATATCTCGAAAACTGTGGACTCTAGAAAAATATGTTTCAACTAAAAATTAAATATAATTAAATTTTCTATAAAATTGTTTATATACATATTTGCCGAACTTTCAACGTTATTGATAATCGATAAGTTTAAGCAAAAAATAATTTTTACCTAACTTTTTGTCAAACATTTGTTTCTAGTGCCTTCCACGATAGTTTCTTAGAAAAAATGTTAGGTTCAAAGTTGTAGAGCATGAAATTTAATTTAATATATACGTTTCTGGCACTTGAAGAAAGTGGCCGGGGACTTTTAGTATCTTTACCTTCTTACTAATCCTAACAAAGCTATGAAGTAAAAATTATCGCATATTACATTCAAAAACTATATATATATATATATATATATATATATATATATATATATATATATATATATATATATATATACATATACATATATATATATATATATAAATATAAATTTCTTTATATATATATATATATATATAGATATATATATATATATATATATATATATATATATCTGGATAAATTTCTTGACTGTTACAATTAAATGTTTAGTAAGGTTCTTGAGGTTCAGTCAATAAATAAAACAACTATTTTGGCGACGTTTCGAGACTATATTGTTCTCATAATCATGCCCTACAGTGAAAATTTCAAAATTTCTACTTTGATTCAGATATTTTTTTTCTGAAAAACGATCGCGGAAGGCACTAGAAGCAATTCTTTGACAAAAAATGAAATTAATTTTTTTATTTTTTACTAAACTAAACTTTTAATAAACTACAATATTTGTAATAATTTCGTAATACGTTAAATCGCCATAGAATCGGTAAAATAAATTAACCTCTCCGCGGCCCTAACCACCCTTGAAAATATAAAGAACTTTTTTATGATTTCTTTCTTATTATTATTATTATTCTATATTTCTATATTATATTATATATTATATTATATTATATATTATATTATATTATGATATATTATCTATATTTCTATATCTTCTATATTCTTTCTAGATATATTAAAAAAAAAAAAAAAATAATTCATGTTTTCACTGGTTGATAAACCTTAGGGAGTGAGGATGAATAAAATAGGGGACTTACCCCGAGCGGACAGGTCAAGGCCAACTCCACTGTTACCAAGGAACTTCAGCGTCTGGAAAACCAGCATGGCAGTAGACAGGTCTACTAGAAATAGCGTTGCCATACAACAAAAAAAAACCCTCAAATTTCATTTTAGAGAGCGTATAGGATGTGATTTTTAAAAATAATGTCTAGGGAGTGATATTAGAGGTGATTGTGGATACTGATCCTTGTTATGGATGGTATATATTTCTGCTAAAATGGCTAAAGAATATCCCAATCACAAAATTATCCCGTTTTTTTTATAATAAAATAGAAAACAATACATACCCCTCAGTGATTTTCAAAATAGAAAACTAAGCGTAAGTAGAAGTCCTTAAATATCTTCGTACAAAGGCAAGCATTTTTTTGTAAAGAAGTTGTTACCAACATAGGTGAGTGAGGACAATGCATTACAACATACATTAGTCTCCGTTTATATAGTGGCTGAAGATACTCAAAAATCAGTTCTTTGTTTTGCGGTTTGGTCTCATGAATTGTGGTGACTATTGGATTATCATTGGGCCATGTAAACTCAGAATATCTGAAAGTATTTGTATTTCATATTACCATTCATTATTTGCAAACCATCCTCAAGATAACCTTTAGTGTTGAACGTTAAATTGTACCAAAAATGTTGAAATCACCCATATAACAAAAAGTTAGTCCACATTAAATTGTCATAAGGAAAACTGTACTGTCAATCCAAACTTCTCTGATCCAAAGCAATCACATAACGATAGCATGTAGCTTTGAGAAATTGGGACGTAGGGTCGTTTATATATCTACTAGAAGGTTTGGAAAAATTTCTTAATTATACTCAACAGAACATTCAGTAAATTTTATATTCCATCTCTTCAGCGACTACACAGATACAACCAAGAACGGAGAAATACCTTTATCAGTAGGTACGCAACGTCCAGTCTGCACAAATGAGTTAATCCCGCATTCTTATTGTATTTTAAAAGAAAAAGGAACATACCAATTAAATTCCTATACTTTAAATGGTAGCATATAAGATAAATAAAATTATTTTCTCAATAGCTAACATCTTGAGTATTGGTAAAAAAATTAAGATGTTTATCGCTTTAAGTCTCTCTATACTCCAAATGGTGTGTTAATCAGCAAATTACGTGAATCCCCCTACCTCTGTTCATCTCATTTTTAATTCAGAAAAAACTCTAGCAGTATTCCGGTGTCGAAATTAGAAGGGTAAATACACCCATACTGGAAATTAAGATGGTCCAAACTTCATGAGAGTCATAGGTAAACACGGATAACCTTTTAAGACTCATAAATCCTCGCAAATAAAGACCTGAATAATCTTATTACAGGTTAGCCGTTATAACACCAAGCCAAGTCTTTCAATGCAAATAGTCCCCACTAAGGTCCCTGTTCAACACATCCGCTACTCTGTTGGGCATTTTTCTAGGGACTAATCAACATGAAAATGTCCGATTTTATATTTTGAAAAATACGTCTATGATTTGGCGAGGTTCGCTGCTGTGTTTACTTGCCACAGTTCACAATATCATACTCAAGCAGTTACTAATCCTCTACGTTTCTTTTATAACACATATTATTTTTTTTAAGGCTTTTTTTCCCAAAAATCAATTACACAAATGGTTTGGTATACCTTCAAATATGGAACATGGGAAAACACGCGATTTTTTTCGGGTAATATTTTTTTTTGCGTTTACACTAGGTCGTCGTTCGGCCTCTTGAGGCTGCTAGGAAACATCTGTTTAGGCGTTTGTGGGACGGAAGGGGGGTGTAAATTAACGAAACCATTCGCCGTTGTTTTTGCATATTGTGCTTTCCGACTGGAGGATCACCAACATACGCGAACAAAACATAGTGCCCCTAGGTGAACAGAGAACTCACCACTTGTAATTAAGAAAGATGTGCAGACAACATTACCTTTCTCCAAATCCCTAATGCAATGAAATTGTGCCAAAATGCAACAAACAAATTATTGAAAAAAACAACCTGGAATTGGGGTAAATCGGAAGGGCACTATACTCCTACAACGACAAACGCTAGAAACCCCACGTTTCAAACACTTAACCATGCCTACCTTGCAACGAGCTGGGGTTACGCAAGTTTCGTCCGCACTCACACCATTCAAAATTCTCCCGACTATGTCTCCCAACAGACATTATCACCATTTTCGGTGATAATTATAGTACGACTACCATTGCAGAGGCGCTAAATTTATTTTGCAAATAGTGATTCTGCTAGAAATTCAAAAGTGCATTTTCAGATATTTTTCTTGCACTTTTGCATAAGCTCCTACCGTTTTTCACAATCCGGGATAAAACAAAAAGTTGGTTTGTCATGCGTTGGTGTAAACCCGAAACTTGTTGTAGAAGAAAAACAGAAGGTAGGAATTCACCTTCGAATACAATATAAATTATCTGTACTATTCATAAATTTGTGATTTTTTACTGATTAACTACCCATCCCCTATCCAACCAGCGAGCTTGAAAAAAACGGTAACATTCTCAACGTGAAAACAACACCAATAGCTTCCAATAGGATGACATAATGCTTTAACAAGTAGCAATCCTACATTTTTTGTTATCTATTTATTTCCTATGCTCGGTTGACGGGAATTGTCCTTAGAGCATTAGTGACAGGGAATACCAAGTCCACACTCAAGAACATTTAAATCTCCACTCCAACCTTCGTACGAAGCCGCCCCGCGGCCTTTGCTGGCAGCCATCACTTCGTAAACTCCTGCCCTAGGCCGGAGGTGTAAACTAGGCTGTGCGGAATTCACATTAACAAATATTATAACTACAAGATACCGTAGGCTGGTTAATTTTACAGACTTCATTCAGTAATGTGACAACTTGTTATTTACAGACTATGTTCTCTACCGATCTCCTGAATAAATTTAAAAAAGATTCATAATATGACTACGTATTTAGACCTAGAGTTGAGACTTCTTGGTGTGGCTATCGCAACCATTTAATCCTATTCTGATTAGCAGTTTCGCGTGTCCCAATCCTTGCTCTCGTATAAATCTCTTAATACACCTTACGGGACTTCTTTCCGAACGTCAATAAAACTTATCTATAAAAGATTTCTTCAATGTTCCTATGAATCGTTGCTGATGTTAGCACTCCAAACGATAATGCTACTGTGTTCCTTGGGGTTCCACCTGCTGTTGTTCGTAGAAGTGAAGAATCCTAGCTACACACACCAAGTATCGTGGGTTCGCTAAGCCGGGTGCAGATTACAGACCAAAAAATAAGAATTTTTTGAGGGGAGAGTAACATAGCGAATACCTAAAGACCATGCCGGACACTGTCGGATGGGACATAAAAACATGGGAGTAAAAAACAGTGATCGCATGCAAGCTGATTTCGACGTTTCAATGAGGTACTCGTTTTAAAGATTTCCCCTTTATCCTAATTAATTCCTGGAGAGGGCAAAATTTAGGGATCTCCTCCCAACGTAGCAAATCGCGTCTCATTGTAGCCATTAAGCAGCATAAATGTGGACCGTTCAAACGAATATAAACAGACAGAATCTGTCCTCTGATTAGTAAAGTCCATAACCAGTCAAGTCACACTAATCCGAAAGAGTACTTAGAAGCATGGAGCAAACCTTATCATCCCCATAGGCTCTATCACCAAAAGAACGCAAATGGCCTCGGGGGGATCCTCCCCATATAGAACTTTTATTTAACATGTACTACCACATAGGATTGGCTTTACAAACATTGGCATTTTTATTATAATAACGGGTTATCACTATCGTTAGTTCTTATTTTATTTTATAACATAGAATTATTACATACCATTGTCATAATTACATTTGTATATCATTTTAAATTTCAGTAAAATAGATAAATCAGAATATTTTACAAGACTATCCTTTTTTATTCTTCTGCCGACAGTTTTCTCTATCTAATATTATACCACGGCCAGGATTCTTCCCACCACCGAATGCACCCGAAGCAAAGCACCAACACACGGAAAACCCCCAACATGCGAAAGCAGTGAATAAAGAGAGCGTCATGTAAGGCTTAGGGATCGGAACCTTGATTGTGCTAATTTTTCTGTATAATAGGGATAATAATCTTTCACGCTTCTACTATCACCAGCAAAATTAGTTCTTGAAAATCAATACCCACTTCTATATTGAAATTTTACGGACTGAACAAAATATATACAATCACGGAAAAGTGTTGATAAAAATGTCAATACATAATCGATGATACCAACACCAAACGTAGAAAATGAAACTACGCAATTTCTTGCCATATTCAAGAATAATCCTTCCTGCACCCAGAAGGTCTCTAGGTGCGCTGATCTTACATTTTCACCGGAAAGCCTCCGCTTGCGAGTCTCAAAGAATTATCGGGAATGGAGTGGGGAAGCAAGTGAGGAACAACTCAACGGATCATGTGAGTTAGTGGTAATTGGGAGGTCTTAAGCTGACTGGTATGAAAGGATAGGTCATTGTGGTGTGGGCTAAATCGCAAACACATGGAACATTAAGATCTTTATTATTTAATCAATTTATTAATCGAAAAAAATAAAGTTTATCTGCCAAAAATATATACGTGTTTCAAGTCAAAAGTAGACCATCAATTAGCTAATTAATA
This sequence comes from Euschistus heros, assembly GCA_003667255.2. Taxonomy (NCBI): domain Eukaryota; kingdom Metazoa; phylum Arthropoda; class Insecta; order Hemiptera; family Pentatomidae; genus Euschistus; species Euschistus heros. The sequence goes on along the minus strand of RCWM02000787.1, from coordinate 23,976 downwards.
GTGGTCTAGAAAAGCCATTTATTTCACCACGTAGAAAAAGTTATAAAATCTAGAGTAGGAGACGTAAGTAATAGACGTAGGAGCAAGAAAAAGCTGATAATTCGATGCTTGCTACAAAGATCTGCTTCACTTTTTCTGTGAATGAGGGATACTCAATGAAAGGATTTACTAATTTTCTGCAACAATAACAAACGTATATGACTGTCCTTCCACATGGACACATTTTCTTTCTCGTAGCTGACTTTGCTTGATTGGTCTTATTTCTACTTTTACACATGCGTTTCCTACAAAAAATATTACAGGAGTCCACATAACTCTAACAACGAAAAAACTTATTGAGGTTAATTAGAAATTCATTGTGAATTTGAACCTCTATAAGGGTGGTTCAATGATAATGTTTACATAACACTTAGGAGTATTTGGTGACGAACCCTTATTTTTTTTATTTTTTTAAATGTAAGATTATACTAACACTACCTTTTTAATTTATAGATATTCGCTAGTTTATGTGGTATTTTTTACAACTGTTAGATAATATATACTAATAATATCTATTATTATATATATATATTATATATATATAGATATATCGTCAATGTTAATCGATACGTGTTTTACAAAACTGTTAACAAAATAATTATTCCATTATGAATAAGTAATTATGAGATGGTTGACTAGCTGATTCAAAACACACGTGCTCATGTAAAGAAAATTGTGAAGAACTACTCACCTAGTAGCACTTGCAACCAAGAATACTACACTTAAAGGTACCAGCACTAGAGGCACATACCTTTCTTTTCAGACGCCTCGGGTACTGGATTATCTGGGGGATGGAGAGGGGGAAAGGGCAAAGTTGGGGCGACTAGTAGACTACCGAGTGTGTAGTTTATGGAGCTCTACAATAACTCTGAACCGTGTAGAGGATACGGATGACATACTTCGGTGTTGGGCTAAATGTCACGCAAACATAATGGAAACATTCGTGATCACTTTTTGGCAGAAGTTCTTAACTTTGGTGACAATTAAGGAGCGTGTTGGAGGATTTTTCTGTCAAGGATTTTGGATTATAAGAAATTATAGGATCCGAGATGAAATTTAGATGGTTTTCCGTGGAAGCCCCAAAAATCAACACCATACGTTTGCATATATAGGTAGTAACCAACCGCTTTTTAGGGTAATAACCACTCCCCTTCCAGAGAAGGAAAAGCTCTGTGTATTTATGATCTAGTGGCCGAAAAAAAAGGGGAACGTATAAAATTAATGTCTTATAATTTTTTAATTTTAATTCATTTTGCTCTTGAGCGTTATTGTGATTCTTTATAACAGCATGGGACCATCGTCAATAAATGACATTATTGTAACACGATGAGGGCAGTTAATTTAGCTTCTTCCGGCGGAAATGATCTAAGTGAACAGTTGCAAGAGAAACCTAATCTTACAATAACACACGATATATGAATTTTTTGTTTGGATTTTCCTTTCAAAGTTAACGTAAATCCGGACCCAAACTGAAATAAATGGAATTAAGTTAGTGTAAGCGATTTCTTTATATCATAATTAAATATTCTTGTTATGTATTGTATGCCCATAGCGAGACTAGCGTGTATGGAGTGTTAGGGACAAACTAGGAATTGTAGTATTCAGAGCCCTGAGCCGCTATGGTTCAGAATCCGGCCCAAGGCTGGTTGAAACTTATATCGAGATATTAGACTTACATATATATGTCTTGGCAAGAATTGAAGCAAATGTTTGCAAAAAGTGAGGTAAACTTTTTTTTTTTGCGGAAATTATCGATTTTAAATGACGCATATCTCGAAAACGTGGAAGTCGACAAATATGTATATAAAATAACGTTATAGAAAAAAATGATTAGCTTTACTTTTTATTATAAAATATTTTTTAAAGTGTACCACTTTCGAGACTTAATTGAAAAAGGCCCAACAATGGGACCTTTATCCCTCCCTCTACCGTTAGCTCACCCCATAGGCGGGGGGCTTTTAGTATGTTTATCTTTGTAACTCCTAAAGAAGCCCTGAGAACTTAAATAATCGCATTATGTCATGAACTCTGCACCCCTTATGTCAGCACTTACTAACTAAACCATAACCTTAAGGTTAAGTTCAGAACTTGATTAATAACTATACAATCTTCCCAACCTATAGAGTCCATGTTTCCTGGAAACGCTTCAAAACAATGAAGCCGCAATAGAATTGCGTAGTTGTAATAATCGGTTCCATAAAACTACTCCCAGTTCCCCTTCTTTTTATCACACCTTACTATCTATAGATTCTATCGCAACCCGTATGTGTAAAGTGAACTAAAGTAGTTCCGTCCACAGTACTGAGCCCAAAGCAATTAGGTTGTTGCTACAGGTTGTTTATATTTTTTACTTTTATATAAACTCCAATTATTCAGGTTTCGAGTCATTTAGGATCATTGCGAATGCACTCCGGGAGGTAAGCTGTGCATAAAATCCGATAACTCATCCATACGGTTACTACGAGAGAGAAAATATGTAAGGGTGATTTATTTTTTATTCAGTTTGATAAAACATAAAAAAATAACTTGAGGTACGCATGGGGATATAGAAGGATCAATACAATTATGTAATGCTGAATGAAATGCCCACTTCTATTGAGATTATTTTATTTGAAAACTAGTTTCGAATGCTAAACATTCATCTTAAGTTCTAAAACATACAATAAAATTTTCAACACATCAGTACTATGTTACATAGATTAAAATACTAAGGTTTTAAAAAAGATAAGACAAGAAATCAAACATAGGACTCACCGTCGAGGGTAACTAAAACACTGAATTTGTGAGAAGTAAAAGGGGGAGCAGGTTAGGTTAAGTTTTAGATTTACAACGGGGTTGCCAGCCTTATGACTCATGGGGTTTTATGCGGTACTGAGGGAAATAAATTTAAAAATTAGGGCTTAGTGGGTATGGTTACATCTATGATCATTAAACCACAAATATGGATCCCCCGCCCCCCCCCCCCCCCCCCGGTTTTTTTTAACGACTGTTTATTATTTCTAGTGATTCACAAGTAATCTAATTTTAGGCTATTTTCTAATTGATGTACCGCCCTTTACTCCAGAGTCTTTATTAAATTCAGTGTGGTTATTTTCATTTCGATGGAGAGTAGCGAATGCTTGGAATTCTTGGTATTATCTGAGTTGTAAACACTCTATAGTGTTATTTGTACTCTTGATTACTGATCGTCCCGGTTTTTTCCGGGTATCTCTTGAAAATTTATTATGTATGTTTTTAGAACTGCAGATGGAAATGTTTTAGGGCATTCGAAACTAGTTGTCCATAAAAAATACATCTCAATAGAAGTGGCATTTACTTCATCAATCCTAAAAAGAAAATACTGTTCTATTTACATGCTATATCTTCTTCTTGTTGGACTCTCAATTTCAAAAACAATATCCATCGATGACGATACCGTAACACCGATCGGTCGGGAGGGACGTAGTAAGAAAAGTGTTTCCTGATCTACCGGACGAGTTTCAAAAGAAAGTTGAAGTTGAAAAGGAGTGAGTTGGTGACGGAGGTGCAGGAGGTCCGCTAACTTTGTTATCAGTTGTCGGCGATATGAAAGCGATCAACGGTGGCTAAATTGGACACAAGTGCCTTCGATAGCAAAGACGGTCTTACGGCAAAACAATGTCTAGGGGTTAGAAAAGTTCATATTTGTTTTTACTGATTCACTAATCTAAAGAAAAAGGATGTTTAGTAAAGTGAATAACTATTTTCTAAATACATACTATAATAAAGGCGGAAACGGGGACAAATTAAAAGAGAACATTTGCCTATCCAGTGAGGCGACGCGGATGACAGGAGCATTTGATAAAACTGTGCCGGGTGAGATTGCACACGATATAATGGCAGAGGATTTCCGCTCTCCAAATCGCCGGCAAATTTTTCTTTTCGTGATCTTTCGTACAAGGATAATTTGGGTCAGAACGACCTGGTTACTTTCACAGATGACACAAGCAAGTTAGATTTAAGTATGGTTTTCCTTATGCTAAGTACCATTTTTTTATTCTGCTCGGTTGGACACTGAACACACCACAGAGGATATCCGGGATCTGGTAAAATAGTGTCTTTTATGAATGTCAAATAAACAAGTGAAAAGTGGCATCAAAAGTATGGGCCGTTTTTTGTTTTGATTTTTTTTTTTGTACGTTCAGGGCTTCTTTAGTAGTTACCAGATAAACAAACATGCAAACAAGATAAGTGTGCTTCCACACAATGGGGGGGGACGGAGGGGGGTGAGTAAAAGCGGTGGGGAGAAAGACGGAGGAAAGAAGAATGAAGTCCCCGTTTGTTCCGGGTTTTTTAATTATATCTCGAAAAACTGTGGACTCTAGAAAAATATGGCGTAAGAGATCAAAATTAAATATAATTAAATTTTTGTGCATAAACTATTGTTTACTACTACACTACAGCTTGTCGAACTTTCAATCCTGATTTTTCGAGACATGAGTATTTCGAAAATCGATGCCAATTTAAGGAAAAAATAATTTTTACCTAACTTTTGTCAAAGATTTCGTTTCTAGTGCACTTCCACGGGGAGTTTCTTAGAAAAAATTGTTAAGGTTCAAAGTGGTATAGAGCATCAAAATTTATTTTTTTTCCTTTATTTAATAAGTATACGTTTCTGGCACTTGAAGCAAACACTAGCCGGGGGGGAATGATACATTTGTTTGGTACACAGTGAACTTACCTCCAAGACCCCGACCTTATTACTATCACTCCTAACAAAGCTATGAAGTAAAAATTATCGCATATTACATTCAAAAAACTAAGAAAGTTGTAATATATAGAATCCACAACCATTGTTTTAACAATACGAAAACCGGGGTTTGTGGGTCCGTATATAGTTAACAGCACAGAATATTTGTTCATACAAAACATGTCATTATTATAAAAATCATCTATATTTCATTTCTTCCACCCTCCGATCTCTCTCTTTTTCGCACAGCGATTGCGCAAATCGAACCCCTTATTTGTATAGGGGAAGAAGAATCCGCCTACGACAGACTGGAGAAAAACAATACCATTCTTAAACACTTTCCCGACATTGGCCCACCTCCAGTCATTAATAATAGGATCAAAGTTTGAACAATACACACCAAAAACTGGGTTCCCCGAAACACGTCAAAAACCAAAGTAGATTAAGGAGGCTCAGGACGACGAGAAGAAAGAAATATATATAGATGGATAACTAATTAACATTGGATGATACAAACAAATATTGGTGAAAATAACGGACACCCAACAACCGATCTTGTAAAACAGTTACGTTATATATAATATATATATATATATTCGATATATTGTCTAGATCTATATGATAATGATATATGAATAAAGGTCTTGACTGGTACTTATTAAAAGGTTAGTAAGGTTCTTCTGTGGTGCAGTCAGGTATAAGTAAAAACTAACTACCTTATTTTTGAAGCGACGTTTCGAGGACTAATAGGGTTCTCATAATCATGCGCCTACAGTTGAAAATTTCAAGAAACCTTTCTACAATTTTGATGCAGATATTTTTTTTCCTGAGAAGAAACGATCGAGGGGAAGGCGACTAGAAGAGCATGCAATTGCTTTAATTTTTTTAATTTTTACAAAACTCAACTTTTAATAAACTACGAAATATATTGTTAATGAATTTCGTATAAACGTAAAGTTTCGCCATAGAATCGGTTAAAATTAAATTAAACCTCTCCGAGGCCCTAACCACCCTGTAAACTATAATAAAGAAAGTTTGGTAGTAACGGTTCCCCGGAATCGGCCGACACCAACCCTACACACGCGCCCAGAATGACCTTTTATCGAATTTAACCTTGTTCCGATTTATTTCGATGTTCTAGTCGCTGCTTTTAAGAGGGGGAAGGTTATTCTCATACATTTACTGGAGAAGAAAACTATAAATCCCTGTGCAAAGTAATATTAACTTTCTGTTACCTTCTAATAGTAAAAGTGAGAAATAAGGAAATATTAAAGTGGAAAATAAGAGAAAGACATATCGAAACATATAAGACACTAAATCAATTTTTAATTAATATTAATTTAATCAACAATTAATATACTACTGAACCACCAGGTAAAGTTAATTCCTGAGGAAAAAAGTTCATCTCAGCAGTAGTGAAAATAACAAATTGATAAATATAAAAAACAGACAGAATCCGAGTAAGTATTATGGGCATACGATTTGGCATAACTCCTATTTATTTAACATTTGTCGCTACATGTTACGGAGACAAGTGTTTTTTCATCATCAGGCTTCTAATTTTTTTTTGAAAAAAGATCATTAATCTTATATATTATCTATATTTCTATATCTTCTATATTTCTTTCTTATTATTATTATTATTATTATATATTCTTTATTATTATTATTACAACTTATTATTATTATTCAACAACTAGAATCAGAATCTATACTACCAAAAATAAAAATGTAGATAATACCATTTGCAGATTAATGATTTCCTTTTTCTTTTTTTATATTGTATAACTAGAGTCATTGAAATTCGATGCAGATTTGAAACGAACTGCGCCTCAACTGCAATCATCTGAGATCCATATGATGCGGAATATTTTTGCAGACCACTGATGACAGCGATAGTGAACACCGGAATCAATTCCTTCAAGCAGAGAGCAGAGAGCAGAAAGCTAATTGGACTACATCAATATCGGCTATCTAGCATCAACATCAAAGAGCCTCTTCATCGATCTATAAGGACATCGGCAACTACTCGTATCATGTCGATCCGTCTTCTTCTTGTGAAGGCGGTGTAGTCAGAGGAACAATGGGTGTCTTTCTGCCGGCATGGCGGATCAACTTTTTTGTTTGTTTTGCTTGCACCGAATCAGAACGATATTAAGAACACGGAAAATATTAAACACAATATACTAGTGATGTCTAACAAAAAATAATTTTCAATAAAGTAAGTGAGCGTATCTTTGTTTAAATATGTAAATTAGTCGTGTAAATAATTTAGATCTAATCACCATGGAACAGAGCTGCCGATTCGAGGGGAAAATTTAGAAGCCTTTGCACCTAAATGGAGAAATGTTTTTGGGAGGAAATGAAGCAATAATTGAATTTGTGGAGGTTACAGGTCATGAGCAATGGGTGCTGACCGAAGAGGTACTCGGAAATGGACATCCCACTGCCTTAATCAGTTTTATTTTTCATTATTTTAATTGAGAGGACATTTTGATTTATAATTATTTTTTATAACAATATTTTGTGACTTTTATTTATTATAACCTGCGGTGGTGAATCAATTGGATACTTCACTCCAGCTGTTTTTTAATTAGTGATATATTTTTGTCATGGAGTTATAGGCAAGTGGAGGGGGCTTACCTCTCAATAGCCAGGGCAGGCAGCCATTTTGGAATGAACCGTATTACCAGTATATTAACCTCTTATCAGTTCAAATTTTGGCTTCCTAGGCTTTATACTGCTGTTTATTTTATTCTAGTGATTTATTACTGTAGCGATTTACTTATTTTATTTATTACGAACCCTTACAATTGCCCTAGCCCATTTGGAATGCAAGTCGCCAGTAGGGCATAGTGAGCGTGACAGGTTATGTTTTGGTCTCGCCCCTCACGGAACAATATATGGGGAGGGCCTCTCCATAGTACTATAACTCCATGATTTTTGTGTGCTATTGTATCAACACCTTTTTTTTTTTTATAATCATCAATTTGATAATAGGTAAAACTTTATAATTAAATATTTTTGCCAATTTTACCTCACATTGTTTGATACAAAAATGTCAATTCCTATAGTGTAGGCAGATTTTGACTATAATAAATATTTAGAAAGTACAGTGGAGCGTCGATTATCCGAACGTCAATTATCGGAACTTTCAATTAACGGAACCTTTTTTTTTTTTTTGGATGTAATTTTAATTCAATTTATTATCTGATTTCTAATCTGTATTGTTAAAATTATTTTTATTTAAAAATTAAATTAAATGAAAAACAAAAAGAATTTTTCCATGAATGTCTATAATGGTAGCTGTATATATTTCCCCGAAACTGTAAAAAATAAACTTCTATACATAGCTACAATTTTGTTTACTGAGAGCTGTATACTTAATTAGACCATTTCATTTGTTTCTCTAAATATCTTCGTAATTATTTAGTTGGTAATAGATCCCACCTTATGTTTTAAATCTTTATTTAAAATCGTTATCCCAGCTAACAAAAAGGAAGAGCTCTTTTCATTTAAAAACAAAATAGAAATGATAAAGTGGCAAAAAAAAAAAAAGTGAATCGAGTCCAGACAGCCATCGATTTCAAGGTTGGTAAATCAACAATAACAGGAATTAAAAATAATTCAAAATAAATCAAGTACCACATAATCTTTACAGTGAAACGGGCAGTTTGAGTCGTAAAACTTTGTGAAAAAAGCGAAAATTGAACTGTTTGAAGACGCTGTTTACACTTAATAATTTTTTTTAAATGAATTGCGATTATTCGAACCATCCCTGACAACATTAGTTCGGATAATCAACGCTCTACTGTGTTCATTTTTATTATTTAATTTTACTGAATCAAATAAATTACATAAAATATAAGAATTATATCTTAATTTATAATTAATAAATAAAGACATGTATAAACTTGTCTCATTTTTTTTTTTTAATTTATTGATATTTACGACTGTACAAAAATATATACATCAAGTAAATGTGTTGATATTCAATACAATGGCATGTAAATAACTTGTGATGAACTACTCAATAGTAGCACTTCAATAATAAGTCTACGCTAGAAGCTCTCTAGGCCATCTTCTTTTCAGAAGCCTCGGATGATTATCGGGAATGGAGTGGAAATCAAGTTGAGAAACTAACGGATTTGAGTGGTTATGGAGCTTACTATGAAAGGATAGGTATCTGGTCTGGGCTAAATCAGCAACATATGGAACATTAAGGTCTTTATGGATAAGTTTATTGGTGACAAAGTAAGGAGCATTGAGGATTTTTCGAAGGATTTTGGATTGCAAGGATTGGATACAAGATGAATTGGATGGTTTAGTGGAGCCCCAAATCTCGACACCGTACGTCCAAATAGGTCTAATCACAGTCGTGTAAATGAGTCTTTTGTAATTAATTGGGAGCTTTGATCGTTTGTCTAGTAAATGTTGAAGTAGTCTGTAACGACGAGCAGTTTCTTGTCTTTTTAGTATTGTGTGTGGATTGTCTCATTATTAAATTTGAATTTGTCAATTGGAGAAAATCGGGAGGGAATTTCTTAAATCCCCAGCCATTTGACGGGGGAAATTTTACTGCTACCAGGAGGAAAAATGCTATGTTGGAATCGGGAGCACTGCCATTGAGTTATATGTTTATAATGGAAGGTTATATAACAGTGATAAATTTTTTCCGAGTGTTCATTTTCTTTTTATGGGAATAAAATTTTTATGGGACCACCTCTGAAGTATAAGTTACTGATTAAAAAAAAGATCATCAAAATCGATTTATAATTCACGGAATAATCGCGTAACAAACATGCAAAAAAAAAAAGGGAAAAAAAAAAGACAATCCAATTGAGAACCTCTCATTTTTTAAAGTCGGTTTAAAAAATAAAGTTGTAACATTACAACCAAGGAGGGTCTTGAGAGTACTAAGTAAGGCAGTAATGTTTCTTCGCTAACAGTGTGATCTGGTAAAAATATGGACAGAATCACACTCCAGGTTTTCCCTAAGTAAGAGTACCCAATTTTATAGAAGGTAAATGTAACCAAGTGGGGTCTCCCTTTGTAAGTTTATAAAAAGATAAATTATTTTTATATTTTATAACAGTAGCGAATACGTATTAAGATATATAATATTTTGATTTCTCGATTGTGTTGACATACAGAGAACATAACTTTCTCTTTAAGCTGACTTTTGCGGTAAATGTCAATAGAGTTCGAATTTCTCTTAGCGTAATGTAAGATCTGGAACGTGTGTAAATAGCGGGACAATAAATGTAGTCCCAGGAGCCTATCGCTTCTGTTATGTTTAAGAACGATATGGATCATTATTATGTTGAACATTAACATAACACAATGAAGGGAAAGTGCACTGCAGATTACATTACTCATTAATTAGTCAATTAAGACATGAAAGTAGCAAAGATCGATTAAACGGCTTACGCATCGTAGATGTGAGTTCGATTATAGTGAAACCTACCTAACGGAAGAGAGTGTACACAAAGTATCCATCGGTGGATAGCAGAGTATATATTTAATTTAATGTTCATTTTTTAAAGATTTATTATGAATAAGATTTATAATAAGAAATCGATAGGAGAATATAAAACAAATAACAAAACGTTTAGGGAAGGCGATGGTTGGGAGATTGAGCCGGTACACTACTACCATTTTATCAAAGTTGGTCTGAAGCACAGACCTAAAAACATTTCAGCAACTTCCTGATTTTTATTCTCCTAATAAAGATTTAGTACGAAACGAGTAGTTCGCCTTCTCACCAGCTGAGGGCGCATTTACCTCTCACTCGATAGTTTATTTTTAGTGGGTTTTTTTTTTTCCAGTAGTAAGGAAAGGTTTTTTCCTTGTTGGAAGGGATCTTATTTATGTCTGTACCCACCATGCTAAAAATTATACAATGCACATGTAGTTTTTTAATTTTGTTTTGATTATTATTTATAAACAGAAACTCCTATTATCCGGATGTTTTGAAGGGAAAAAAAATATAGGGCCTTCAGAGCCTTAAAATAAAATAATATTTTCATAACAAAGAAACAGATAATAATAATAAAAAGTAACAGAAAATGTATAATACTTTTTTACAAAAATAAAAAGATTTCTTGAATATATACTGTTTTTATACAGTTTATATAACAGTACGGATTTTTTAGCGTGCTTTTAGGGACATTATTATTATTTTTTTTTTTTAGAACTTTTATTAAGTAAATATTACAATCTGCCACAAATGTGGGCAATAAGTAATATAGATGGCATGTGATTACATTCATACATTATGTACAAAAAGAGAGAGAAAAAAAAAATTATGTATACAAAATAAAATAAATATAAAGATAACAGAAAGAACTTCCTATACATGAACAATATAAAAATAAATAAAATGAAATACTAAAATAAGAAAAAAATAAAATATTGAGTAAGTAAAAATAAATAAATAGTAGTAATAAAAAATAAAACAAAATTAAATTATAAGTTAAAAACACAATCGTACTTTATTTACAATACACACTCATCCTAGGGACCCCCAGCCAGACCCCTCCCTCCAATTATGGAGGGACAAGCCAGGCATAGAGAGGTCAGGGACATTATTAAAACCTCATATTTAATAGACTAATAGTAAATTTAATCAGCTTTAAGATGAAAAAAAGTAGTTTTGAATTGGACAAATAGTTTCGGAGTTATTGACATAAAAGTACGACAAACATATTTTTGCGGAGAAGTGGGACTGGACCCCAGTTGGCCAAAGTCCTTTGTGAATACCTTACGTATGACAAAAAAACGATAAGGACATAAATTGTAGGTAATTTTCTCATATTTAATTTAATATATAAGGGTATTTTGCTTTAAATGATTTTGCAAGTTACAAGCAAAAAAATTAAAACAATTATAGATTTTTTACTTTTTTTTAATTTTTCTCATATTTGCTGATAGAAATTTTGTTGGAAAGCTCCAGGTTCGTGTTCAGCACCCCAAAAAATATAAAGTAAGCCATAAAAAAAAATTACCCATAAACATTCCACTTCAAGCTATATTTTAAAACCATTTGACTGGACTAGCACTTGTAGAAACGTTTACTGAAACACATTCCAACTAATTATAGGAAGCATATTGCGATCGTAAAGTGAAAAATACGAATTTTGTTAACAAGCGGATAGAACTGGGTCACCGGCTGAAACGGTGTCTTCCTTACCGAAATTACTCTCACATACTCCTCGATTTGTGAAAATCCAAAGTAAAATTGCATGATTTCTTTTCTTGTTATTATTATTTTGTATGTGTTGCCAGATTGAGTCTATTTAAAATTTCTCATTTTCCTAGTGTTTCAAAATTATTGCCTATTTACTTTTAAATAGAGAAGAAGTTTTGTTTACTTACTACAGGAAACCAAACACTATCACTACAAATTGAAAACGTTCCATTCCGGAGAAAATCCGTAAATAAATTCTACTGTTTGCAACGCTTCAATGAAGGGGGTACACTAACCTTGATCTCAATTAGGTAATTCATTTTTAAATTTTTTTTTTTTTTTTTTTTGTAAATGACCTATAAAATATTAACTGTACCGAAAAAAGAAGGAAGGAGCAATCGGAAAGAATGAAGAAAATGTGGGAAGAGAGCAGGAAGGATAGAAGTAGTAAGAAGTGAATGATATTCGCGTCGTCTCTAAGGCCGTTATGTGGAAAAAAGAAAAAAATAATTAAAAAAAAATATTAACTGAACCCTATTCTTCAGTCTGTCTCTATACTATATATTATATATTATATACCATAATGATATTGATTTATTGAATCAGTATTATATTTTCAATATAAATCGGTTAACTGTTTTAAATCTCATATTATTAAAATTATATATTTTCATAGAGCGATATTAATGAACCGAACTATCATCATCGAGAATCGAATAAATTTTATTGTAACATATCTGTTATTTAAACTAATATAGCCATACAAAAATAAAAAAATAAAAAAATAAAAAAAAAAAACTTACGTCCACTCGATGCAATAGATCTTGCCACTCGATTCACTACACTCGTATTATAACAAACGAATCACTAGCGGATGTATTAAAACTAAATCACAAATCACTGTAACACTATTTAAAACATTAAACTTTCCCGAAAACTGGAGCACACGACCGTTAGCAAGAAACAAAATATGAGGAGATGAGGTGCAAAACTTGTTTGTTCCATTTTTTTTTTTTAATTGAGATGTCTGTGGATTCTAAGAAATATTAACTATATTTATATATTTATCAATAAATATCTTTACATATATTTTCTTTCTAAAAGATAATTAATATCCAATTTTTAAAAAAAAAAAAAAAAAAAAAAAAAATGGAACGAAAGAGTTTTGCATTTCACCTCCTCATATTTAAATAAAACTGAACAAAATAAGCCCTAACTGAAGAAGGCTTGCTGCAGACATCAGGTGATTTAATTATGAATACTGTAACCTGATTGGCTGAGCCACAATGTACTACCAAAACATCACAAATATTTCATTTGTTTTTATTCACTTATTAGTTTTTGTACTCTTCGTGTAAAAAACATTGGACGCTTCCTGTTCTGACCAGATTTGATGTACAATCAGATACGATTATTTTCCCATTCCTCATCAATCAATTAATGTGTTGAGGTTTTACGTGAATGATAAAAATCAAATGACAATTTATTTTCAAAATATTCTGAGCCAATACCTTGTACCTTTTTCTATTTTCGATATCAATAATTTTCAATACTTTAAAAACAATTCCATGTATTATCGAAAAAATAAATTCACCTAAAGACAATTTAGAACTTTGGTAACGGTCGGGTTAAGAGGAGGCAGCTCCTACGCCCGCCGAGAATACCTTTTATCGATTCTTACCTTCTTCCGATTTATTTCGGTGTTTTAGTCGCTACTTTTCGAGGGGAAAGGTTATTCTTATTTATTTACGGAGAAACTTTAAATCCCTGTTCAAAGTAATATTAACTTCTGTTTACCTTATGATATTAATATGAGAAATAAGAAAATAATGAAGTGGAAATAAGAAAATGTCAAAATATAAGAAACTAAATCAATTTTGAATTAATTAATATAATATATTACTATTAATAATATAATACTAAACCAACAGTAATGTTAATTCTTGATAAACTTTGTGATGTGAGGGAAGTGTAAATAACAAATTATAAATATTTAAAAAACAGAATCCTTAAGTATTTATTTGTCATAACTCCTATTTATTTAACATTTGTAGCTACATGTTTCCGAGACAATGCTCCATCATCAGGCTTCTAAATTTTTTTTAAAACACTTTAATCTATAACATTATACCAACAGTTTTACAATTATATAGTAATGTGTCATTTACCTCTTAATTTGTGATTATTTTCACATTGTCTCAATTCTCCATGTTATAATCCATTATAAGACAGAATCCTAGTTGAAAGTGATGATGTTAATTTCTGCTATATTTTTCTCAAGGGAAGTGGAAATAAGAAAATATGAAACCTATGATATACTTTCTCAGATTTATTTTTAGATCGATATGTTTTATTGAAATAATTATACAATCTGTTACACTTTAGGACAATAAGTATTATGGATGACAAAGAATCCATTCACAAAATATGCATACTGAAATTTTATCGCTTCAATTGATACAACAAATAAAAAATATATAAAACACCAAATCCATGTACAAATTAATGTTCTTAAGTTTTGTAACACTTTTACACATTAGATAAGAGGGAATAAGAAAACATGAATTGATAAAACACTTAATCCTTAATGAAACTCATGTTGTTAACTTATGTTTCAGTATTTACATTTAAGAAGACTAAATATCAATATAACAAACTAAACAACACAATCCAAGTTGAAACTGTAGAAGTGATTGTTTACATGTGAGGTTATAGGAAAGAACTATCGATAAATGTAAACTCGAAGTGAAGCGTAAGGATCGAACTGGTCGGTGTAGCGCTGGTCAAGCCAGTTTGCTGCCTCCTCTTAACCCGACCGTTACCAGAACTTTTAATAAATAAAATAAAAATGTATATTTCAGTCAAAACACTGTTGTAGGTTGTAGCGATATAATAGGATATAAGAATTAAGTACCTTTCACGATATCATATCTCTTCTGTTACCTTCCTCCGTAAAATTCACCCCAAAAAGTGGTATTTTTCAATATCATCTACATTCAGAAGCTAACGGGAAACTTGAGGCCTATGTTCATTATCATTGGGTTACATTGAAAATCTAATAAAATAAATCCTAAATAATAATAATAAATAAATAAATGTAATAACATAAGGTCCTCTGATCTAGTGTCGCTTTATTGACATTTTTCATTTATCTTCTATTAAAATAATAATTTTTTCTTTGATTTTTATTCAAATGAAGAGTTTGTTATGTTTAAAATACATATTTCTATAAAGCAGCCATAATCATATCTTTTAACACAAGTAACTGATTTGTATGCCAAATGAAAACACCATGTTTTTTTTCCGTTTTTAAAAGTAAATTTCTCCATGAAATCAATAGATAATCATAAATTAAATTTAATATAAAATAACGAACAGTTCATATTAAAATTTTTTTAAAAACCGCTTATATTGTCTAATAAATTTAAACTAATTAATTTATGATCGATAATGCGTACTATTTCGATATATCGTAACGGTGCATCGGCTTCCAATAGGCTGCAACCAGATCACAATCCACAACGAGGCGACTTTCTATTATGAATTAATATATAGGGCAATGTACAGAATATAAATCGAGTCAACTATCGATTTAATTCAAATTACGTGCGCGATTGATCGATATATCTATTTTCGACAGAACTTTCGCGCAGCTACCGCAGGACAGAGAGAGATACAGAACCGCAGCGTACATAACACCAACATCATTTTAGCGCTCACAAAGGGGAAAGTGCACAGATCCATGTAGAAAATGCTATTACTATGTTGAGATAAGGAAAAATATCTATGGCTTTATTAGTAAAACGAATGAAATTTAAATATTTAGCTATGTAAGTTTTAAATAAAATAAAATAGAAACGAAACTATCAATACAATTAATGTTACATTTCCTTTTCTAAATTTCATTTACAAAGTTTTTTTGTATTAATAAAAAACATTGGTTTCAGTTTTTAAAAAAATATTCAATTCTACTTCTTTCTTGGTCGATTGGAAACATTTCTTACGTACTATCTTTGCCACTTGTGAATGGTTCCATGTTTTGGGTAATCCATTCTTCTAGAATATTCAGTTATTTATTTTTGAATTTTTATCAACCGAATTCAAAAAAGAGGAGGTTCTCAACTCGTCTGTATTTTTTTTTTTTTTTTTTTTTTTGTGTATGTTACGCGATTACTCCGTCAATTCTAAATCAATTTTGATGATTTTTTTTTAGATTGGTAGCGCATACTTCAGAGGTGGTCCCATAAAAAATATTTTGAAATCAATGCAGCACTTTTTAAGAAAAATAACAGTTCATATAATCACTTATTAACTGTTTTTTTTCTTTTCTTAAAAAGTGCTTAGTTTATTTCAAAATATTTTTATAGGACCACCTCTAAAGTATGCCCCAGCGATCTAAAAAGGAATAATCAAAATTGATTCATAATTGCCGGAGTAATCGCGTAACATAAACAAAAAAATAAAATAAAAACTACAGACGAGTTGAGAACCTCGGTCAATTCTGAATCAATTTTGATGATTCTTTTTTAGATCGGTAGGGCATACTTCAGAGGTAGTAACATAAAAAATATTATGAAATCAACGCAGCACTTTTTAAGAAAATTCAAAAAAACAGTTAATATTAACGAAAAGTTAAAATTGATATGGAAAGTGCAGAAAGGAGAAAGGAGTTGGGCATTTGTTGCTAGTGAATTCCGAATTCCGCGTAGATCTCTTTCAATCGTCCTAAAATATAAAGAAAAGATCGCCACTGGTGGAAGACGGTCAGTCTACTTTTAGGCACCCTTAGAAAAAAGCGCAATTCAGTTGAAAGTTATATGATAAATTGGTACCCGGTATTTAATTGTCTGTATCAATGATTTTATATGTACGTACAAACAACATACACATAACCATTAATGAAAAATATACGTAATGATTTCAACTCCGATTTTGTGTTCAATTTTCCCAATTACATGAAGGTAAGTGAATGATAACCTCGATAATTCTTTGTTCCGTAAGTCGAACCATTTTTCAGGGAAGCTTGAAGATCGAGAATTGAGAGTTGACTAAACAAAAAAAAATACACTCACCACTAAAAAGCGAAAAATAAAAATAATTTTTAGAGAAAAAACAAAACCGACTTCAAGATTAAACCTACATATACAAACTTAAAACTAAAAAATTAAAAATAATATTTTAATTGCTTCAAAACAAAAAACCATCAAATGAAAATCAACGAAATTATCGATACTTATATACCTATTCACAATTTATAATCAGTTATTTTTGAGGTCGGTGCCAACCAAAACAAACAGAATTCGAAAAAAAATTGTAATCGTAAGGATCCCTCTCACTATTTCATCACCGCCACACCACTGTCTCCGGCCATTCGAAGGCTTGTTGTAAAGGCAGAATTAAACTGCCCTTCTTGGCTGGCACCGAACCCAATGATTCGGGGTCATAAATTATGAATAGGTATATAAGTATCGATAATTTCGTTGATTTTCATTTAATGGTTTTTGTTTTGAAGCAATTAAAATATTATTTTTAATTTTTTAGTTTTAAGTTTGTATATGTAGGTTTAATCTTGAAGTCGGTTTTGTTTTTTCTCTAAAAATTATTTTTATTCTTCTTTGATACAATTGTTTTTTTGAAAAACTCTAATCTATTCTTTATTGTTAATATTTTAGAAATGGATAAGTCTTTTAGCTCGGAATTTACAGTTATCTAGTGTAATATTTTATTTTCACGCTCAAAATATTTAACATTTTTATTACAATACAAAATGTAATATTTTGACACTCTCATACTCTACAATTGTTGCTCTAAACCACACTTTGATGACATTTTTAGGTCATAAATTTTATGGAGAACATTTCTTGATATACAACATTAGACGCTCTTACTGTTTATGAAATATATTAATTTGAATGGAAAAAGTGACGTTTTGCCTACATTTTTTAAGTACTGGGGCATTTTTAATACGATCACTCCCTCTCTCTCTCTTTCTCTCTCTCTCTCTCTCTCTCTTTCTCTCTCTCTCTCTCTATATATATATATATAAAACGGAAAATTGAGGTCAATGATCATTATCATTGAGTTTGAAACACATTACATCGAAAATCTAATAAAATAAATCCTAAATAATAATAAATAAATGTAATAACATAAGATCCTCTAATCTATGTCGCTTTATTGAAAAGTTTCCTTTATTTTCTATTAAACAATAAATTGTTTCTTTGATTTTTATTCCAATGAAGAGTTTATTATGTTTAAAATTAATATTTTCACTAAGCGATTATCATAATATCTTATTCACACAAGTAACTGATTTGTGTGCCAAATGAAAACACCATGTTTTTCCGGTTTCTCCATGAAATCAAAATAAAATCATTACGTTTAACATAGCATTCGAAAGCTGATTAAATTTGCAAGTTTTTGTGGGATTTGCAGTTTTGTGGATAGTTTTTTCGAAAAACGGTGAGCTTTAAAGTATTATAAGGCATTGTAACTTCCCTAAATAAGGTGAAGATCAAGCTGTTCTTTAGGTCCCAAGTTTGTAAAATTCAAGGTTACATGTACTATGCTCTTATAGAAAACGTAATGCTAAATCCGAAAATGTGGTAAAAGTTTGAAAAATATTTAAACAAAATGGAGATATTACAACTTTTATAGTGAAAAATCTAGTTTCCTCAAAAAAATTTTTGATTTATCGTATATCTGTAAATGAAAGGTGAGGTTTGCGGCATTTTTCTACATTTTTGATCTAGTTTCACCCATTTTTTTTTTTTTTACACTAAGAGATACTCACCCTGTATAAATAACAATAATAAAAAAAAACAAAACAAGCAAAAATAAATAAATGTTTCCCAGTCAGGGAAATCGAGATTTCAAAATAAAATATTTTTAAGTCCTGATCAGTACCAACAAAAAGTAAATATTTTAGGTATCGACATATCAAATGATGAATTACATTTGGAGATACATATCAGATCTTCTAAATTAAATTCTTCTGTAGGTACTATCTTGCGTTCCTCAACTAATTCCGAAAAATACAAATATACCTCAAGAACTAAAAAGCTATCAGAAAAATCTTTGTCCTTTGTAGAGAGGTTTTAATAAACCATTTGCAGGCTAATTCTAAAATTGCAAGTCCTAAATGAATAGTGACCTTTAAAGGTAGAAGTTATTAGTTCTTCGGGGGGGGGGGGGGGGGGGGGGGGGGGGGGGGGATTTCGCTTTAATTGGGCAACCTTTAAAAATATGAAATATCTTTAAAAGAACTGCCTACTTTTTTTTTTTTTCCTATCAATTATATACTTTATTTCCATCAGCTCTGAACTAAACCAATGGATTAGTCTTCATGACCTGCGATTCATCAAGAACATGCATCGTAACAATGACGAGCAGAACACAACCAACATTTCTGCTATGAGCAGATCCTCTCAACTGTTAAATTTAATATTAACCAAATCAGGTAAACGTTTATTTTTTGTTTATTTATTACAAAAAGAAACAAATAAAAAAAAAAATCTAGCAAATGTGAAATATGAAAATTAAAAAATAAATAATCATTATCTACAATACGCCATGATCGATCGGCACGAGGTTAAGGCTTGTTTGTTCATTCAACGAATTTTTACTGTATGTATTTTAATTTTAGTTTTAATCTTTTAAATAATCTTTAAAGAGTGAGATTAAATAAGAAAATATTGAATCAAAAACTATTGTACAATGAGAAGACAAAAGTGTTATCTGCCAAAAAAACTATCAAAGAGGAAAAAATAAAGGACCTTTAAATGTCAAGATAATGCTGATAATAAGACTTAAATTGCTTGTAAAGCAACTAGCCATTGATAACACTTCAATAAGCTAGCAATATTAGAAGATCCCGGGGCCATCTTATGTTCAGACACCTCGGAGATCTATTAAGAAAAGAATGCAGGAGTTAAGTTGAGAGACTAGCGGAGTCGAGTGAATATAGAGTTTACTATGAAAGATCTTTGTGGATAAGTTTATTGGATACAAAGTAAGGAAAATTTAGGATTTATCGAAGGATTTTGGACCATAAGGATTGGATAAGAGATGAACTGGGTGGTCTAATGGAACACAAAACCTCAACTCCTTTTGTCCAACTCATATAAATGAGTTTTTTTTTTTTTTTGTATTAATTGGGTTCCTCGAACGTTTTTCTAGTAAAATTGAATTTTGGAGTGATCTGCGGTCTGTGGGGGTTCCAAGTAGGGTCCAAGTCGATAGTCGATAGTTACTATCCATATATCGATAGGTCATGCCTATCGATAGTCACTATCGATAGATCTTTTTTACCCTCACGTTTTGAAACTCTTGGAATTATGCTGATCTGTCTCTGTCCAGTGTCGAGTTCTTTTGAAATTGAATTCGGAATTCCTAGAGCTCAAGGGTTCTCTTAAACATCAAGCCAAAGGAAAACAGAAAAGCTAGTTTTTCTTTCGGGGAATATGTGGCTCAAGGAGCACACTTGACTCTTGAAATTAACTATTTCGTTATTTTTCTTTCCTGAAGATTTGATTTGTTCATTATTATTGTAACCATGTAATTTGTAAATACTTTTTTAAAATTCAAATGAATTAGTTTTTTTCTCTCATCTTTATGATATAATCTTATAATTTATAATCCTACAAATAGTAAGTAGATGATTGAATTTAAGTAAATTAGCTGAAATTGTTTAATGAATAGCTATGGAGAAAAAGGAAGCAACTATCAAAAAACTATCGAAAGCAATCGATAGTTCACAACCGATAGTATCGGCCTATCGATAGTCCTAACTATCGACTATCGCCTATCCTAGTTCCAAGTAACTTTCGTCGAGATGGTGTCCTATTGATCTGTTCAACAGAGTTTAGTGAAATATCACAACGCCTATAAAAAAAAACAGAACTGCTTATCGATAATCAAGATCGATACTAAGCTTCATTAATCGATTATCGTATTAGTCGACCCTCAGACCTCACTTCCAATCGGCCGATCATGCACGCACTGGACTAATTCACTCCTCCAATATCTTACTCACTCAACTTCTTAACTTCCCGATTCCATCCAGTTCGGGTGTGCGTGAGCGATAGGCTGACCATGTCCTCACGAATTGACCTCAGTTAACGGATTCTGATCAGGTTCAACTCCACGCCACTGGTCAATGGTATAACTTAAGAACAATGGATTTTTTCGAACGCTTCCAAGAACGTATAAGAAAATAACTGTTTTTTAAGGGCAAAGGAACTGGCGACCCACGTCGATAGAAGAACGAAAACGAACCTTATCGAAAGATTGATTGCGACTTAGACTTAGGCAGGATCTTAGTATCAAAGTAGTTTGATTTGAAACACTCAATTCGATTTTTATTTGTATTTAAGTTTTTGAACAGACTCCACTTGGACAAACGTCTTAATTGGAATCCAGATACAAGACTAAAACGAGAAGAAACTGCTCGTCGTTACGGACTACTTCAAAATTTACTAAACAAACGTTCAAAGCTCGCAATTAATTGCAAAAGAGTCATTTACTTGACTGTGATTAGACCTATTTGGACGTAACGAGTTGAGCTTTGGGTCTCCACTAAACCATCCAATTCATCTCGTACCCAATCCTTACAATACAAAATCCTTCGAAAAAATACTCAATGCACCTTACTTTGTCACCAATAAACTTATCCATAAAGATCTTAATGTTACATATATTGCTAAGTTACCCCAAATCAGATACCTATCCTTTCATAGTAACCTCCATAACCACTCAAATCCGTTAGTTTCTCAACTTGCTTCCCACTCCATCCTCGATAATCCTACGAGGCGTCTCTAAGATGGGAGATCTAGAATTTTTATTGAAGTGCTACTGATGAGTAGTTCTTTTCAAGTTTTGACATGTTATTGTAATCGTTATCAACACATTCAGTAGATGTATATAATTGTGCAGTTGTAAAATTTAATAAATTGATTAAAAAAAATGTTTTATAAGCATATCAGTGGAGGTTTTTTTATGATAAAGGTTTTACATAATTTTATATATAAAATTTGTTATCGTTTTATATATTAATTAAATATCAAAGGGCTTTCATCACATCACAATCATCCGCAATAAATGTGTTTCGTTCCAAAAGATAACTCGAGCATTATCTACTTTAGTATCTAGAATTAGACTGCCGATGAAGATATTTTTTTTTTCATATAGTTATTTTTATGTTTAAAAAATGTAAGAGAAAAATATCTAAGTTAACAGAACACAGAACAATTCGTTTAAATGATTTTTATCTTTGCAGAATATTAAAATAAATGCCATACAATTTTAGGAATGAGATTTATATACATATAAACCTTCAATGTCTTTTAAGAAATTTCGAATTTTCAGAAATTTCACTTCTTTTGATTTCTTTTTATAAAAAACATCAACGCTCTGCTATACAGGTTACAGGTTACAGGTTACATATATTAAATTTTTAGAAATGTACGACAAGGAATCAAATATATCGGTACTCGGCTAAGGAAGCAAAAAAAAAAAGGACTTGTCAAAGATAGGAGGACCTAGAGTGGACAATATGCAGGTAGAGGTGCTCCTTTAGGTTTTGTCTTTGACTGCTTGGTTTTTCCGTTCCTATTGGAAACAAATTTAAAATGGGACTATTGGAATTATTTATCTAACCATTAAGAGCAAAAATCATGATTGTCTTTAAAATAAAATTTTTATTTCTAATGTTTCATAAATTGTTTATTTTAGGCCATTTTCTACTTGATGTATTAAAGTTTCACTTCCCAAGTCTTTGTTGAATTTATGGGTACTTTCATTTAAATGAATAGAGAAGTCTTATTATATCTGAATCTTATTATTATATGCTCTTATATATATTTTTTAAGTTTGAATTACTGATCGATCAGCTTCAGAGTCATTACAATTTAGTTTATTTACACTGCCTATTTTAAAAGGGTCTATCTGTTTTTAGAACAGATGATGAATGTTTAACATTCGAAAACTATTTTAAAATAAAAAGGAACTTCAATAAAAGTGGCAATTAATTCATCAATCCTAATTGCGCTGATCCTTCTATATTATCTTACCTACCTCAAGTATATTTATTATAATAATAAAGTCACTCATCTTAAAATGAAACAGTTAAAAAAACTACGTGAGGTTTGAACCGAGTCGAGGATGTGCCTTTGTTTTTGTTGGGCATTTTTTGTCAGACGTGACCTAACCAACGCCGTGGACATTAGCTCAGCCCAAAGTTAGACCACATTTAAAAGTTCTTAAATTATTTTGTAGAACAAGATCCCACATGTATCGTAATTCTATTATGAGATGTTGGTTACATTAGAATTGTACAACTGATCTCAAAGGCATCAGTTCGATATCATTCTATCGTGTGGGCTCATCATTTGGCTGGATACTCGTACAAAATCATGTTATTTTAAAAAGAAATAGGAATGAAAACAATATGTAATGTTTTTTTAGCCAAAAGAAATTTTTCATTGCCTTTACAGATAGTTTGTTCTAATAGGTTGGAAATTTTGTGAAGTCATTTTTATTTTAGAGTTCTTTCTCAACGTTACTGGCCATTGTGATTTTTCTAGCGAAGTCAAGCTGACCATTGAATGTCTTTTGTCAGGAGAAGGATTAGCCAACGAGGTCGGAAGTACTTAAAGCCGACAGCACAAGGAGGATCTGGGATAACACTGCGCCGGATGTCGGAGACACGCAATGAGCCGTCGAAACTTCCTTCCTCTGCCGTTCGTTGACTTCGCCTTCGATTCTGACCCACTATCGATTCCGTCATCATGAAATATATACAAACAGAAATACAGAATAATTTGAAAGGTTTTCAATAAATTCTTCTATTGAACTTGTTATTTCAGAGACCGATACCATGATTTGGAATTCACAATAACACTTTTGATTGCGAAAAAGGTTTAATGAGTTTCGGCTGTCATAAAGACATTGTTTACTGACATCGTCACCTTGAGAAATTTGACGACAGTATGTTAATGATAACCTGGCTGCGGCCGACTCAAGGTTAATTACAATTACAGAG